>CM025791.1:70775729-71375729 GCA_014635995.1 Sarcophaga peregrina | reverse complement strand
AGTTGCTGTTTATTTGTAAATTATTGGGACCAGCGTTACCGTTGAGCGACTAAAGTCGCAATTTGACACTTTTTCAGCGACCCCGCCACTTTTTGTGCCCCCTTACTAAAATGAACTAAATCTGACACTTTTCAAGATTTTTGACCCTTTTTTCCCCTTTTTTAGAAAAAGTATTTTTTCTTTTATTTACATTAATAAGGCAGCAAATTTTTGGCAGCTCAAACTATATAACAAAAACAAAAAATCATGTGATTTTTGTAGACGTTCGTTGTGTCGCTACTTTATTAATTTACTTTGAACACTTGCTTGTCTTTTGTAAACAGCACAAAAATTACAAAATATTGAAAACTAAAAATTAATTGTTGCAGAAAACCCAGAATAAAGGATGTGAAAATGGACGAGTGAGTAGAATGATCCAAGATTAATAATTTCTTATTAAATTTGAATTTTAAACTAGACTATAGATTAGACTGCAAACTAGACTATAGAATAGACTATTGATCTAGTCTATAGACTAGATTATATACTAGACTATAGATCTAGTCTATAGACTAGATTAAGAACTAAACTATATACTAGACTATAAATTAGGCTATAGACTAGACTATATACTAGACTATAGACTAGACTATATACTAGACTATATACTATACATTAGATTATATACTAGACTAGGCTATATATTAGACTATAGACTAGAGTGTACTTTGGTTTCTGCGTTAACAATTCTCTGGTCTGTGTAAATTAATATAAAAAAAACTCAAAAACCAAAAAATTTGTTAAATACGTCTTTCAAAGACCTTTCATGCGATACCAAATTTTCGTATGTTTTCTTTGTAAGAAATATGAAAGCATCCTGAAATATTCAAAAAGGATCTTTGATTCATCTCATCATTGTTTTTTCGATTACTCTAAAATATAAATTAGTTTTGGAATTATAATTGTATAACTGATAGTAATAACTTTAAATGTCAGGTTTTTATTGAAAAACAAAAGAGATCAGCCTTCATCTAGTCATGAAAGTCTTGTAGAATGTAAAAAGGAAATTATTTCATCATCGGATGAATCAGTTCATGCTTCACGTAATTATTTGAAATGTATGTACCTTATTAACTTCATATCTTTTAATTTATTACAAAATTAGTAATTTTCAATTGTTTTTTTTTTAAACATATATTATATTTTTTGTTTTTTTTTTTTAATTTGTTACAAAATACTCAATTTTGTATAATTTTGTATTTATTTTTAATGAATTGTTTTTTTTTTCTGTTATAATAATAGTTTTGTTTTGTATTATTATATAGTGGATTAGCAAAAAAAGTTTTATTTAATGGAATTTTAATAAAATTAAAAATGCATTTTTTATTTTAGAAATTTAAATGTCCTAGCGTTCATACATCTGAATGAAATTACATTTTAAAGCTAGAAATAAAACAGACCAATAATTTAAAAAAATTAAAAGTTTCGTTTAGGCTTATTAATTTTTGGCTAAAAATTTGTTTATATTGGAAAAATTATTAAAAAATGAACTTATTACATGCATGTTTGTTAATGTATATTACAAAATCCAATAAAAATTTATTTTTTTATCTGTATTAGTTCATTTTCTTTTTTCTTAAATGTTGCTCCTTTTTACTGCCAAAATACCCTTTTTGTGCGACTTTTTTTTCAAAAATCCCCTTATTGTGCGACTTTTTAAAAATTTCCAGCGGTAACCCTGATTGGGACGGATTAAAGACGGGTAGAAAATCTATAAAAGTGATACGCTCAGATACGCTGCAGTGATATTTCATCGGAATTAGTTTGTTGCCTCTATTCGACCTAGTGAAATGAAGACGATCGTAAAGATATGATGGCTTCTTGGTATATATTATTTTATTTATTTTATTTCAAATTTAGCACAACAAGATAGACATCTTATTATTATTAATTAAAGTTCTAATGATTACATAAAAAGAAAATAAATTTTAGCATAATGTAATAATTAAATATAAATATACAGTAGCGAGCACAAAAAATGCAACACTGTGCCATATGATCTTTAATAAGATCTGTTTCAAAATAACGGTAACTAATTTATCTATTTTCTTTTGCTGTTAATTCTTTCAATTATAAGTTTTCAAAGTAACCACAGTTTATTCCAAATTCTGCTTTAAAAAGTTAAATATTTTTGAATTAGTGAAAACAGTGCAAATTTTTAGCGAGCAAAAAAAATGCAACATAATAAAAAAATAGTTAAAGTAAGTTATTTATTTAATTATAATTGAAAATTTCTTAAATAAGTTAGACAACATGTGTTTTGTAATAGAAGCAGCTCTCAGCTGACAGCAAAACTGCAATCATTAAAGCCTTAGAAGAAGGAAAATCCATGCGTGAAGTTGGACATCTCTTTGGTGTAAATCAATCAACCGTATGTCGTATGGTAATCCTCGAAAAACTACCTCTCGCCAAGACCGCCAGATGATTGCACTGGTTAAAAAAGATCCACGAAAGACCGCAGTGGACGTTGCTAATTTCGCAAATGAGCAAATGGGAGTCTCTATAGGCGTTCACACTGTTTGCCGTAGGATGAAAGAGGCTAATTTGCATGCGAGACGACCCGCAAAGAAACCTCTCATCAGTGCAATCAATAAAAAGAAGCGCCTGGAATTTGCAAAACGTTTCAAGGATTGGTCAAATGAACAATGGGCTAAAGTCTTGTGGAGCGATGAAAGCAAATTTAATTAGTTTGGCTCCGAAGGGATAAATTTTGTTCGAAGACCGCCTGGACAGAGATATTCTCCAAGATATCAACTTCCAACC
Organism: Sarcophaga peregrina; assembly: GCA_014635995.1. Taxonomy (NCBI): domain Eukaryota; kingdom Metazoa; phylum Arthropoda; class Insecta; order Diptera; family Sarcophagidae; genus Sarcophaga; species Sarcophaga peregrina. Next base: position 71,372,927 of record CM025791.1, on the reverse strand, counting down.
GTAAAACATCGCGGTGGATCAATAATGGTGTGGGGTAAGGAACGATATGTTTAAAAAAAATTATTGATTTTACGTCACGTATTTACAGGTGCGTTTTCCCGTGATGGGGTAGGTCCCTTAACTCAAATCGAAGGAAAAATGGACGCCAAGAAGTACTGTGAAATCCTTGGAGAACACATGCTTCCTCATCTGCGGGCAAAAATGCCTCCTGGTAGCATATTCCAACAGGATGACGATCCAAAGCACTCAAGTCGCTTAGCTCGAAACTTTTTAAGCGACAATGATGTCAATGTTTTGGATTGGCCATCACAGTCTCCCGATCTAAACCCCATAGAAAATCTATGGGAGCTATTAGATCGGGAAGTTAAGAGGAAACATCCGTCAAATAAGAGGCAGTTAGAAGAAATTTTGAAAAGTGAATGGGAGAAAATATCCATTAACACATTAATAGCTTTAGTCGACTCTATGCCTTCTAGGTTGCAAGAAGTCATAAAAAATAAATATTAATTTTAAGATTTTTTTTGTAAGAATTACTATTTAATTTAAATAAACACATTAAAATTTATGCTGTTGGCATTTTTATTGCTCTCATGAAATTCGCACTCTTTTTAATAAATGACAAAATAATATATCATTAATTAAAAATATTTACATAATGTTATTGATAATAGGTATCTATAACTGTAGGGATTAATAACCCAAAGAAATATTTTGAACTGGTCACCATTTTTTTAAAATTATCGCACTTAAAGATAATTTTACCCAACGTTGCATTTTTGTGCTCGCTACTGTATGTATTCTACAATGTTCCAAAGTATCTGGTAAATTATTAATATATAAGCAAAATAATAGGGGCCCAAGCACTGTGCCCTGTGGAACACCTCTATTAACATCAAGGCTTTCAGGAATATGTTCCATTATAACATACAATCTGAGATCAACCTGTCAGATATGAACGTAATAATCTACAAGCTGTTTCTGAGAAGCAGAAAAGTTTTTCCAGTTTTTTTTTAATAATATGGAGTGTTTAACGGTATCGAAAGCTTTACTATGATCAAGTAAAACTAAAATGCAAATCATATTATCATCAAGATCAGCCCTTAGATTCTCTACTACATCAGTTAAGGCTGTCATACAACTTCTTCCTTAGTAAATCCAAATTGAACAGCACATAAAATATCATGATTCCTTACATATTCATTGATCTGCTCACTCAATATATATTCTCAATAACTTTAGATAAGAAGGGAAGAATTGATATTGGCCGAAATTCATTGTTCTGTTTAGGAATTGGTGTAATTTTTGATTTTTTCCATTCATCAGGAAATGTTGATTTAGTTAGTACTGTATTAAACGCGTGAGTAACATAAGGCAAAAGTTTATACAGCAATATTTCAAAAAAATTTGGGATTTAATCTATCTATACCGGTAGCTTTAGATTTTATAGAACGTAAACTGCTCAGAACTTCCAATTGGCTATTTTGTGTCATAAGATTAACTTCTTAATCTTGATAAGGCTTTCTAAAGGCATACCATATAGCAAATTTGGAAAAGAAGAGACGTGATCGTATTTTCGTAGGCCAAAGACATATCTAACGATATTATTAAAGGACCTTTGCAGTAAATATCTGCTTCGGGAATCATAATTAGCAATAACTTCACATGCATATAACAATCGTGGCATTAAATTGGTTTTGGCAATCAAAATTCTTATTTTCAAAAGCATCACGTAATGCGTAGGCCACAAATTTCTCAGCATTAAGCATGAATTAGCAGAAATTCTGCTAATATGGGTAGATCCAATCCAAGTTTTAATTGAAAATAACTCCCAAATTCTTTGCAGATAATACACACTCTATTCGGTATAACGGTTTCCTTATGTATAACAAGAAATTTATCTTCACACAAATTAATTAAAGTAGTAGCGCAGCTATGTTTGGCTGGAAAACCAGACTGAAATGGCGTAAGTAGATTAAATTCATTTATGTAATCATTCATTTGAGCGTGTAAAAGTTTGTCTAATATTTTCGACAAATAGGGCAGAAAAGCGATTGGCCTAAATTTCGAATTAGATTTGGGTATAGGTATAATTTTATCATATTTCCAATTACTAGGATATTTACTAGTAGTTATGATAGTGTTGAAGAAATGAGTAAGAAAAGGTAGTAGTTCCGGTAATAATATTTTGATAAAACGAGGATCAACTTTGTCATATCCAATACCATTAGAGCGTATCAACTCAAAATATTTAAAGACTTCCGCAGCATTTACGCAACGAAATTTGAACTCTCTCTCAACGGTAGTGTCCACTATACTGTTTAAGTAATTACTAGAAAGAGAATCATCATCAGCGTTCGGAATATTAGGACACTTTAAATTCAATTCCTCTACAGTTACGTTACTATCAATTACTATCAATTCATATAACGAATAATTAAATATTGTTACGTTTTTATCTTTTAAAAACGTTCTAAATATGATTTCGTAGATTGCAAGTAAAATAAAAATAAAGTTTGGTTTATTTTTAATTAAAATTCTTTAATTAATTCGCACAGCAATTGCTTTTTTTGTTATTCTCCTGTTTACACTTTTTCATAAATAATAACAATTACCAGGCAATTGTCCGACAGATCTTTGTAACGGAGATCTTCAAACCATGATTACTCTCTTCGAACGCATCGCTTCTTCACACAAGACTGACTGACTGACTGACATCAGTTGCCATATGGTGGCATGTTCGCTCTCTATATTTAGTAGAAGGTATCATGCGGCAAAAGACTATCTATCTACAGATTCTGGAAACCCATCTTCCGAATTTTATGGACAAATGTGTTTATCCCGAATAAGAAATTTGTTATCCAACAGGATGGTGATCCAAAGCACACAGCAAAAATTGTAAAGATATGCAGTGGGAAACAAAATTTTCAATTGATGGAATAGCCAGCACAAAGTCACTAATTCTATTCGATTGAAAATCGTTGGCCATACGTGAAAATCTGGCTCTGGAAGTACGAAACAGCCCCTTCAAACATGGACAAACTTTGGGATCGTATGAATGCGGAATGGAATTGAATTCCGAAAGATTTTATTGAAAATTTAGTAGAAAGCATCTCAAACCGCGTAAATCGAGCTATTTTTAATAAGGGTCTATGGACCAAATATTGAAATTGGATTAGTTTCTTCAATTTTCTTGAAACGTGCAAAATTGAGTTTATGTGGGTTATTTTCGTTTTTTCATTGAAACTCATTGAATTCATTTCATTAATTATTGTTTTTTTTTACTGCAATTTATTAAGAATAAAATAAAGAATTAAAATTAATTTTTTTTTTTGTATTTACTTGTATGATTTTGTTTTTATGAATGACGAAACTCAGTATTGTGAACATGCACTCACTTCTTGCTCGCCACTGTATATAGAAAGGACTTTTATTTATTTTATTATTTTTAATAGAAAAACACTTTTTGCTGTGGCATTAAAATATTGTTTTGAAACTTAACCCCTGTTTCTGTACCAGCTTCTAGTCTCCTATAGCACGGTTTCACATAACACGTCATATTATAGGAATCTATCAACCGTGTTGTAGGAGGGATACCTGTATTTTGTTTACATTTGTTCCTGCTGTGTTGTTTGTATATTTTTGCCTACTTGTTTACCTTTTTTTATGCTGGTGTTTGTTGTTCTATTAAGCAATAAGATAATTTGTAAACAGGTTTGTTTACTGCATTGTTTTGTTTTTGTAGACTTTGTCCAAACACCATTATCTAGATTTTTCATTTTCGTAACAATATGTTAAATTAATTACATACATGGCATACATAATTTTGTTATTTAAAACCAGTCATGCCATATATGAGTGGTCGTCATTACAGTTTAAAATCGACTCCGAGCAATTTTATTTGTTCTTAGAATTTTTGTTAGAAATCTGGTGAGCGGACATCGCTGTAGAAATAATTTTTCACATTTTCTTATGTTCAAGGGTCTTACAACAGGGACCTGCGATACAGCTGATAACAGCCATATTGTTGAGGTTAAATCTGTCAAATTAGTTGTCATTTATTCAGTCTGTCTACAGAAATCATTATGTTTGAATAGATATGAGCGTGAGACAACGACGCGTATGGGTTTGAGCTATTTTCATGAAAAAAAGTTTTAAGCGATGCGGACCGTTTTAAAATGAAAATAAAAAAACACAATTTGTGAAATTCAGTACGATACCAATTCACAGGAGGTTCAAAGCATCCAATGCATCTGGAAAAAGTCACTGCTTGGTGTAGACTACTGTGGTGAAGCACAAAAACGCATTGATCGTAGAAGAAATTCATTTTATGAATAAATCACAATAATTGTGGGCCACACTCAGTGTTGTATTATTCACTTAAAATTAACGTGCGAAAGCTAAAATAAACTTACTATGTAGAGTTTACTAAAGATTAAAAATAAGGTGACCAACCTCAAAAGGTTTTGGAAGGCAATCATGTGCACGATAAATAGTACGTACAAAATAGTTCGCGATTTGAAAAATTCTTTGACACGGACGATGCAGTCATTATTTTCGTCCAATTGAAGTTGTTTTAATGAATTGGTTTTTCTTCCCTAACGTAGTAACAAAAAATTAATGGAGTAATCTGGAAGCTGCATACTTTTTTAAAAGACTTGAAAATAGTATAACAATAGGTCAAGAAAGGAACTTAAAACTGGACCAAGCATTTTTGATCCCAGAACGAAATACTTCGAACTGTTGGGGAACTTTGTAGTTATCTTCAAAGCAGAAGTTTGAGATAGGATGCTTAAAAGACAGGGCATACGAATATTACCTGACGTTTAGAGTATTGGATTACCTGTTGAAGCTGAATGCATTAAGTAGGGAAAACAATGTTGCCCATTAGTCATGTGAGATTTCTCTCCAATGACCGAAGAAATGAGCTTGTGCAGAGGGGAGTTTCCTCGCTGTTTATGGGGCCAGAACCTAACTGTGAAGAATAGACAGATGATGTAAAGATTGGATCAACGAAAGACTAAAGGTTCTTCTTAAGCCCAGTGGGTTTAAGACAATCCAAACTTTTGTTGAAAAAGAGGTGGGACTCTACTAGAATAACCTAAGCGCGGAAACACTTTTATGTATAAGAGGGAACTACTTCTAAATATATTCCTGGCATCTGTGGAGCATAAATTAACGTGAATTCCGAATTATATACAGAATTCACAATACCAAAATTTTGTTGACTATGTCGAGCAATCTTAAACGATGACGGAACCTCTACAAAATTGAAGCCACTATAGAATACTGTTAGAGCTTATACAATAGCAAATGTATTATGAAGCTGAAGTCACCGCAGTCTAGTATGTAGTGTGTTGGCTTATTAGACGTGAGGCTAAGGTTCAAACTTCTTCCACAAAATGAAATATGATAAAATATTTTTTCGGCGACTTGCCTCTCAGCAGATTGCGTCGACTTTAAATCGAAAGGGTCCTGTCACTCCTTTATAAAATTAACACTCGCAACATAAGTGGTGTGAAAAGCTAGGTGATATTTCTGATTGAAGGGTTGTAATGACCAATTACGGATAAGCCATAAAATTCCTGACGTTTTTACCATTTTAAAAACGTTAAAAATAAATTTGTGTTTAGTTTCAAATCAACTCTTCAATTACGTGTCTCATCTTTAAGGAATTGACTTGAACAATTGCATAACCATTAACAATTGTTCGTTAGATTCTTTAATACGGAGATTTTCAAACCAGAATTATTCTCTTCACACACAACATGTCTTCACACAAGACTGACTGAATTCTTTCTGAATTCCATGTGTCTTCACACACGACTGACTAAATGCTTACTGAACCACTCATCCTTACATAAGACTAACTGAATTCTTCCTGAACTGCCATTGCCTGCTCTGTCTGGCCTTTTATATCGCAGGATAAACAGTCTGATGAATGCACTTGAAGGAGAATGTCTTCACGAAATCTCTGTAAATGTAAACAAGTTATTGGGCGCCCTGGTAGTCTAGTGGGTAGTGTGCGAAACTATTAGCGTGAGGGTCGTGGGTTCGATTCCCACCAAAGGCAATGGTCTTTGACAGTACACCGAGCATATGGTGAAGTAACTCAGCTCGTATATGATTAGAATATAATTTGTAATTGTATTGTAATTAAAAAATAAAGTAAACAAGTTGTTTATTGTTATTTGTGTATTTTATTTATGTTCGTTCTTGCAGAGTTGTTGTTGCCTACTTGTATATCCGCCTTTTTTTGTACTGCACTTTGTTGTTGCTTGTTTACTTTTTTATCCCCTTTTTTATACTGCTGCTGTTGCTATATTTTTGTCTGTTCGTTGATGATGTAAACAAGTCCAGTATTTATGTTTTTCGAACTTTTGTTTAACATTTTAAGAACACAATTTTCATTTTCGTAACAATATTAAATGCCACGAATTTATAAATTACTTCAGCACTCATTGCACGTAAATTATACGGTTGAGACGTAAAGATGACGTAAACGTTTCCATCATTAATTTGTTGAAGATTTTCAGAAGGCAGGTCAGTAGGTATGTATTTTAATTGCGACATTAGGCTGGGTTTAAACTGATTTCTGCTAGAAAAACGGCTTATAGAGAGAGTAAACAAAACATATTCTTTCGTAAACAGGTTCATTTTTCTTGAACGGAATAAACACATGCAGTTGGCAACTCTTAAACATTGGAATACGTAGAAATCTGACAGACGCGGTAAAATATGTTAATGAGAACCATTGTTGTACCACACTGGAACCTATTTGAACGGCCATATGTATACAAGCAAAGTTCAACTAAAATTTATTTCATATTGAGTAAGTCCATGAAATTCGTATAATTTATTTAATAGTCGATTACAAACAAAAAACACAGAAAATAATAAAAAGAAACACTTTGTATTTAACACACATTGCAGTCGCCATGGTCTAGTAGGTAGTGTGTTGGCTTATTAGATGTAAAACCAGGTTTCGAGTCTCAGGCCAGATTTCTTCTCAGCAGATTTCTGGCAAAAACTCTGAGTGCAAATAAAATTGCCATGAAAAGTTTCTCAATAATCTGTCGTTAGGAGTCGACTTTAAACTGTAGGTCCCGCCACTTATGTATAAAACTAACACACACCACATAAGTAGTGTGAGAAACTAGGTCCAAAATCCAGACTGAAGGGTTGTAATGACTAATTATGTATGTGTATTTAGCACACGTTTAAATGTAATTAAATCGACTTTTTACAATATATTCGCAAGGTTGCAGGGAAAATATGATTTTAAATATTAAATTATGCAAGACAAATGCATTACGAACAGCAATAATGGAATAATTAGTAGGCATTTATTGTTCATTTAAAAGAATGGAAAATTTTCAAAAGTTTAGTTTAACTTTGGCGTGACACCGGAACGGTTTGTGAATAGTAAGTGACATTAAGAGAAATTAAATTATCGTAACAAGGACCTCAGTTCTCAATTTAATTTTATAAATAAAGGCTTTCTGAAAATAAAGGCAATTAAAAAGGTGTGTGTTCGCGAAGAAATAAAGGAAATAATGTGAGAAATTTATTATTTTTTAACACAAGTTAAATATTTTTAAAGCCGAGTGTAACAATAAACAAATTTTCGTTGGTTTTCTCCTGCGATCCATGACATTTTTCAGAGTCAATAAAACAAAAATTGAATTCAAAATTTTAATTTTACATACCGAAATGCAACACTGCATAGTGTTCCAAAATGATTTCAGGTTCGAATACAATAGAAGGCACATTGCGCTTGTTTCGAATTAAAAAGAAAATTTTTAAAACTTTAATACATAGCCTGAATTCCGCATAGAGCATAGCATTGATAATGATCAACATATCGACGCTTCCGTTCTATAACGTTCTATAGTCGAAAAAGAGTGTTTTCAAGGGACATACGACTACAAGTGTATTCTAAATAGATTTTTCCCTATAACTTCGGAAATGATCGGTGCATCTTAACCAAATTTTGACAGTATTTAAGTTAGAGAACGTAGAATTAGAATGCAAGAACATTAAAAACGTTCTAAGTGTACTGAGAACGTTATAAAGGATGATTTTTTAAGAGCTATAGGAAAATTTTTCAAAAAAGAAAAAAAGAACATAAAATTCAGAAATCTTTATTTAATGTTTGAAAGTTATTTCACGCAAATGTTGACTCCAACTGCACCTCAAATGGTCCATCCGCTTAATCTAATTTTGGCATACTCTTTCCATGAATAAATGCTTCAATGTTGTCTTCCAATGTGCCAATTGAAGCAGGCTTGCCTGTATATACATGAGCTTTTAGCCCTACAAAAAATATTTTAAAGGCGTTAAATGACCGGTCCTGAACGTGATATAAAATGTTCACCGACATTGCCTCTCAATAAGTCCATTGTTACGCATGCTGTGTGGCATGTGGCATCGTCTTGTTGAAACCACATGTCATGCAAGTCAACCTATTGCATTTTAGGCAATAAGTTGAATGTCATCTCACGGTAGCGCTCATCATTCACAGTTACGTTACAATCTGCAGCATAAACCGCACCGGTTTATTACAAACCTTAAATCAGGATTACAACCTAGCTTTTCACAAAGCTCATGTTGTGTGGGATAATTTTATACATGAGTTGTGGGACCTACAGTTTAAAGTCGACTCCGAACAACAGATTTTTTGAGAAGCTCTTCATGGCAATTTATTTTTGGAATTCGAACCCCGGCTTTACGTCCGCAGTTGGATTTTTTGTTAAAATTCTAAATTCAATGCAAATCAACATATTCCAGCAACTAATATAGAATATTTTTAATTATGCACATATTTATTTATGTCGTATGCAATTACACTATGCAACAGTGAAAATATACCCGAGTAACTACAAAGTCCAAGTTGTTCAGTTAGTTGAGTAGAACTTAAAAATTCTTTTTCTTATTTTTCTCGAACCCTTCAAATTTGTTTTATTTGACAAAAACTTTTTTTTTTACTTTACGCACAAATTTCTGGATTACTCAAATATTTCTGACTCGATTTCTTGGAAAGGAAAGAGATGGTCCTTTTAATTGGTATACATATATCTATTATTCGGCTTAATATGCTATTAGATGTGATGTGTGTCCATTTGTGTTTGTGTATCTTGTTAACATTCGTCTAGACACAGTAGTTGTTGCTTGTGCATCTGTCTATCCCCAATTTTATTTTTTATGCTGCACGTTGTTGTTGGTTGTTTACTTTTCTGTCCGCTGCACTTTGTTGTTGGCTGTTTACACATTTTAGCCCTTATTTTCGTTTATTCATCGATCTTGTAAACAAGCCCATTATTTTTGTTGCTATATTTTTGACTTATTCGTAGATCACATGAGTAATTCTGTTGCGTTGTTTTTGGAGCTTTTGTTTATTATTTAATCAACACCATTTCCATTCTTGTACTTATAATTTATGAATTAATTCTGGAAATACAATTGGGATAAGGCATAATTTCTTATGTAGAATACTTCAAACATATTTATTAATTGCAAATATATTCGGAAAATAGCAATTAATTACACTTAATTTTTTAAATTTGTTTTCAGTAAACTTTGTTCCGAATTTTAAACCGAGAAAACAAAATGCTGATCAAAGACTTTTACGCAAATCGAGAGATTTTCATAACCGGTGGCACAGGTACATACATGGGAAACAATAGATTTCGTAGGAATTTTTAAATTTTTTTAACGTTTTTTTTTTAATTCTTTCCTTTAGGTTTTTTGGGGAAATCCTTAGTCGAAAAAATATTACGCGATTGTCCAAAGGTGAAGGTCCTCTACGTACTCTTAAGACCAAAAAAGAATCAGAGTGTGGAAAAACGTTTGGAGGAACTGAAAGCAGACAAAATATTTGATCGCATTAGACAAGAATGCCCAGAGGCATTGAATAAATTACATGCCATCAGTGGTGATAGTAAGGAGTTAGGCTTAGGCATTAAGACTCAAGATTTGGAATTAATGAAGGATGTCAGCATAATTTGTCATATGGCAGCATGTGTTAGGTATGCATGGATTTCATTTCAACCAAATAAATTATTAAACCCCCTCTTTTCATCTCCAGATTCGATGATGCATTACGCAATTCCATTTTATTGAATACGCGAGGAACGTATGAGTTGCTTAAAATCGCTGAAACACTTAAAAATTTGGTATGTTTTTTGCATTGCTCCACTGCCTATTGTAATGCTCTTAATGAGGTCATAGAAGAGAAGGTAAAAGAATCCTTTTTGTGGTTTCCTAGTTCTGGCTTTTCATATATTCTTTGATGATTCTTTTTCAGGTTTATAAAATGCCAGTGGATTGGCGTAAAACCATTCAAATTGCGGAAACTTTTGATGAGGAAACATTGAATATCTTGTGCTTAAAGTGAATAGAAAATTTCATCTTATTTTATGGATTTTAAAAGAATTTTATTCCTCTTACAGATATACTGGCTTTTATCCAAATACTTATACATTCACTAAGAATCTGAGCGAGCAAATCATTCAGGAATATTCAACAAAAATTCCCATCACAATATTTCGGCCGTCCATAGGTATGTTATAAAATTTTTCATTTGAAATTTATAAAGTCTTTATAGCATAAAATTTTTACTGACCGGTATTATCAATTCGTGATCCCACCATACAACTAGCATGTTTCTTACTGAATCCACATAGTTCTGTAGCTGAAGTTGATGGTTGTCCCGGATTAACGTTGATTTCTTCAGTTTAGAATTATCACCACTAGTAACAATTCGATGCACCACAAATTTTTTGTTGTATTCGCAAAACAAAATGCGTGTCTCATCGATGAAACTTGGAAGAAGCCAAGCCTTTCTGCCCTTGCCAGTTCCGGTTTTACAGCCAAAGTTGATAGTTGCATCGGATTAATTTATGATTTTCTTAGTTAAGGATTGTAGTCGCCGTGGTCTAGTAGGTAGTGTGTTGGCATATTAGACGAAAAGCCCGAGTTCGAATCCCAGGGCAGACATCAGAACGTAGCAGATTTCTGGCAAAAGCTCTGAGATTAAAAATTGCCATAAGATGCTTCTCAAAAATCTGTCGTTCAGAGTCGACTCTAAACTGCAAGTCCCGCCTCTCATGTATCAAAATTAACGCAAACGAGCGGTGTGAAAAGCTAGGTGTACAATGGGTCAATTCGAACTCAGGGTACTGAGCTTGTCACAGTTGAGAAGTACACGTCCTAACCTAGTTAAGGATTCCGAAAATAAATCCAATTTTTCATCGCTACTTAACAATTCGCTGCAACTCTGTTTTTGCAACGTTTTTTTGATGCAAAATTTCCAAAGTGATTTTTCAATTTTCCCTCTGTCAAGGGGGGCACTCATTTTGCAGAATTTTAAATCACTCTCGTATCTTTTAAACGATTAGAAATTGTTTATTTGGCAATATTTTACAATTCTGCCAATTTGTTTCTAACTCAAATTCAACTCGTTGGAATAATTCATTCAAGTCACTCGAATCATTCATAAGTATTATAACTATTTTTCTAAATTTATGAATCTGAATGAGTAGGCTTATGAATCAAACATATTTCGAATACTTATTGCAACCTGTACTTATAAATCAATGTTGTAATGAGTACGAATAGATCAGAGTATATAGATAATACTCTTGACTCACTTATATTCAAAATTTTACGAGTGCTTATGAGTAGCGAAATAGTGAAATTGCTGATGTCTGGCATAGACATACATATGTGACATGGAATGCTGCACTAAAAAAAGAAATCGGGTCCGCCATCTAACGTTTTTTTCAACTAGGGCTTGTTTCATGAATGGTAACGCTTAGCTCATGTCTGATTTGACAGGTAATTAGTTTTAACGAATATGGTTGGGAATAAGCGTTTTCGCTTCGCTAAGTGAGTCTGCGATCGACTTACAGAATATGCCGATTTTGGCAAAAAAAATCATCTTTTCAGATGAAGCTCTATTTGATCTTGGCAGGTATGTAAACAAGTAAAATTGTCGCATTTAGGGCACAGAAAACCCGCACGCTTATATTGAAAAGCCGACGCACCCAAAACGAGTCACTGTTTGGTGTGGATTTTGGTCCAAAGGTATAATTGGGCCATTTTTCTTCGAAAATGAGCAAGGAGTGGCCTTTTACAGTCAATGGCGATCGTTATAGGGTCATGTTGAACGAATTTTTGTTCACAAAAATTGAAAAGGAGGATATTGGCAACACTTGGTTTCAAAAAGACGGCGCTATGTGCCACACTGCCGAAGGTACACTCGATGTTTGGCACCCTTGTTTTTGAATATCGCATTATCAGCCGCAGAGCCACCGTTTGGCCACCTCGGAACTGCGATTTGACACCGTTGGAGTATTAATTGTGAGGTTCCATCAAAGATAAGTGTTACGTCGACAAGCCATTGGTGAAATACAGCTGCACACAATCGATAATGTGCTTAAAAATTGGACTGATCGTGTAGGCTACCGCATGGCCTACCGAAGCAGCCATTTGAATGAAATTACTTTCCACTATATTCCGACTTGTACTTTCAAATAAAAAAGAAATTTGAGAGGATATGCAGTAGTTTTTTTTAAACCATTTAAAAAAAACAAAAGTTATTTGGCGGACCCTTTATATTACATTTAAGTCGTTATTCTCGCAGCGTATTGAGATTTTTATAGTTGAGAATCTTAGCGATGAGATACATTAGATTGTTATCCATTTAATTGGACGATTTCTAAAACCACTGTTAAAAAATCTGTAATGATATGGAATTCTCAAGGACCAAGATGTGTTAGCTGATCCATACACGAACCGAGCTGTAATATAGGAAACGTATTATAGGGGTTGTAATAATCGGAGTTCTGGCTAAATTCGGAGGCCCAAGCAGGACTTCAAGGGTAATCACTATTTAAATTCGAATCATATTGTTACGAAAATGGAAATGGTGTTGTTAAAATAATAAATGGACACAACGAACTTAATCATGTGTTAAATGATAAATAATGGATTTGTAAATAAAAATAATGGACTTCTTCAAATGATCAACGAATAAGTCGAAAATATAGCAACAAAAATAATGGGCTTACTTATAAGATCAATAAATAAACAAAAATGTAAACAGCCAACAACAAAGTACAACGTAAAAAAATAAAATAGCAGATAAACAGATACACAAGCAACAACTACTCTGCCTGAACGAATGTAAACAAGATTCACAAACAAAAATAGATAAAAGTTGTTTTTGGATTTTTCCCAAAGACCGTCATCAACAAGTTGTTTGCATTTTGAGATATTTTCCGTAGGCCGTCATCCTCTTTCGAGTGCACTATTGATCCAGCGATATAAAAGGCAAGACAAAGTGAGCAATGATGGAGTATGAATTAAATCAGTCATGTGTGAAGACGTCACGTTGTATTCAGTGGGAATTCAATAAGTTGTGTGTGAAGACAACAGTTGTTAGTGTTACGCGAGCAAAAGTATTGTGCTTACAAAAAGGATGTGAGCAAAGAAGAATAACTTATTAGTGTTGTTGCTTACAAAAAGGTTGTAAACAGAGAAATATAACGCACAAGCACGTATTGTGATAGTTATTGTTGTACACTTGGGTAGAAGTTCGAACAGTGGCACAAAAGTAGTGCGGACAATAAAGAATTAATTTAAAATTAAACACAAAATTTATTTTTATTTTATTAGCAATCTACGAACTCATATTTTAAACGTTTTTAAAAAGGTAAAAAGGTTACAGTATAAATCATAATTGGGTATCCAACTCTATCCATTCATTAAAACTATCGATTGTGCTTAAACACATCCATTCGTTGTCGATGGACCAGTGCTACTAACATAGTTTATCGGACGTATTATCTGTTTTGTAGAATGTTGGCCCTGCAAAGGTTTTACTTGTAACTTAGAAAACTGAAACACACAGACAACCTATTTTCCAACATCCAACAAACGGCACTATATGATTAGGGCTCGCGGGTGCGAACAATTGGTTTCAAAATAAAGTCCTCTTACACCCAGATAATGCTTTCAAGCAAGTGGCATAAAAGTCAAATAAAAAAAAAAATTTTTCTTTTCTAACATTTCAGTAATGAACAGCTTTTTAGAACCAGTACCCGGTTGGGTTGATAATCTGAATGGTATAGGAGGTGCATTGGTGACTTTTGGTGTTGGAATTACGCCAGTACATGTTTGTAGAGAAAATTTATTGGTAAATTTAGTTCCGGTAGACCATGTCTCTAAACTTACACTGACAGCCGTTTATAAAAAAGGTCTCGAAACGCTCACGTAAGTTCCTGGCAGTATAATTTATTTCCTTTCATAATTTGGTTTCATAATGTTCTACACAGTAAAGATCCGACACGAGAACAATATTTGCTGGAGGTAATTAATTGTGCTGGTAGCCGTGATCGTACACCAGTGTATAGTCAGATTTATTTACAGTATGAAGCTTTCAAGGAGAATCCAATGGAAAATTGCCTCTGGAGTTTTGACTTTTTAATGGTTCCCTACACACAATTTTTATTATACGTACGCTTTTGCATGGCTTCTACACTAAATGTTATCATGATTAAGATTTTTATTTTCCACTTGCAGATGTATTTCCTGAATTTACCGATTTCAATAATACTCGACAGCCTTTTACGTTTATTGGGTCGTAATCCCTTACTCATGAAAGTACAACGACGCATTATGTACTACACGGAAATCACTAAGGGCTACAGTAGTAACGCTTATGAAATATGTGACGATAACATGTATAATTTGCTAAATTATGTACCAGCAATTGAAAAGTAAGTTGAAATCTACTCAAGTTCTCTTTTTTTGTTTAATGTAATGTCTTAAGTTATGTACTTACCTGCTATTATTATGGTGAAGAAGTTTCTACGTACTGCGATCGTAGGTTCTACTGTACTGCCGTAAGAGTTTATAAAGTATCCTTGGAATGCTCCTTGTCAACAATGGAACTTCCCTCCCCAATACCTGGTGTTTTTTCTGTAATGCATTATTGCTTCACAGGATTCAAGAATTGTCGGATCTCAGGATTGAGTCTTATCATTACAGAACCTACTGAATAAGTGTGCTCTTGTTAAAAGACATGGTTTTTCTTGATAGTTTAATGCATAACTCAGATCTCCTCTTATTGTAATTTTCCAATAAAACTTTCGATTGTTACAACCTCTCTTAGGTTGAGGACCCTTGGCAGGGCCTTCTTTGAGAACTCTCCACAGATTCATTAGCAGCTTGGGCTGGTTGAAAGGTGCTAGGGCTTCATAAGTGTAGTCGCGCTCTCAACCTCTTTTTGTTTTGTGTCTGTTTCTTTACATGTAATTTCTCCGTTTCCCATTCTCTCTGCCCTTCCCTACATTCCTATATTTTCTATTTCCTTCCTCCCCTAAGGACAATGTACAATGGGTCAATTTCGACCTCCGGATACTGTGCTTGTCTTAACCGACAGGTGCACGTCACTAACCCAACCTAACCTACAATCCCTCTTAGCTTGATGAGAGGCTTTGTCTCTTTTTATTTTTCCTTTCGTTGAGCATTCCTTTCGGTGTATTAACCTTCACTCCATAGAATGGGTCTGTCCTCATCAAACCCCACCTTGTAAATCTGTCTAGTTGCAGTTTACCGAGAATTTATACATGAACCGGAACCCAACATATGGTTACCTAGTTTACTCATCTTTTTCAAACAGTCTCATACTATTTTACCTTAAAAAAAATCGTTTAAAATGTGAACAAATATGTGTTTAATTTCAATTACGCACTATTTATGTGTACCATTATTTATGTGTACCACTGTTTCCAACTTAACAACAATAAATGCAATTCCTTGTTCGATTTTCTGAACATCCTTTGCGTAAGCAACAACAGTTGCTCGTTAGATCTGTATAGCGGAGAACTTCAAACCACGACTGTTCTCTTCACACGCAACGCGTATTCACACAAGACTGACTGAATTAAAACTACTGCTGGTAGTTTGCTTTGTCTTGCCCTTTTATAGGGCTACGCAAATAGTCTGAGTAATATAGTAGAATGTTCCCGTCTTCGTCTTCTCGTGAACTCTACCGCGACTTCATTGTTGTTTGTGTACACTAGAGTGGGTTTATCTTATATGATAAAAAAATGGCAGAATTTTTTTGGGGACACCCCCTTAAATGTTTCTTTCTGCCAGATTTTAGGATTGACAAAGTTTGAGCACAACTGAAAGATGTTAACCTGTGCCTCAAAGTTTTGAAAATTTCGATTTCTCCAAAATGTTAAAGCCTACCCCGAACAACAGAAACATTTTCATTGGCAATGTTATCTATTCTCCACAGTTTTTGCCATAGAATCTGCTGAGAGGAAGTCACCTAAAGAAATTGTTTTTCATAATTCGTTTTCTTCGAGATCTATGTCCTGAGATTTGACCCGATCACGGTTAATAAACCCATACACTACCTGCTGGTCTATGGCAAGCAAATTGGAATTATTCAGTTTATGGCAGATTGGAGAACTGATGGCCTTATTTTAATATGCTAGACAAACCTAACTTGACCTCCTTTTTCTGGCGTAAACCATTGTTGCGGTAAATCGATATTTCGTTCAGTGTTACGAAATGGTGCATAAGTCCAATCGGTTCCTGCTCAGTGTCACATGCACTAAATTTCAGTTTTTAGGCCACAAAAATATGACAACGCATTCGTCAACATCAGAGTATCTCAGAACGAACACTTTAACATTTTCTTGTAAAGGGTGCGCCAAATAACTTTTTTTTTGAATATGCTTTAAACTACTGAATATTTCCTAAAATTTCTTATTTGAAAGTACAATCCTTCCGGTTAATAATGGAAAATAATTTCATTCAAATGGCTGCCTCGGCTGGCCATGCAGTTGCCTACACGATTGGTCCAATTTTTAAGCTTGTGTGCTACGCGATTGTGTGCTGCGCTATTTTACCAATGGTTTCACGAATATTGTCCTTTAAATTGTCTCTGACATGTCGGCGTAACACTTATCTTTGACGGCACCTCACAAATAATAGTCCAACGGTGCCAAATCGCAGCTCCGAGGTGGCCAAACGACATCAGCTCTGCGGCTGATAATGCGATCTTCCAAAACAGGGCGCAAAACATCGAGTGTAGCTTCGGCTGTGTGCACGTAGCGCCGTCCTGTTGAAACTAAATGTTGCCAATATTCTCCTCTTCAATTTTTGTGAACAAAAATTCGTTCAACATGTAGCGATAACGATCGCCATTGACTGTAAGGGCCAGTCCTTGCTCATTTTCGAAGAAAAATGGATCAATTATGCCTCTGGACCAAAATTCACACCAAACAGTTACTCGTTTTGGGTATGTCGGCTTTTTAATGTACTGCTCCAAATGTGACAATTTTGCTTGTTTACATACCCAAGATCAAAATGAGCTTCATCTGAAAATCGACATCTTCTGTAAGTCGATCGCAGGCCCACTTAGCGAAACGAAAACGCATTGGATGGTCAATTGGTTTCAACGCCTGGCGTCATACCAAATTCTTTATGCAAAATTCGTCTCAATGACGTCTCCGAAATGTTCAATTGTTGAAAACGACGGTGAATTGATGTTGGTTTATCGATAAGGATGCCATACGGAGCTGACGGTGCTTTTCTTCTTCCAAAATCTGTTCGCAATTTTCGCACACATTCCGCAACATTTTCCAGCTTTATTCAAGCGTATACACAACCATATTCGTTCAGCGGAAGGATAAGACTAATTATCTGTCAAATCAGACATGAGCTAAGTGTTACCATTTACGAAATAAATACTAGTTGAAAAAACGTTAGATGGCGGACCCGATAGTATGAGTATAGTAAGAGTATTAGCTAAATATCTGATATTCTTAAAAAGCTTTCAAAAGTTATGATCCATAATTTCAATCTTTGTTTTCCATTCTTTTTTCATTTTAGTAACGATTTCGGTATTGAACCTTACCATACAGCTGTTGAAATCGCTGACTATACGAAAACAATTGTAATGGGCATGAAACAGTTCATGTTTAATCAACCGGCGCAGGCAAGTGCGGCAGCAAAAAAACGTGCTAAAATCTTTCGAATACTGAATAAATCAATTAAAATCTGTGTAACCTCTTCAATTGTAGTCTATTTGAGATCACTATTGTCTTAATTTTAAGTAAATCTTTAAAAATGTTATAATTTAATACGTATGCATAAGGAAAAGGAATTAAAATAAAATAAAATCTTACGTTTATCAAGTGTACCGGTATGAAATGAGCGTTTATTTCCATGGGAACATAAAACACTTATTTTGGATAGGAAAGTTGAAAATATTCTATTCAAATGACATTTTCCTTAATATATCAAACAATAATAAAATAATACCACACTAATAAAACTGTTCAGCTTTTGAATCAAATCAATTACTTACCCAATAGCATGCCTCGTCAATGAAGACGATGACCTCACTTCTAATAAACCCGGTCATTGCATTATGAGCAGTTACACGGAAAGACAGCAGCTCCCATCAAACGACTTTTATCGAAGCCATAGTTGTACTGATCGGAAAACCACATTCGTTGCCAATAACTATCTCTCTCGAGGCGCAGATTTAGTCGTACTTGGCTCTCCATTCCTTGTTAGCTTGACGGAGTTATCATCCATCATAATATTGTTTCGTTTATAAAGGCTAGTTTCAGACTAATTTGCACCTTAAAGGAGCCGTGATGCGCTAACCAACTTATTTGATGAATTTGGTGGAGTTCCGTCAGTACAGTACAATCCTTATTGTTACGAAAGTGCAAATAGTGTTGTTAAAATAATAAATAAAAACTTTAAAAACAAAAATAATGGACTTGTTTACGTGATCAACGAATAAGTCGAAAATATAGCCGCAAAAATAATGGGCTTGTTTACAAGATCAATGAATAAACAAAAATAAGAGATAAAAGATGTAAACAGTCAACAACAAAGTGCTGCGGACAGAGAAGCAAACAACCAAAAACAAAGTGGAGCGTAAAAAAATAAAATAGCGGATAGAGAAAGCCACAAGCAACAACTACTCTGCCTGGACGAATGTAAACAAGATAAATAAACAGAAATGGAAACAAATTGTTTACATTTTTGGATCTCTTCCGAAGGCCATTATCCTCCTTCGAAAGCATTTATTACACTATTGATCCAGTGATATAAAAGCAAGACAGAGCGAACAATGATGGAGTTCGAATTAAGTTAGTCATATGTGACGACGTCACGTTGAATTGACTGAGAATTCAATCAGTTGTGTGTGAAGACACAAGATCGTGTTATAATTCAGTCAGTCTTGCGTGCAGACAAGTTGCGTGTGAAGAAAGCAGTTATTAGTGTTACGTGAGCAGAAGTGTTATGCTTACAAGAAGGTTGTAAGCAGAGAAGAATAACGAACAAGTGTTACTGCTTACGAACGAACAAGCACATATTGTGATAGTTATTGTTGTTTATTTGGTATAAGTTCGAACAGTGCCACAAAAGTAGTGCGGACAATAAAGAATTGATTTAAAATTAAACTTTTATTTATTTTTATCCATCCACGAACTCATATTTTTAACGTTTTTCAAAGGTAAAAATGGAATACGATTACAATGTTGTTAAGCTAATATGGCTGATGGCTGAATGCCTTAGATGGATTAGTTATCACTTAATATCGTCACATGTTCTCTTCGTGGCTTTTCGTAGAGTATATTAAGATTGAGATTGTATATCAAAGGCAAAAGTATACCTCCTAGAGGTGCTAGGAGCCTCTTTGTAAAAACTTGGACTAAAAACTTTAGTTAGAGGTATATAGAGCAAGACTACTGATTATGGATAACAAAGACAAGAGGTGTTGACCACGGCAGTGATGAAAATGAAAACGCAATACCTGTAGAATTTCAATGTTGACATGGCCGAATATGATGACGGACGCAATACACTCAACGCTTGAATGGATATAACAAGATATTCGTGCTCGAATGGATGAGAACAGAGCTTAGTGACCTGTGTCTTCACTGTGGGGATATGGAGTTCGGGACAGTTGAGCACCACCCGCATAGTGAAACGATTCGCTAGTTATGTTCATATCACCACGTGTCTTTGAGACTTAAGCAATGAGAGATCCTTCTTGCAACAAAACAAACTTAAAAAATTCAGGGAAATACAATCTAGAGGAAGCCAATACAAGAATGGTACTAGAGTGTAACCTTTAAGGTTGAAACTAACTAAAGACGCTCGATACTGCAGGAACTTGGACCGAGCGACCTGTGATCTGAGCGGCACACTTAGTGGCATTTACCCTGAAAAGTTGTCCATAATGGAAGAAATGAATTTGAAGAAATTTAAGAAGCTGAGTACGGAGTTCGATGGACAACAAAATTCGGCATTACATTTTGAATTTTCACGACTTTAAGTTGAGATTTGTAGATTTGAGACGATATCGAGATATAAGTTGGAAAATGTCAGAATGCCAGAACCATTGACGAGAAATTGCAGCTTTTAGTCAGGAAATTATGCGATATTTCAAAATGTCAAGGGAATGGCGATATATTAGCGGTAAAGCTATGTTTAAATAATTTCAACAATTATTTTAGAAGATACTGGAGTTTAGCACTACGAAAAGAGGACCGATTTTTAACAACATTTAATAACAACTGTGGCAATACAGGTATTTGGCAGTTCCTCTTTAAGACGACCATAATGGCCCATATATGGTACCCAGAGGCACTTATGATCCGATCATAATAAAATCAGGTAAATAATTCACATTCATATTAAACATGTTCTCGTCGAATTTCATCGAAATATTAAAATTTTTATGTCAATTATAATTGCTAAACATATTTTATTAAGGAGCTTAATTTTGGACCTAGGGGCAATTATGGACCGACCGATCAAGATTTACAAAATACACGTTTGCACTGAATTTAGTCACGATACCAATGTTTTTCAACCATTTATAAGCGTAAACGTGAATTTCTAAAGGGGACTTTATATGGGGTCGCCGTGGTCTAGTGGGTAGTATGTTGGCTTATTAGACGAAAGGCCCGGGTTCGTATCCCAGGTCAGACATCAAAACAAAAAATATTTCTTCGGCGACTTCTTCTCAGCAGATTTCTGCCAAAGACTCTGAGAGTAAAAATTGCCATAAAAGCTTCTCAAAAATCTGTTGTTCGGAGTCGACTTTAAACTATAGGTCTCGCCACTTATGTATGAAATTAACGCACACAACATAAGTGGTGTGAGGAGCTAGGTCGTAATCCTGACTGAAGGGTTGTAATGGCCAATTATGTATGTACTTTATATGGGGACTAGAGTCAAATGTGATCCGATTTTCACCAAACTTTACACCATGATTTCTTGGTACACAAAACTGATCCACGCTAAATTTAATAATGATTGTTGCATAATTACCATAATTATAAGTAAATAAGTGCAATTTCGTTGGAAATTTCTATGGGGGCTAGGCAAAATCACGGGCCGATTTGAATCAAAATCAGTTGGGTTCATCCTTAGGTCTAATTATTACGAAAAAACGAATACAATCGAATAAAAAATATAAAAACCAATCGAAAATAAAAAAAAAAAATAAAAATGTGTTTAATTTTTAAATCAATTCTTTATTGTCCGCACTACTTTTGTGCCACTTGGCGAACTTGAACCACGTATACCACAATAACTCTCACAATATGTTCTTGTTCGTTGTAAGTAACAACACACTTGTTCGTTATTCTTCTTTGCTTAGAACCTTCTTGTAAGCACAACACCTCTGCTCGCGTAACACTAACTGCTTTCTTTACACGCAACTTGTCTGCGCACAAGACTCTCACTCACTCTCAATCTTGTGTCTTCACACATAACTGATAGAATTCTCACTAAATCCAACGTGAGGTCTTCACACGACTAACTTAATTCGCTTTGTCTTGCCTTTTATATCGCTGGATCAATAGTGTGATGAATGTTCTTGAAGGAGGATGACGGACTTCGGGATAGATATCTTTTGGAAACTAAATGCTTCCAAGGAAGATGATCGATGATGATTAACAGAATTCAAACTTGTTCTTTCAAATAATATGGAATAAAAAAAATAACGTCTTTCTGCATCGTTTGCATCGTTATCGAAAATCCCAAGCAAACAATAATCATTTAAAATGGTCAAAATCAAAAGATGCCAGGCGAACAAATAAAGAAAACAAAAACGAATGCAATCGAATACAAACAAAAAAAGAAACCAAAAATCAATCGAATAACATATAAAACATATTCAATGACCATGTCCATGTGCCCATATGTACATACATTTGCCTTTACCTTTCCAAAAAGTGGTAGCATTAGTAGGCAAACAATACTTGGATGCTGGCCGGTACAATCACAATTTTTTTCTCTTCAAAAGACAAGCAAAAGAAGGCTGAGCTTTTATCGGGAACTCTACAGAAGATGAAGAAAAAAATGATGAAGTAAATACACTAAGAAATACTAAAAAGGCAAAAACTATCGTAACTGGAAACCAACCATGCAACACAACATTTTGAGAGGCATTGCCACAACTAAAATCGCTTCAAAAAACGTTCATGAACCAGAAAAACTGAAGAAAAAAACTTGAAAAGCTGCACATCAAAAGCAGCCAGAGAAACGAAAAGATCCCGTAACGTACGTAAGTCGTCGTCTATACGGTTTTGATGGACAGAACAATAGAAAAAGGGGTGGAATTTTCTGCCACAAAAAGATACAAATAAAACCAATAAAAAAACAACAACAACAACAACAAGAAATATTAAAGAAGAAAAATAAAAAATAAAATGGAAAGAAACACATCAGCCAGAGAGCAAAAAGAAGTTACAATCACTTTAGGGAGATCTGTAAACGATTGCATGAAGGACAACAAAAAAATTGGATGGGGTATAGGCAGGTGAATTGGCACAAGTAAGCCCTACATTACATTACAGAAACTTGGCTGTAAAACCAAGCCTGTTCATTCCCTTAGCATATTACAGTAGGTTCATTGTTGCGGCTTTCATTGGATGAAGTTTTTATGTTGTGGGTTCCTACGCACAACCCAAACTTAACGTCCAGGGAATTGTACTTGGGGAAACCCTACAATATGCGCCAACCATAGGGGTATAAGCCCTCTCACTATCGCATGTAAGGTTCTTACCGGCGTATTGTATGAACTACTGGAGCTACTCGTCAAAATACTAATTAGACCTTATCAGTGCGGATTCAGGCCTGGCAAATCCATCATTGACCAAATTCTGGAAAAGGCCCACGAAAAACAAGTCGGAACACACCAACTTTTTCTCGCCTATAAGACAACCTTCGATAGTCTCACAGGTCAATGTCTGAGCTCGGTATACCTGCGAAGCTGATAAGGCTATGCATAATAACGTTGATTAATTCCTGCAGCTCTGTCAAGGCAGGAATGGACTTCTCTGAATGATTTCCTCATCCGATACAACAGTGAGCTGTATGAGCTCCTCAACGGCATAGGCGTTGTGCAGCGTATTAACATTCAGCGGCACCGCTGGCTTGGCCATATCGTTCGAATGGAGGAGGATGCTCCGGCGAAAGGAGTATTTGATGCGGGGATCTGCGGAAGACGGCGAAGTGGACGACTTTGTATCCGTTGGAAGGACCAAGTCGAGGAAGCCCTATCATCGATTGGTGAGACTAACTGGCGTAGGCTCGCAAGAAGCAGAGGTGCCTGGAAGAATATGTTGCGGCAGACCAAAATCCGTTAATCGGGTTGTTAATGACCAATTAA
Source organism: Sarcophaga peregrina (assembly GCA_014635995.1). NCBI lineage: Eukaryota > Metazoa > Arthropoda > Insecta > Diptera > Sarcophagidae > Sarcophaga > Sarcophaga peregrina. The sequence goes on along the minus strand of CM025791.1, from coordinate 71,349,196 downwards.
GTAAGTTAGTATTTCAGACGGGTCTTGGTGGCAGAAATAAGCGTTATTTTTTGGTAAACACGGTCTATATTAATGGTATTAGCAGTCGCCCTAGCCTAAATAGGTAGTGTGTCGGCTTATTAGACGTCAGGTCACTGTTCAAACCACAGTCTTTCTTCAGCGACTACTTCTCAGCAGCTTTCTGGAAAAACCTCTAAAAGTAAAAAAAAAATTGCCAGTGAAAAGTTTCTCAAAAAATCTATCGTCTGAATTCGACCTTAAACTGCAAGCCCCGCCACTTATGGATAAAATTAACGCGCTGTGAGAAGCTAGGTCATAGTCAGAGATCAACAATGAATCGTTTTTTCGCTACTCATAAGTACTAATGTAGTTTTGAGTATGAGTAAGTCAACAGTTTTAAAATTCAACTGCTCTGATTCATTCGTACTCGCTACAACATTGATTTGTAAGCAATGGTTGGAATGAGTATGCGAACAACGTTCATCACATCAAACTCATACCATTCGAAATATGTTTGATTCATACACCTACTAAATTAGATTCATAACTTTACAAAAATATTTATAATATGTACTTATAAGTGATCCCAGTGACTCGAATCATTCATCAAAATTTACAGTTTTAAACTATGTTCAGATAGGCACTTTTATTGAGTCAATATTCGTTTGAGTACAATATTTTAACTGTTCAGACACATAAAATATGCAACATTTATTTGACAGTGGTGTACAAAACAGGTGGTTGTGTCAACAACATTGTTTTGTTTGTTTATCTTTGGTTTGTAATTGTTGACAATTGAGTTGTCAAATACCAATTAAAAGTCTTCGGAAAATTCTAATATAATCACCGAACTTTTTATGAATTATTGAGCTCAATAATGGTGTTTATTGCGATTTACGCAATAAAAGTGCCTATCTGAATATAGTATTAGTTGTTGTTGCATTTACAAAAACGGACACATAAGCAAATAAGACAGAGCAGCAAGCAGAGCAAACACATAGTATTTTAGTAAGTAGTTTAGTGTTCGTATACGATTCATACATATTTCTAATGGTATGAGTTTGATGTCAACGTTGTACGCATACTCATTGCAAATTGTACTTATAAATCAACGAATGAATCAGAGTGTATAGTTAAATTTCAATATTGTTGGCTCAGTTATATTCAAAATTTCATGAGTGCTTATGAGTAGGGACAAAAACGATTCATTGCTGATATCTGGTGAGCAGCTAGGTTGCAGCCCTAACTTTAGAGCTGTAGTTGCCAATGTAGGGTATCTCAGGCAGTTACAATTTTTTTTTTGCCGCTTTAAAACAGGAGGACAATGGTCACATTAAAAGTAAAGACTTTAACGCATACACAAGCATTCTATATTATAAGCATCGTATATAATACTCACACACATACACAAATACCATCACAAAACGAATGATGCCAACAAAGAAACAAATGATTTGCATTTTATGGCATCAAAGAAATTGAAGAATAAAAGGAAGAAAAAAAAAATTCCATAAAATAAAACAACAACAACAAAAACAATAACGAGTATGACAACAACTCACAGAGCAAAGAGAAGAACATAAAAATTGATGGATTCTTCTTCTTTTTCTTCCATTTAAATCGATTTAAGTCAACTAACCAACCAACCAACCAACCAACTACACATTATACTGGGCCCGAACCAAATAACAAAAAAAAAAACAAAAAATTCAGACAACTTGTGCGTCGTCGTACTCTTTCGTACACTCAGTTACACTCAAACAGGCATAACATTTATGTTCGGGCGTTATAAGAAATCAAGAGGAAGATTTTTTTTGTTGTTTTTTGGTTGCTGCTGGTTAGTATGGCTGTTGCTGTTGCTGTTGTTGCATCTTCATTGAGCTGTCAAGTCATGTCTCCCATCAAAATGTCAGTTGATGGAATTGTTTTCAGTTTTTCTTCTTTTCGTCTGCTGTGTTATTGTGGCAACAACAACAACACCAATATCGTAGAGTACAATGCTATTCAGAAGACATGAATCTTATGGCTTTCATTTGTGCTGCATACAGCATAACGTAAGTATGTGAATGCTATGAGTGATCTTTGTGTGTGTGTGTGTGTGTATTTGTGCCTTAGTATGTATGAATTCCAGTTGAAACAACCAATCAAAATGGATTTTTCCAGATTGACATAAAAGGATTTCGTATTTCTTGTTTAACAAGCACAGCAATTGTGGTGAATTTTTTTCTTCTTCTTTCTTTTCTTTTCAATGTGCTGGAGATGATGGGTTTATTTCACCAATTCTTCTGTGAATCAACGCCAAAATGGAAGAAATCTTGGGCAATTGAAATGTCAGACGATGTTGGAGAAGAGTTTTTTAAAAGCAAATCCAGGCTTTAATAATAATTCACTTTAAAGATAAAGTAAAGCAAAGTTTTTTGTTTTAATGCTTTGAGAAAACTAGTACTGCAACAGTACTGCAATGGCATAATTTGCATCACTTTTAGAGAAAGTGAGTGATAGTACGTTGGTAAACACATTTTTAACTCCGCTTTATAAAGAAAATGAATTGGAAGAGACCATGTCAAAATGCCTTTACAGTGATACACAAAATCATTCGTCACTCATTTGTAGATCGTATCAATATGCTGTCGTCGTAGTCTAGTAGGTAGAGTGTTTGCTTATTAGATGTAAGGGCACGGAGTTCAAACACTAGGCGGTTCAAAGGTTAGGTTAGGTTAGAGGACGTGTAGTTGTCAATTCTGAAAAGTACAGTACTCGGTGGTCGAATTGAGCTATTGTACTACGTCCTAGCTTCTCACACCACTTATGTTGTGTGCGCTAATTTTATACATGAGTGCCGGGACCTACAGTTTAAAGTCGACTCCGAACGACAAATTTTTTTGAGAATGCCATGGAATGCGCAATTTTTTACTCTCAGAGTTTTTTGCCAGAAATCTGCTGAGAGGAAGTCACCGAAAAATTATCTTCAAATTTTCGTTTTGATGTCTGACTTGGGATTCGATCTCGGTTCTTTCGTCTAATAAGCCAACACACTACCTACTAGACCACGGCTGCTTCAAACCTCTGTGCAGATTTCTGGCAAAAACTCTGGAATAAATGAAATTGCTATAATTTCTCAAAAACCTGTAGTACGGAGTGTATTTTCGGGATTCACAAAATCCCGAATCCCGGGATTTTTAAAAACTTGTCCCGGGATTGTGAACTCAAATGTATTTTGACCCTACAAAAGGTCCTGAAAAAATTATTCTATACCACTTGACTTCGATAATAGCTGCTCAGATGAGGAAAACTTCACTTCCACTTCCACTTTTACAAAATCTCGAATCCCAGAATCTCTCAAATCGATCCCATTTGGCATCCCTAGTAAGTATGTATGTACGTAACGCTGTTAAAAATTAAAATTGAACAATCGGCGGAAAACTTTAGTAACCACTTTTCATAATTTTCGAAGAATTCAAGACGGCCAGAGATTAAAGGATATGCACTGCAGAATATTTTAAAGTATTTTCCCTTTTTATTCGTTTCAATATCGTCTAAATATCCACCATGGCTTCCCTGGCAGGCTGAAGCGCATTCAAAGTGTCACATAAAGCTGAGCCATGTTGGCTTTAGATGATGTCCGTTGATGTCTGTAGGATATTCGCGTATACTTGCGTGTACGTTAAGAAAACCATACAAGCAAAAAGTCTAACGGAACCAAATCGCACGATCTCAGTTTATATAGAATGTGACTTAAGCTGTGTGAAACGTAGCGCTGTCCTGTTGAAACCACATGTCAGCGGTGTCCAAATCATTCAATGCAGTACTAAAGAAATCGCTTATCATCAACCTATAGAGCTTGCCGTTGGCAGTGATGCTCTGAACAACTTGGTTGTAAAAAAATTATGGACCCAGGACGCTAAACAAACATTAGGACTTAAAGATCACAAGAGGATAAGTTGTTTCACACTCAAACTACGTGGCACCTGGGTGTGTAAAAGAAGTTAATAGTCATCGATTTGTAGTGCTTGTCGTTGACAGTGATTCCCTGGCCAATATGATTCTCATTGGATCGAAGTCCACACAAATCAGTGACTTTTTTGGAATTCAATTGATGCTCTTGCAACTCAAGCCAATCCACTCGTTCCCAAGGTGTTGATTTTTTTGTACACGTACCCATTCATTTCGAAAAGGGTTTCATTGCTCAAGATAGTATTTCGATAAAAAATTATGAACAGTTATTAGATGCGAAGGGCCCATTCAACACACGTCGTTGTTTATCTAAGGCCGTTTAACTTCAGTTTCCAGGTCATTTGAATTTTGTACGATGCAGGATTCGCCAAGATGCCTCTGGTGCGGGTTCTTCTTCATGCTTTTACAAAGAGCAGCGTTGTATTCGGATAATCTAGCCAGTCTTGATGGTCGATCGTTTACAGAAGCAGTTAAAACGAACCGATTAAAACAATTTTGAAATGCGTGTAGAGTGCCGTACGTTGCCCAAACAGAACAAACCAAACCAATTTGATCAAACAAAGTTTTTATTTGCACTTGTTATTGGATCCTTTATCCATCCATGGTAGTATGGAAGAATAGACTGAATAAATGGCAATTAATTTGGCAGATGTACCTTCAAAAAGACGACGGTTATCTACTATCAAAGTTCGAAAGTCTCTATTAAAGGAGTCAGTTGAGAAGACTTTACAAATTTAAGTCATGGGCATTTAGAATTTGATTCTCGTTGATGCCTTCGCTTTGTTGAGTTTTCTGTTAGCGCTTGTTTCTGATACGTCATTTGCCGTTATCGACTTTATAACGGAACCTATTAGAACTAAGGTATATTTTTTTCAGTGTTGTCAACTTTTTTCCGAATAAGTAAGCAGCTATGCCGTAATTCTGACTTAAGGATTGATGTTATTTTTAGTTAATGATAATTGGCAACCCTATTAATCTAGAATGTAAAACAATATGTATAGCAAACACCTGCTTTACATGGAAAAATTTAACTAATGAAAATGAAATCAAGCAAAATGTTAAAAATGGCTTTCGATAATCAAATGGGCAGAAAAAAATTTGAAATAAATTTCAAAACAATGATTTTAATGCCAAAGGGCCTAATCTTTGCTATTTAATTTTCATTGAAATTTCTTACAACGAAGTGAAATGTTCTTTGATAATTGTTAAGAAAACGACAACCACTTGTATAGGCTTTGAAAATGGATCTCTAAAATAGAAATATTTTGATAAATTTCAACAATTTATAATGCTTGTTAACCCTTAGTTCCCTTCTCTTTTTCCCTTCTATTTTTATTCCTTTGGTATGTAACCACTTGTGTAGAGCTTGGAATTCGTTCTCTCTAGTCCTCAGTCTCGAGTCTTTATAGTTTAATTAGTTATTTACAAAGTAATTAATCTTAGCTGGAAATTTAAAAAATTTCTTTTCCTTTCGCTTGAAGTGTTTTTTGTTTTTCGTTAAGAAACTCCTACACAAATATGCCTGTTAAGGCAGAGTGTAAGGGTACCTGATATTGACGGAGACCGCCATCATTTTCTAGGGGATCTTTTTTGACATTTCAATTATTTTTAGTTTTTATAAACGAATTCTATAATCATTTGGTAGTTAAACGTTGTATGCCATGTAGTAAAAGACTCAATCATCTATGCGGCCATATGTTGAACAACTCACTTGTATGCTTGAAAAGGATGCAGTCAGCCTGCCATGCATATGCGCGGGTAACAGGCAGTGGTAGAAGAAGACATTTGATTAATTGTGTAATTGTTCCTTCATTTTTATCGGCTACATGATCAACAGACTCATTATTATGATCATTCTACTCCTCATCATTATAAAAAATTCTAGTTTTTCTATACATAACGTACGTACGTACATCTACGTATGTATATAGTATAGACATCTCTTTTCAACCGTGAAGTGAGCTGCAAATGCCAACCCCAATTGTTTACAGTATGTATTCCTTATAAGTGGCACACATTGTATTGCAGTCTGCAGTCTCTCTTTTTCTCTCTCTCTCTCTCTCTTTTTTGGTCTGTCTATTTAATATTGTAATTACAATGTGAATAATGACTTTTGACAGTTTCGTATTTGTCTTGTGATTTATCAAAATCTTTACGTATCTTTTTCTTTTCGTTTTTTTTTTTTTGGTTTCTTTTTTCAACGTTTTTCACTTACATGAATAATACGTTTCTATTGTGGCATTAAATGAGCATCCATTATAGCCATTTTATTATTATCTTGTATACCTACCTAGCCACCATAGCTAGCATTTAATTTCTTCATCATCATAACATAGGTTTTCTAGTTGTTGTTGTTGTCGTATTCTGAATATAAATATTTGTAATTCAGAATCTTTTGTATCTTTAGACCGGTAGTTGTTTGTTCTAAACAACCTGTTGTTATTGCGATAGTAGTAGAGTGCGTGCGTGCATCTGTTACAGTGCCTAGAAAAATTAACATGTCACTTGTATTTCTATTCTTAAGATTTTATTTTATTCACTTCATCTATTTTTCTTATAATTTTTTTTTACTTTTTTTTTAAGAATTTTATTTTTGTTGTGACTCTTTTGTTATTGCCTGTTAGAGCCAGTAAAATATTTTTGTCGTTTTATAAAATAAAAATTTTTTTTTCTGTTTCTGTTTCTTGTGATCAATATTTCAAGATTATTTTGATGTGTAGCCAGCCATTCAGGTGATCTTTTGTTTGTTGCCAAAGATTTACTACCGTCCAGCCAGTTGATTTACTATTTTAGCTTGGATTTCTTTATTCATTTCAGTAGAAACCAGGAAATCTATCTTAACTGAACTTTACTTGACAAATTACAGAAGATTTTACTTAAACTCTTATGCAAGAACATTAAGAATAAAAAGGAATTCATTTGTATTTGAACATTCATGAACAAAGGATGCTTAACCGATCCACAAAGTCACAAACTTTGAGGACAATGCAGTACAAAAGCATTTTACATTTACAGTCTCTTTTATATTTACATTAAACAAGCTTCAGCAGTATCTGATTGGATCTATTCCCTAACTCTTTAGTATCATTTGTGGGTGTCAGTGGGTGTCTGAGGACAAAATCCAGGCAAGACTACAATAGTACTATTATAGGCTGCGATCAGATAGCTTATGAAAGTAAAATAACACAGAACGATAAAATAAGATGGAAGGCTCATTAATGAAGATTCTGAACAATTATTTTCAGGACAGAAAGGTAATACACCTAAGGGAAGGAGGAGAGCATAAATATGTAGTGACGACGGGTGTCCTGCAGGGCTCTGTACTTGGCCCACTACGGTGGTACACTATGTACGATGGAGTACTTCGATTGAGATTGCCAAACGGGACTACAATTGTAGGCTTTGAAGATGACATTGCCATAGTCTCAGTAGCTCAGACGGTAAAAGAAATAGAGGAGCGATTGGAAATGTTCGAGCATGGCTGGATGAGGCAGGATTGACACTTGCTGCATATAAAACGGAAGCCGTCTTGTTAAGCGGCTGGAAGATAGTGGAGATTTTGGAAGTGACCGTTTGAGGCACAAAGGTCGAATCAAAGAGGGCGATAAAATATCTTCGAGTGATTATCGACGACAGGTTGAATTTGAAGGAGCAGGTAAAATATATCGGCAAAAAGGCATCTCTAACGCAGGAGGGACTGGCGAGGATAATGCCAAATATTGGAGAACCAGAAGAGAATAATTTCAGCGATAGTAACGTCGATAATGGCCCAATATGGTCGGAGGCACTCTCCGTGGAAAGGCGATTCGAAATGTTCGAGCATGGCTGGATGAGGTAGGATTGAGACTTGCTGCACATAAAAAGGAAGCCGTCTTGTTAAGCGGCCGGTAGATAGTGGAGAAAATGGAAGTAATCGTTGGAGGCATAAAGATCGAATCAAAAAGGGTGATAAAATATCTGGGAGTGATTATCGACGAGAAGTTGAATTAGAAGGTGGCAAAAAGGCATCTGTAACGTAGGGAGGACTGGCGAGGGTAATGCCAAATATTGGAGGACTAGATGCATTCGTCGCCGTGGTCTAGTAGGTAGTGTGTTGGCTTATTAGACGTAAAAACCAGGATTCGAGTCCCAGGCCAGATATCAAAACTAAATTCAAAAAGTATTTTTTTTGGCGATTTTCTGCCATGAAAAGTTTCTCAAAAAATCTGTCGTTCGGAGTCGACTTTAAACTGTAGGTCCCGCCGCTTATGTATAAAATTAATACACACAACACTAGGAACTAGGCCAATAATCCTGACTGAAGGATTGTATGTAGGTCCATTCAAGAGGAGAATAATTTCAGCGGTAGTAACGTCAATAATGTTATATGCTTGCAGAATATGGTCGGAGGCATTCTCCGTGGAATGGACAAGGAGATTACTGTCCTCAGTGTATCGTCTAAGCGCAATTAGACAGATAAGTGGCTTCAGGGCAGTATCTGATAAAACGGTATTGGTATTGGCAAAGACAATATCGATATTGGCGGATGAGATAAGGCGGATATTCTTTCGCCATCTCGAGTGTCCAGGACGGATAGCAACTCTAAAAGCGGAGGAAAGAAGAACTTCCATGCATAAATGACAGTCACGATGGGAGAGCAGTGTAAAGGCAAGATGGACGTTTCACGTTGTCCCTTCTGTAACCGTTTGGAGGGAGAATAAACATTGCGAGCTGAATTACTACGTGACCCAGTTCCCAATTGGTCATGGATGTTTTAGGAAGTATTTGCACAGATTTGGAATATTTTCCCTATATGCCCAAACTATGTAGATGAAGAGGAAGATTCGGAGCATATTCTAACATGCTGCCCCAGATTTAGATGGCCCGAAGAAACTAGAACAGGACCAAACCATCTCATGGAGGAACCACAGGACGCTATGGAGCCAATACAGCCAGAAAATGCCTGAAGTAATGCTAGAACTCTGAAGACTATAGGAACGGAGACGAAATTTGACTTAATGTGATAAAGCTTATAGGCATTCATACTTATTTTAATATCGTAGAACATTTACTCATATTCAAAATTCGAAGTACTCATCATACACACATGCTTAACAACACGTAACAAAAATAATAGACTTGTTTACGTGATCAATGAATAAAGCGAAAATATGGCAACAAAAATAATGGGCTTGTTTACAAGATCAATGAATAACAGAGAAGTAAATAACCAAAAACAAAGTGCAGCGTAAAAAAAATAGATTGACAAATACACAAGCAACAACTACTCTGCCTGGGCGAATATAAACAAGATACACAAACAAAAATGGAAACAAGTTGTTTACATTTTTGGATCTTTACCGAAGGCCGTCATCTTCCTTCGAAAGCATTCATAACACTGTTGATCCAGCAATATAAAAAGCAAAACAAAGCTAGCAATGATGGAGTTCGAATTAAGTTAGTCGTGTGTGACGACATCAAGTTGGTTGTAATGAGAATTCAATCAGTTGCGCATGAAGATGCGAGCTCGTGTTATAATTCAGTCAGTCTTGCGTGCAGACAAGTTGCGTGTAAAGAAAACAGTTGTTAGTGTTACGCGAGCAGAAGTGTTGTGCTTACAAAAAAGTTGTGAGCAAAGAAGAATAACGAACAAATGTTGTTGCTTATAAAAAGGTTATAAACAGAGAAATACAACGAACAAGTACGTTCAGTGTCATAAGTGTGTTCAGTGAGCATATGTCTCAAATGTCAACAACTAAAAAAAAAACGTTGTTAAAACAACCAGCTTTTTTGATTACCCCTAACAAATAAATATTTCGTATATTATGTGTTTGAACTGATTTGAAGCCGTCGTAGTCTAGTAGGTAGTATGTTGGCTTTTTAAACTGAAGGCCCGAGCTCAAACCCCAGGTCAAAACGAAAATAAGAAAATTTTTAATTTTTTTTATTGAGAACAATATTTTTAGCGTTCAGACATATAATCTACGAAAATTTATTTGACAGCTGGTAAACAAAACAGCTGGTTGCTGCAACAAAATTGCTTTTACTTTAATCGCGAAAACTAGTGCCAAAAATATTTTTAAGAAAAAATGGAAAACAATTTAACATTGGAAAAGGTATTGCTAATGGTTGACTGAAACGCCGAGATGTTGCGGTTAATAGGGACTACTTGTGACTCCAAAGTGGCTTTCCTCAGAAGGATGAGAAATAAAAATTTGATAATATTGGATAGCTAGCAGAAAAGAAAGCTTTTGCTTATGGCTCTGTCGCTGTTTACATTTGAGTTGTCAAATATCAATAGAAAGTGTTCGGAAAAATGTAATATGCTTACTGAACGTACTGATGACAGTGTTGTATTTACAGTTTTAATCAATATTATAACAATTTACGAATTTATTGAATAATAATTAATTGAAATTTTATATGAAATATTGAGATAAATAAATAAATGCATGTCTGAACGTAATACTATGTTTAATATTGGTGAGTAACTGAGGGTAAATTTGTGACAACTTCTGCGACAAACACATTAATCGGAGATCGTGTCACAAATATTGGTAAGCCATTTAAATGAACCTAGTCCAGTCTAAGCAAGATTATAGCAACTTATGTATAGTTTAACTGTGTTAAATAAAATACAAAAAGATGTGTTTTTACTATGTTCATGTATGCACCTTTATTGCGTAAATCGCAAATAACGCTAATATTGATCCCAATATTTCATGTACAATCTCAATTAATTATTGCTTAATTAAATGCTAATTGTTAAAATATTCAGTAAAACTTTAAAGACAGCACTGTCATAAGTCCGTTTAGTGAGCGTATTATATGTATCCGAACACTTCCTGTTGATATTTGACGACTGAAATATCAACAACGACAAGCAAAAAAAAAAATCGTAAACAATGTTGTTGAAACAACCAGCTGGTTTGTTTACCAGCTGTCATATGAATATTGAGAAAGCTGAATATTGCGTATATTTATTATATCTGAACGTTTAAAAGTTTGTTCTCAATTAACCGAATATTGACTCAATTAAATTGCATACGTGAACATAGTATTACGATTTCCTTCATTTGTAGAAACAAATTAGTTTAAAATCCCAGTGCAATTAGTTTAAAACGTAATGAACCTTAAAAATCTTTGTATTGAAGTTACACCCAACAAAAATACTTTTCCTAATCTAACCTGCTAAGGAAATTTTTGGAAAGCATATGACACCACCAGTCAATACAATATTAATGTGGCTGTTATTTAAAAAATGACACAAAAAAGAAGAGGAAGAAAAATTTGAATATAAATCATGTCATCCAACAAAGGGAGAAGTAAAATGAAAACCCCTTTTTTTTGTTTCTTCCAAAAAATCTAGAATTCAAAATGAAAGAAAGAAAAAAAAAAGGAAATATTTTTATAAATCAAGAGAAAGGAGAGTCCCATGCGCTCAACTAATCAACTTGAGTTGGATCATTTGACAATAAAATCCACCTATTTCGGGTTATAAAAATCAAACGCAATACAAATGAAACGAAATGAAATGAAAAAAGATGGAAAATATTGGAGCCTTCTCGTTGATGATGTGTGTTTGAATAAGACATTGTTGATGAAGATAATAACAACAACGAACTAGAAATGGTTTGACGGTTTGATATGAACAAGGAATGGCGAACAAACAAATGTACACTGCAGTATAGCCAAAGAGAAAGGAATACCATGGCGGCGGCTGAAAGATATTGAAAAATATAACAACAACAACAAAACAAAAGTCAAAATTATCAAATTTATTGGTTTTTTTTGTTGTTTTCTTTTTGTTAAAGAAAATCCGTCCATCCATCCAACCAAGCAAGCAAGCATTCATTGATTCATGACATCCATGGATTTTTTAAAAATTTCATTTTTATTAATCACTAAAGCAGGGAGGAGTTTTAATACAAAAAAAATGCCAACTTTAGCTATTTTTGTTAGAAACTCGATTATAACAATATGGTCTACAACAACAACAATACATACATACATACAGCAGACATACATCACACACACCTAATAAAACAATGTCACGCAATTTAAAACAAAAACTGTCAAAATTTGAGTGATTTACAAGCACCAGACGGACAAAATATGTTTCTTTCTTTCTTTTCTTTCCTTTTATTTTCGTATTTTTTTTTTGTTGTTGTTTTTTTTCAGATCTCCTTTCGGGGTTTTCCTTTTATTTCATAAAAATGTTGTTTTTTTTTTTGTATTTCATTGGTATAAAATATTTAAACCTATCTAATACCCGGTATGCTTCGCTACCCCCATTAAAATTAAATACAAAATAATTAAAAAATTGTTATATTACTAGCAGATTGTACCCGGTGTTGCGCGGGTAATAAAAATAACAATAAATAAAAATTCGGTTTCGAAACCGGCTTCTTAAGAAATGCAATTTTTCAAATTATTCGGAAACCGGTTTATTAAACAATTCAGTTTTTTGACTACTCTAAGTCTCAAATATAAATGCATGCAATTTGATCGTTTTTCGCCCCTTTCCCCCTTCCCCCTTTTTGGATCCCTTTTGGTCCAACTTTTTAAACAGAATTCCTCCAACAGCTATTTGGGAAACTTAACCAAGCTAAATCGTAAAAAATTACCTATTGCCATTATTTCCCCATTTGTCCCATTATTTCTCCCCTTTTTGTCAAAATTTTAAAAAGATTTATAGCCTATAACCTAAAACCCATAAAATACAGCATTAATGCAAACAGTATTAATTTTTGCCCTTTCTTCCCCCATTTGTCTCATTTTTTCTCCCCTTTTGGTCAAAATTTTGAAAAGATTTCTATCCTATAACCTGGACCGACAAAAACTTGATTTATATGCTATGCACTCAATTTGCCCGTTTTTGACACCTATCCCCCCTTTTGGACTCCTTTCGGTTCAACTTTAGAAACGGAATACCTCCAATACTACTTGGGAAACTTAATCAAGCTAAATCGTAAAAAATACCTTTAAAACAGATAAAATACAGCATGTATGCATAAAAGTATTCATTTTTCTCCCTTTGCCCCGTTTTGGTTAAATTTTATAAAGGTTTATAGCCTATAACCTGCCCGATCAATATTCCAAATTTCAAGAAAATCGGTCCAGGCGTTTAGACGTGATTAGCTAACAAACAAACAAACAAAAAAACAGACTTACAGAAAGATTTATAATATACAGTTTGTCAAAAAAATCTTTGCACAGACCAAAAAAATTTATAATTTGATCTTCATTCAAGAATTCCAACATTAAAATCCTATATATTATTTCTAAAGCAATTTTTTTTGTCGGTTGCAAATATCTCCCATACCACCGCATCAAATTTAATGAATGATATCTCATTTTAAAGCTTATATCTAAAACTAATGGCGAAAAATAATTAGAAATTGAAAAATTAATATCTTCATTGATAAAAATTATATTTTACATAGAACTGCTTGATAATACTGTTGTCATTATGATTATATGTTTTTGTTCAAGTGTGATAATACAGGGTCGCTTAATAGTAATGCAGTTCTACGTAGTATAGTAAGTATTAAAATCCATTCTGGCAATACCGCTATAATGCCGTTTATTACAAAGTCAGTTATATATAATAGGCATATTAAGTTGTAAAAAGCTGTTTTGGCAATACTTTGCAGTAGTTGTTAGATCAAGTGCGATAAACAGAGTCGCTTAATCGTAATGCTATTCCACACAATAATATATAAAGTTGTAAAAGCCATTTGGTAATGTCGGACATGGCATTGTTTGTTTTATGAAATGTTGTAACACGATGTCTTTTAATATATACACATATATAGTGTCAGCTGATATTTAAGAGTTAAAAAGGTTTTAAGAAAAATAAGAATAAAAATAACGTGCATTTGAAAAGAGAAATGCAATTATAATGTTAATCAGAAATCTTAATGCTAAACAGGGGTTAATAAATGGTACCAGGCTAATCGTAACAAACTTGGGAGAGCACATCATATCAGCCAAAATTATTCATACCGATAAAACTGGACTCATACCCCGAATCAACCTTACACCTTCTGATCCAACTGAGCCTTTCCGAATGACACGAAAACAATTCCCTGTGAAAGTTGCTTTTGCTTTGACGATAAACAAAGCACGAGGTCAAATCCTTCAAGAGGTAGCATTGTATTTACCAGAACCGGTCTTTTCACATGGGCAGTCATACGTGGCTGTTTCTCGAGTGCGTACGTTTAAAGATATTTTTGTTTGTATTAAGGATTCGTACGGCCAAAAAGTTAACGATGATCATGTCATATATGATATATTACGATTTCTAATATTTTTATACTTTTAATAAAATTTCTATTAATTATTTTCATTTTATGTTACAAAAATGAAAACTAACGGTGAAAAATATTCGCACGGGTCATCTAGTATTTGGAGCAATAGATTTCAAAATTTCCTGTTCGCTTAAAGGACCAAAACAAACAAGGTCGTGATCGCAATATAAAAATTCGGAGCATAACTTCGATAGAACAATCTTCTTCTTCACAATCATAAATATCGCTGTTAAGATTAAAACCGGCCTTAAAAAATAAAAAAAGTACGTTTCAATACATAGAAACAAACTGATTTAAAACATACTAAATTACCTTTTTGAAACACTTTACGATTGTTTGTGGCTTAATCAACCACCAAGACCGCTTTATAAAATGTAAATCATCCAAGATAGAAATAGATTTTATATACTCCGGAACACTCTTTCCACTTTCAATAGCTCATAGTTGCTTTCTTATGATTATTTGCCTATACTGAGATTTAAATGCGTGAATTATGCCTTGATCAAGAGGCTGTACGAAAGCAGTTGTATTCGGTGAAAAGTATAGAATTTCAATATTCGACAAATCTGTTATGGTTTTGTGGCACGGAGCGTTGTCAACAAATAAAGCAATTTTTTTCTATTATTTTTAAGCATTTCTTTTTCCAGCAGGATAAGTATTTCGTTCCAAATTGATACCGTCATCCAACTATTTTTGTTTGCAAAATATGTTATAGGTATGTTGTTAATTTGGAAACATCTTGGTTTGTTAGGTTTTCCGATTACAAAAACTCTCTTATAAGAACCTGTTGAATTGCAAACGAACAATACGAGATAGTTAGTCTGCACTTTTCATTTTCCATCCATTTGGTGAACTATCCTTGTGAAAGTACGTAGTATTTGGTAACGCTTTGTAATATAAGCCACTTTCATCAGCTTTGAAAATACAGTCAGGCGAATATTTCTTCAAAAAGTTTGGTAGTTCCTTTTCTTGAAAATCTTTAGCAGCATATTCATCGTTGTCCTTAGCTTCCCCCATTATTTTAATTTTACAGTTTGGACTATATAAAGTATACTTTATATTCATTGATATTTATTAACGCGACATAAAAAATGGAATATATGCTAAATTCGACTATATAATAAATGGACAATACAATGAACTAAATGTATGAAATTCTTTTTATCACGACATTTGAAGCATATTTTCTGGACTATATCTGAAATTCTTTTATATGTGCGATGGACTATAAGCGAAAACTACTGTAAGTCTTATTCTAATGCCTTGGGAGACACAATATTTTTTGTTTTTCCCTCTGGTCCATATACAAAAAAATCTGCGGGTTTTCCTACTCGCGTACATTCTAAATTAAGACCACAAACTTCTTGCAAGGATTGACTTTGAGCTTTATAAATCATCATTGCAAATGCTAGGCGAATAGGAAATTGCAAACGCATGAAATCAAATGGCATCTCCGATGTGATCGTAGGAAGACGTGGCACCAGTACATCAGTGCCCTTAAACTTTCCAGTTATAATGTTTGCCTCCATAAGATTGTTCATCATTTTTTTTTTACTGCTAGTAGAATGCCATTACAAAAGATCGTGGAGGATCAATATTTCTAAGTAAAATAATGGGAACACCGTTTTTTAACTGCTAGTCTTGTAGTGGAAAGCCTGGTAAATCTAACGAATTTAAAAATTCGATTGGATAATTAACGACAGTCTCAATATTTGAAACTGTGTCGATCGATTAATAAGTTTTAAGTTTCCCATTGATCTTGTTGAGAATATTGCTGTTGATGGAATTAACGTCAATATTTTTGGATGCCAGTTTACATAGCCATTGCATATTTTTAAAATTTTGAGTGTATGTGTGGAGATGCCACACCCACTATTGCTAGTTCGCCCATTTTTATCCAAAATATTTATATTGAAACTGTAGTTACATACACGACCCAGCTTCTCACACCATTTACGTTGTGTGGGTTAATTTTATACATGAGTGGCGCGACTTACAGTTTAAAGTCGACTCCGAACGACATATTTTTAAGAAGCTTTTCATGGCAATCTTTACTCTCAGGGTCTTTGCCAGAAATCTGCATAGAGGAAGTCGCCGAAGAAATATTTTTTCGTTTTGATGTCTGTGACCTGGCTAGGTCACGATCCTGACTGAAGGGTTGTAATGGCCAATTATGTATGTAGTTACATACACACCCATAATTGGTAATTACAACCCTTAAGTCAGAATTATTGACCTAGTTTCTCACACTACTTATGTTGTGTGGGTTAATTTTATACAAAAGTAGTGGGACCTACAATTTAAAGTTGACTCTGAACGACAGATTTCTCTTTAGAAACTTTTCAAGACAGGTTTTTTTTACACTCAGAGTTTTTGCCGGAAATCTGCTGAAGGGTAAACGCCGAAGAAATACTTTTTGTATTTTGTTTTGATGTCTGGCCTGTGGCTCGAATCCTGGCTTTACGTCTGATAAGCCAACACACTACCTACTAGACTATGGAGACCATGAAACTGTAGTTACTTGTATAAAATTTGAGGTATCTTGCTGTTATAGTTTTTCCAATATACCCATTTTAATATTTTACAATAAGTATGTGGGCGTGGCACCTTGATCATTTGAAATATCAAAATAAAAAGCAGCCTATAACTCCATCCATACAGGAAGATACAGTGAAAATTTCAAGATAATCGGTTTTGCCATTTAGCCGTCTATAACGTTCAAACATACATACATACAAACAAACAAACACACATTCATTTTTATATAGATAGATAGATAGATACAATACCAAGATATGAATTTTTATTTATTAATACGTACGTATAAATTTATACGTACATACATACACATTCATATACCCATACATACTGCATACAGTTTACGTGTATGCTGAGTGCTGGGTTCATCATTTTGGACACACTGTAATACACTGGATAAGAGAGAGGGTAACAGAAATGTTTATTAAAGAAGAAAAAAAAATCAAGAAAAAGAAATTCGTTTCAGTTCACAACACAATAGATTGTCAGTTCCTTTGCTCAATCCATAATCATCTTTGAGTAAAAGAAGTTCATAAATCCATATTTTGTCACATTCGCCATGATGAGATCGCAGTGTGAATTCAAAATAATATTCAAGTCAGACGAAATGTTTAAAAATACTTATTAAGTGTACTAATGATTTCACATTAAAAGGTTCTCTGAATAAAATTACACAACTAAGGTACATACATACATACATACGATGTTGAATAGAAATTCTCTAAGAAAGATTCTGTCCTCAATCGCCGGTCAAGATCTAAAATCTTCTTATTTATATTTGTTACGGCTCTAACTAAGATATCTCGAAGAAAGGAGGTTTGCCTTAAACAGTATTCTCGTGTAGAATTGTACCGTTGAATAGTACCGTTTATTTCTAGAGGAATTAAAAATATTACAAAATTTACAATGCATTAAATTTAATATACTTACCGCAGTTTTGCACCTCCTTCTTCAACAATAGACAGGCTTCGATTAAATATATAAATTTGACTTACATCTTACAACACAAATAAGAATTTAAAAGGAGAGTGCAAAAAGGCGGTTTACAAAATAGACGTCAAATAAGAAATACAAAACAATAATTCACAATAACAAAATCAGCTGTTCATGTGGAACTTATTAGGGCGCTCCGTAACACCCCCACCCCCGTGGAGCGATCAGCTTCACCATCATCTAAATCGAGAACAGCTAACTTCGAAACAGCTCGTTGTAACTCTCCACTTGAGGTTTTCACATCTGCTTTCCGAACAACTCCATCAGCTCCAGTGTACAAACGCATGACCAAACCTCGCCGCCATTGATTTCTTGGAATATTAGGATCGCATATAAACACAACATCCCCTTCCTTTATTGACCTTGCAGGCTCGCACCACTTAACTCTTCTTGTTAGAGTTGGCAAATATTCTAACACCCATCTTTTCCAAAATCTATCTCTTAAACATCTTACAATGCGCCATTGCTTCTTCAGTTTGAATATTTTATCATCTGGAACCTTTACTGCAGAAGTCTGAGCTATATTAGGCGCTCCTAGAAGGAAATGGTTTGGAGTGAGTGGTTCCTCATCATGTGGACTGACGGGCAAATGAGTCAACGGTCTTGAATTTATTATATTTTCAGCTTCGATGAGTAGGGACTGCAATACGTGTTCTTTCGGGGATTCATTCTTTAGTGTTTGACGTAAAACCCGTTTGACACATTGGACCATTCTTTCCCACACTCCACCCTCGGAGGGGTTTGCTGGACAATTAAATACCCACTGAACGCCCTTTGAAGACAGTAAATGCTGAATTCTTTCGGCTTCAAAAACTTCTTCAAAGCGTTTAGCCTCTTCGTTGGCACCCACAAAGTTTTTCCCGTTGTCGGAACGAATTCTAACTGGAACTCCTCTACGGTTCATAAAATTTTTCAAGGCGATGATACATGAATCCGTTGATAAATCATAGGCTATTTCAAGATGAATAGCGCGTATAGTTAGGCAAGTGAACAGTGCTACCCATCTCTTTTCAGTTCTACGACCAATACTAACATTTAATGGCCCAAAGTAGTCAAGACCAGTGTATTTAAATGGAGTAATATAAGGCTCAAGTCGATCCGCAGGTAGTGGTCCCATGACTGGAGTAACAGGAATGGCATTGTGTTTTCTACAGACGAAACATTTACTAACAACACTTCTCAATAGGCTCCTTAACTGAGGAATCCAAAATTTTTTCCTTATTTCACAAATTGTGGCTTCATGATTCTGGTGCTTCATTTCACTGTGATAACTCATTACGACAATCTTCGTGAAGTAATGGTCTTTAGGTAAAATAACTGGCCGTTTAGTAGCGTAGGGTAGGCTGCTAGCCGCATCGATTCTTCCATACACTCTAAGTAAACCATCTTCGGCGATATATGGCAGCAATTTAAATAAATTATTGGCTTTTGTGACTGGCTGTCCCTTCTTAATACTCTTAATCTCCTCGGAAAATGATTCCCCTTGAACTACTCGGCACAAAATTGTTTCGGCGTCTTCTAAATTTTTGGCTGTTATGCCATGTCGATCTAAATCACTGTATCTCTTACGGCATAAATTAATAAATCGAAGCATGTATGCGATCGTTCGTTTTAATCGGCTATAAGAAGAGAAACGTTTAATATTTATAAAATCATTGTTCAAGATTAGAAGTGAGATCTTTGGGCGAATTTCTTCTTCATCATGATCCTCAGGAGGAGTAGTAATATCGTGATCCGGCAATTCATCTTCATGTTGTTTTAAAAACTTAGGTCCATTTAACCATCGGCTTGATTTAGAAAAATCGATATTATCGTAACATCTAGTGGCATCGTCGGCTACATTGTCTCTAGTAGAGATCCATCTCCAATTTTCTATATTAGTTGACTCCAATATTTCAGCGATTCTATGCGCTACATAAGGCTTGTAGTTCCTATGTCTACTTGAGATCCATTTCAAAACGGTTTTTGAGTCACTCCACAAAATAATTAGGCTTGGCACTATCTTGTGTTCGCTAAGCACATTTTGTTTTAACCTAGTTCCTAGAACGGCTGCCTGTAATTCAAGGCGAGGAATTGATACTTTATTTAGAGGGGCACATTTAGTCTTTGAGCATATAAAACTGACTCCAATATAACCATCGACCGAAATAAATCTCCAATAAGCCACGGCTGCAAAGGCTTCCTCACTAGCATCTACAAATACGTTCAACTGGATTTCATATGGCTTTCCTTGGGGAAAATAAAATCGTGGTAAACGAAAATTAGAAACGTTTTTTAGTTGTTTACGCCACTTCTCCCATGATGTATTGATGTCGTCAGGAATCGGTTCATCCCATCGGATGGCACGTCTCCATGTATTTCGTAGTATTACTTTAGCCCCTACAATATAATGACTTAAAAATCCCAATGGATCAAATGTCGACATGATAACACTTAACATTTGGCGTTTTGTTGGCTTCTCATTACCGGAAATAATGTCCTGACTAACCTTTTTAAATTTCATATCAAACACAAAACTGTCTGAGACAGATTCCCAATAGAGACCTAAAACTTTCTCTACGCCCTCATTGGCTGGAATTACTTTGAGTGATGAATTTCCATCTAGCGCCTGGATAACATCTTTTGAATTTGAAGTAAAGCCTCTTAAATCAAATCCCCCGTCCTTATGAATATTCTTCACTTGTAGTGATACTTCAATGGCTTCTTCAACAGTATCAAAGCTGTCGATAAAATCGTCCATATAGTGATGTTCACAAATGGATTCTATCGCTCTTGGATTGCAATCTGTATGTTCTTTAGCATTTTTTTTCATGACATAAAGAGCAGAACAAGGTGAGCAGGTGGCTCCAAATGTCATTACCATCATTTCGTACTCATCAGGTGCAGAATTATAATCACAGTTTCTCCATAAAAAACGTTGAGATATTCTATCAGTTGGTTGTATCATTACTTGATGAAACATTTCGCAAATATCTGCAGTAACAGCAATTTTCCCAGATCGAAAACTGTAAAGTGTGGTTTGTAATGACGAAATATACTGAGGCCCTTTTAATAAATTGTCGTTCAA
This sequence comes from Sarcophaga peregrina, assembly GCA_014635995.1. Classification (NCBI taxonomy): domain Eukaryota; kingdom Metazoa; phylum Arthropoda; class Insecta; order Diptera; family Sarcophagidae; genus Sarcophaga; species Sarcophaga peregrina. The sequence continues at coordinate 71,328,352 of CM025791.1, read as the reverse complement.
GGAAATTCCATTTACCTTGGCAGCGGCATCAAAAACCAATCGCAATTTTTTTTTCTCCTTGTTAGGATTTATAACTCCAAAATGAGGTAAATACCATTTTTTATCTGATGTCATGTGGGTATCTTCTAGTGGCACTTTACGGACGTATCCCTTTTCGATATAACTATTTATTACCCCACTATAGGCAATATAAAGGCTTTCATCACGTCGCAACTTTTTCTCTAAACTTTCAAGACGGTTTAGTGCCATCGAGTAACTATCTGGGAGATTTACTAGATCTTTTTTCCATAAAAGACCCGTTTGGAAACGTTTTCCAACACGCTTTGTTGATTCATGTAATATTCTATTCGCTCTAATGTCATCTTCACTCTGAATTGGAGGAGCGGTTCGTACACCCATATTTTCAATATTAAAATAATCTTCCACCATCTTGTGGATCTCTTCCTCCTCTTCAACACGTACGAAAAGGCATGAATGAGTTGAAGGTGATACTGATTTACACGGACCAAATACTACCCATCCTAACTCCGTATTACACGCAAATGGTCCAGTAGAATTGTTTATATTTACATCGGTTGGCAACCCTAAGCTGGCATGGTCTAAGCCAATTAATAATTTTGGAACAACGTTTGTATAAGGTTTAATAAAGTTCGACGGCGTATTTTTAAATATTTGTTTTATCTCACATTCAGTTAGGCTTTGCATTGGTAAATTTAAATTCGATACGGCATAAACATTTTTTAGAAGATGAGTTTTGTTCTTTCCGGTACCTCTTAATCGTATGTTGAACGTAAACGAAGGCTCTCTTGCTGACCGGCCACCGAACCATTGGAGATTCAAATTATTATTTTTCCCTCGCACACCTATATATTCTGCGATTTCCTTATCTAGCATAGTTATGGAGGAACCATCATCAAATAGGGCATAAATATCTACACTGCGATTTTCACCATAGAGGGTAACTGGCAGTACACGAAACAGTAGTTTTTTATTATCATGGAAACAGCTTAAAACGTCATGGCTAGGCTCACTACTATTATTGTTATTAGACTGTGATGGCATGGGAACACGAGATGTGTCTTCATGAAGTAGTTTATTGTGTTTACGTTGGCAGCCATCTACTGAGCAAACTCTCTTTCTACGGCACTCGCGGGTCGAATGTCCAATATTTAGGCAAGAGAAACACGCATGAATCTTTTTTACCATAGTCCAACGTTCATCCACTTTAAGATTTAAAAATTTGTGGCAGTCGTATATTTTATGGTTTCCTTTGCATACAGCACATAGTTGAACCTTTTCTATTGCATGTAGCACTCTGCGCTTTGGTTCACTGTTAACATCTTGCACTATACATATTAAGTTTGCCACTTCACTTAACCAGTCACTAAAATGTTTAATTGTTGGATATGGGTTAATATTTACTGCGATTTTAGCCCACTCCAGTCTCTTACTCATGGGGAGTTTTGAAATAATCTCCTCTAAAAGCGTTGGATTAGCTAAGTGCTTTTGACCATTCACAGATTTAAGAAACACTGCTAAGTTTTTCACTTTAGTTGAAAATGGCACTAATTTAGGTAAATTGTTTTCATTAATATGGGGCAATTCCTTCACTTTTTTCAACTGGCTATGAATCAATTGCTCAGGTCTTCCAAAACGGAATTTTAATTGATCAATAACCACATTAACATTGTCAGGATGAATAAGGAGCGACTTCACAATTTCTTTAGCTTCACCCTTTAAACATCTTTGAAGCCTTTGGTTATTCTCAAAATTATTGTATCCGTATGCTGCTGTTGATTGTGTATAGGCGGTGAAAAATAATGGCCAGTCTTCTGGTTCACCGTTAAACTCTGGTAAATCTTGTATTTTTCTTGGCATCATAAATTCATTTGCTCCGTTAAGGGTACCGTAAGCATTTAAATTATTTGTTGTATGTTGCTGATGGCTGGAGACTGTGTTTGCGCAAAACGACGGCGTACAGTTATTATTATTAAACGGTGTATATGTGTTAAAGGTATTTGGCGCTGCTTGCGGCGACGGAGCAGCGCTGCCTTCAACAGTATTTTGAGGCTGCATATATGTTCGCGGATTACGGGGCTCTAGCGATGTTGTGTTAGTATATTCAATGGCGGGGCTAATTGGCGTACTTATAAAATTGAGGTTATGGTCACTTACCGTTTGTGTTGTCTCCTGTGTAGCAGATTCTAATTGTTGACACTTACGTCTACTCTCAGCAAGTTGGGATTGAGTTTCCGAAAGCTGGCGTTTCAAATGTTGCATCTGTTTTTGCCAATCTGTCGAGAGGACGTTGTCTCTACCTGATGTTGAAGGTTGCATACTTATTTGGCTTGCTTCATTTGTAGGCTCTGGTGCCTTAGAAGCACTAGCGGTACATCTTTGTTGGTTGGAACTGGCTTTTTTACTTATAATGTTCGCTGTCGGGGCGTCAGTGCTGGCGGCAGAAGCACTAATATTAGCCTGGCTGGCTGGTCTGGATGCTGGCTGCATCTTCTCTTGTTCAAGTTTGTCAGATGTGGCTGTATCTGCACTGGTTGAACTTCTTAAAAGTGGTGGGCTGCGAACTACTGGTGGAGGCATTTATTCCAACAAAGTTTACTTGCAGATTTACTGTAAATGGCAGCTCTTGTAATTCTTTGTTTTTTTTTTACAAGAGATTCAATAAATCTGCGAAATAAAAATGTTACGGCTGTAACTAAGATATCTCGAAGAAAGGAGGTTTGCCTTAAACAGTATTCTCGTGTAGAATTGTACCGTTGAATAGTACCGTTTATTTCTAGAGGAATTAAAAATATTACAAAATTTACAATGCATTAAATTTAATATACTTACCGCAGTTTTGCACCTCCTTCTTCAACAATAGACAGGCTTCGATTAAATATATAAATTTGACTTACATCTTACAACACAAATAAGAATTTAAAAGGAGAATGCAAAAAGGCGGTTTACAAAATAGACGTCAAATAAGAAATACAAAACAATAATTCACAATAACAAAATCAGCTGTTCATGTGGAACTTATTAGGGCGCTCCGTAACAATATTAATAGGTGACTTTTTAAAAGTTATAGGGAAATTTTTCACAAAAATAAAAAACACATAAAATTCAGCAAAAATCCCTTAAATCTTTATTTGAATCGATAGTACGGTCCATATAATTTAACATTTGAAGATTATTTCATGGAAAATGTTGACCACGACTACGTCTCAAATGGTCTATTCGCTTAGTCGAAGTTTGGCATAGTCTTTCCAACATTTCGGACGGTATCACACGAATAAATACTTCCTGTTGTCTTCCAATGCGTCAATTGAAACGGGCTTGTCTGTATAGACATGAGCTTTAACATAGCCGCAAAAGAATTGGTTTAAATGCGTTAAATCGCACGATCTAGGCGGGCCCAAACGTGAAATAAAATGTTCACCGAACTCGGCTCTAAATAAGTCCAGTGTTATGCATAGTGTGTGGCATGAGGCACCGTCTTGCTGAAACCACATGTCATGCAAGTCAAGCTCTTGCATTTTGGGCAAAAAAAAAAGTTGAATATCATCTCACGGTAGCGCTCACCATTCACAGTTACGTTACGATTCACAGCATCTTTGAAGAAGTACGGCCCAATGATGCCATCAGCCCATAAACCGCACCAAACTGTGACTTTTTCTGGATGCATTGGTAGTTTTTGCAATGCTTCTGGCAATGTTTCACTCCAAAATCGACAATTCTGCTTATTTGCGTATCCATTGAGGCAAAAATAAGCTTCGTCGCTGAACACAATTCATCGATAAAGAAGTGGATCTTCGGCCAACTTTCCAAGAGTCCATTCACCAAAAATTCTGCATTGCGGTAGGTTGTTCGGCTTCAATTCTTGCACCAGCTGTATTTTGAAAGGCTTCACACATAAATCCCTCCGCAAAAATTTCCACGTTGTTGAGTAGCAGAGGCCCAATTGCTGCGAATGGCGACGAATCGATAATTGATGGTCATCATTAACACTGGACGGTAAAGCTGCGATATTTTCTTCAGTTCGCACTCTATGTAAGCGTGTTAGTGGTTTAATGTCCAACAATGGAAATTTGGTGCGAAATTTTGTCACAATAGCCCGAATAGCCGCTTTAGTGGGCCAATTAAACTGATCATAAAATGAAAGAAGTGGGCGATGAACTTTCTTAACAGAGCGCGCATTTTGATAAAAAATTCACGGACTTGCGTTGTTCGTTTGTAAGACGATTCATGGTTAAATTATAGACCAAACTGAAGATGTTTGACAGTGAAACAAAACACGAAACGTGCGTGAGCTGTTTAAACCAGTGTTGCCAAAAAGATAATAGCTAAACAATCACCTGTTATAAGCTAAGATCCTAAGATCCGGAAAGTCGTACAGTAGGTTATGCAGAGTTTACCACTTCTTAATCGTCCTACAAATGGTGATGCTACATACATTACATTCTTTAGTCAGAATTTTAAAAACGTTAAAAATATGGGTTCGTAGATTGCAAACACAATAAAAATAAACAGGTATTGAGAGTTAATTAATTAATACTTTTAATTATTTGACTTAAATAACAACAATTTGCTTTAATTGTTATTCTTCTTTGTACTCTTCCGCGCTTACGATAACAGTTGTTCAATAGATCTTTATACGGAGATCTTCAAACCACAATTATTATCTTCACACGCAACGTGTTTTTACACAAGATTGACTGTATTCTTTCTGAACTCACGTGTATTTACACACAAGACTGACAGAATTCTTACTAAATCGCCGATGCCTGTTCCGTTTTGCCTTTTATATCGCAGGGTGAGCAGTCTGATGAACATAAATGTAATGTAAACAAGTTGCTTGCAGTGTTGTTGTTGCCTGTTAACTGTTTATCCGCTTTTTTGTTGCTTGTTTACTTCATTGTCCTCTTATTTTTATTTGGTATACTGATATTGTTCTTATATTTTTGTTTAATCGCGGATCATGTAAATAAGCCCATTTTGGTTTTGGAGCTTAGGTTAGGTTAGGTTAGAGGACGTGTGCTTGACAATTCTAACAAGTGCACTATCCGGTGGTCGAATTTACCCATCCTAGCTTCTCACACCACTTATGTTGTGTGCGTTAGTTTTATTCATGAGTGGCGGGACCTACAATTTAAAGTCGACTCCGAACGACGTATTTTTTGAGATGCATTTCATGGCAATTTCTCTCTCAGAGTTTTTGCCAGAAATCTGCTGAAAGGATGTCGCCGAAAAAGTATTTTCAGACCACAGCGACTTCAAACAACACCATTTACGTTTTTGAAACAATATGTATTCCGATTTTCAACATTCATTATTTTAAATTTAACCGCTAAAAACATTCGCTTTCTAAAATTAATCTTGTTCTCCAGATCCCTCGTGGTACGTTTCTGGATTTCTTCAGCCTTTGGATGCCAATATTCACCATTAACTCCATACGGTGGATTTATTGGAAAAAGTATTGAAAAAATTGGACAACGGAAGGCAATTCCATTGAGTGTGCTTTATGGTTTCATTACTCTTGAAGCAGCGGATGTGATCTGTCCCATCCAGAAGACATAACCAACCGAGGCAACACAATCTCCTATAACCGATTCCTTATATAAAAATTTACAATCCACCAATGTTCACATTTTGTAATTTGTAATGCTCTTGCCCTACTGATCCGACCTAGTACAGGTCTTGGTAGAACCATCAACCTGATTCTTTACATCTAATGCTACAATAGGACTTTTGACTAAGTGTATAAACTCTACAGCAAGTTCTTCTTTCTTTACAGTGAACATGCCGCGCTGTAGAAGATGTTTAGAGCATGAATGACCCGCAACTATTTGCTCCTAGGTGTGGTATTTCAATACAAGAATTTAGCGCTTATAAGCATTGTCCTGCAAGCCATTTTTAGAGTTCTTATATAAGGGGAATTGTATATCAGAGATCAGCAATGAATCATTTTTCGCTATTCATAAGTACTCATGACATTTTCAATATAAATGAGTCAACAATTTTGAAATTTAACTATCTAGGCTGATCCATTCGTACTCACCACAACGTTAATTTATAAGTACACGTTGCAATGAGTATGCGTACAACGTTGTCATCAAACTCATACCATTCGAAATATGTTTGATTCATAATCCTACTCATTTAGATTCGTAAGCAAAAAAGACAGAGAAACAAGCAGAGCAAACACACAACCTGCTATAGAGTATTTTAGTGTTCGTACGTGAATCATACTTATTTTGTGATTCGTGTATATGTTGCGTTATCAAGAACATCATACGTGTTGTTAAGTATGAGTGTATGATGAGTACTTCAAACATCAACTTTGAATATGAGTAGAGGTCCCATGATATTAAAATAAGTATGAATGCATATACATAAGTATCAGAAATTATGAGTATGATTCGATTCTACTCATTGCTGATCTCTGATCACATACTTTTAGCCATTGTGGGTAGATGAAATATCTGCGAAATCTTTTATGTGTTTCCGTAAATCCTTAATTTATTCATTGCAAATCGAATACCAGCTTTATTTTCATTAAATTATGAAAAACGTTTACGTATTCGTTTTGAAGATTCTATTTGAAGGTGGCATAAGGTTCTAAACATTTTAACTATCAGGTAGAGAAATGTTTAATTTCATTCACTTTCATACTCATAAAAGGTTGAAAGGGCCCGAGGTATTATTGAAAATGAAAATATTACCTAACAGAGCACCTCCTAGAGACATTTTAAACGTTTAGTGACAATGACTAAATGACGTTTTAGTAACAATAACTCATACCCCGCAGCCTTTATGGCAGAGAAATTGTGACAACGAGAAAGTCATGGCCAGGCAGTTAAGAATTCCTCTGTTAATGTCAAAGACGAGTCAAAGTCATAAATATGATGGTTGCGCCTAAATGAGGTAAAATTTTTATTGATGTCTGGTTAATGCAAACGCCTAATATGGTTTTCTTTTTTGACCAGTTATTATAAGTTTACGGGTACATAAACTCAAAACATGGTAAGAAATACTGAAAGAAAAGTATGCACAGTTTGAGGTGTTTTTGCCTTTTTGCGAATTTGTAGGCAATTTTTCCTGTTGCTTGAGTACGCTAACAAGATTGATATCATAGGGCGTAGCTAGCGAGCTGTTACTGTTGCCTTTACTGCTTGAACGGAGGTCTACTAATACTGTGTTCAGATATGCACTTTTATTGAGTCTGTTAATTGAGTACAATATTTTAAGTGTTCAGCCATAATAATATACGCAATTCAGCTTACTTTAAATTCATTTGACAGCCTTGTTTTTATTATTATTTAATGTTATTGACATTCAAGTTGTCAAATATCAACAGAAAGTTTTCGGTTAATTTTAAAGTGCTGCATTTATAGTTTTACTCAATATTATAACAATTTGTTTATTTATTACGCAATTAGTAATTGAAACTTTATATGAAATATTGAGTTCAATAATGGGTTTTATTGCGATTTAAGTAATAAAGGTGCATATCTGAACCCCGTATAAGATGTGTCTGGCAGCAAATGTGGGTAAAACGAAGTATATGTTATCGACAAGTAGAGGCGAGCGGCTTATTGGACCTCAGATTACTCCCGATAACTATATTTTCGATATAGTCAAGGAATTTATTTATTTTGGCCGTATTGCCGCTGTTATCATCAAAAATGATGTCAGTCTAGAGATCAAGCGCAGGATCGTTCTTGCAAACAGGTGCGACTATGGTCTCAATAGGCAATTGAGTAGCAGAGACCTTTCTCGTATAACAAAACTAAGACTACGCTTCTATATGGCGCAGAAGTAGGGACCCTATTGAGCACTGATCAGCGGTCTTGAGAGTAATTTTTTTTTGTGAGTGAGGTAGGGTTCAAAATGCCTTCGCACTTAGAGTCGCGAGTGCGTCGAGTGGTGCTTCCACTAAAACAATCCCTCCTCCTCTTCTGGGGCTACTCTTCTCCCTTGACGGCAATCTGCATTACTTTGAGAGGGGCCCAGAACGTCGTCCAGTTAAGTATCGTTGTCTACTCTCCCACGTCTGGGTACGCCATATTTGCAGACAGCTTCATGCTATTGGCTCTTCTTCTCATGTACCGTCGACTTTTTTCCTGTGGAGTACACATTCAACGTATCTTCTCTTAGCACTCCATTTCGTCTTGCTTTCGAACATTGCGTCCACAATGTTGTCGGGTGTAAATTCACCTTCTCGACTTGCCATTTAATGCAATGGGAGAATGTGTGTTCAGCGTTGTCACTCATTTCCTTGCAATAAATGCAGCCGGGATCAATTCCCTTGCACATGCGGTATAGATATTGTCGAAAATAACCATGACCTAAAAGAACCTGGTTCAGAAAATAGTTAGTTTGCCCAAAGTTTCTCCGTATCCATGCCTCTCTCTATAGACGGAATAAGTCTGCCAGTCCATATTCCGCTTGTTTTCTCACACCATCTACTTTGCCATCGCCGTTGTGTTTGAGATATGAGATCTGCGCTACTAATGGCAAGATTTTCCCTCTTCGTTTTCCAAAATCTTTTTCGCTCAAATGCCAGTAGGTCAATAGCTATCTCACCGGGAATTACGAGGAGCGCGATGCCTGATACGGTGCAGTAGGCCGAGGCAACTCTTAGTGTCGCTGTTCGCTGCACCGTTGCTAATATTTTTCGCTTAGATTTAATCTCCAGCGCATCTCCCCATATCTCGCTTCCATGCAGCAATATCGAGTTCGTTTGGCTTGTGTTGGTCTGCCAATATTTGACATCAGTCTGCTTAGCATGCCCGTTAGTTCCGCTGCCTAGGTAGCTGCATGCTGTATTTGGACCCAATAATTAAGTCTACAGTCGAGCCTTAGGCCCAAATATCTAACTGCCCTTTTTGTGACCAGTAACACATCACCTATCTGCATACTTATCTCGAGTGGGATGTGAGCCATTGTTATCAGTATGACCTCAGTCTTGTTCTTCGCGAGCTCTAGCCTATGGTCCTCAAGCCAAATCTGAGTTCTTATCACGACTTGATTCAGTTTTCTCCTGGCATCCTCAATACCGCGCACTGAAATGACTGACACTATATCATCTGCGTATCCCACGAGGTATGTGTCCTTTGGCATTTCAATACCTAAGATTCTAGAGATCAGGATCCCTGAGTTGCATCAGACGTGATTTCTACCGCTTTTCGGCCATCGGCTGTATTATTGAGAAGCTTGCGATCCTTCAGATAGCAGCGTAATATTCTCAGAAGTTGTATAGAAATACAAAATCTTTCTCGTAGTGGCTTGATGATATCCTCCCATCGTAGGCCTTGAGAGTATTCAAGAGAAAAGTCTTACGTAAGATCCTCTGTCCAGTGCAAGTTGGCAATAATTTCCGCACGCGATCCAACACTGAGCTGTATGAGCTTCTCAAAGACATAGACGTTATGCAGCGTATTAACATCCATGCTGGTTGTGTTGGCTTGGCCATGTCGTTCGATTGGAGGAGGATGATCTAGCGAGTCAAGTATTTGATGCGTGAATCGGCGGCAGTCGGCGATAAGGCGAACTTGTTTGGGCTGGAAGGACCAAATCGTGGAAGTCTTGTTATTCATTGGTGTGACCAACTGGCGTAGGCGCGCAAGAAGCAGAAACGCCTGAAAGGATGTGTTGCGGCAGGCTAAAATCCGTTTAAACGGGTTGTTAATGGCCAATTAAGAAGAAGAAGAAGAAAAAGAGCGAGTGTTGCGTTTGGGAGTGTTGGAAAGTGTTTTCTTTTTCAGTGTATGCCAAGGCTTTTAAATTATTTCTTTCCAAATGGAAAGTAAAAACTCAATTTGTTTGGTTGTTTGTAGTTTGTGTGTATTAAACTGCACTTTCGCTTGATGATGATGATGCTGATGATGGCGATGATAGTGAGTTGGTGATGGTAATGCCAGTGACAACTGCAACTACAACTACAACTACAATTGACTTTATGACTGTTAAAGATACAAAATATTAGATACAACACAGCAAGATACAAATGCAAACATAAATTACATCAACTGACAAAAAAGATGGAAATTTTCTTCTTTTTTTTTTGACTGAAAAACAAAATTTTTAATTTAGCATGACTACGACTACCAGCAGCCATCCATCCAACTAATTGAAGAAAATAAAAATTTAAGCAGATGCAGAATCTGTGGGATACTTTAGCTTTTAGCTCATCTTTCTTTCACTTTCTTTTCGCCCTTCCCGGTTTACAGTGTGGTGTCTATTTTTTTTTGTTCTCTAAATTACTACGGCGTAATACTTATTTATGCCTGCCATATGGAAAATATGGAAAATTATGATGATTTACAACATTTAAGATTTTCTTTTCATAAGCAGCAGAACAGACAACGCACAGAGAGGCGAACAGACAGACAGACAGAAAGAAGTCTTCTGTCTATGTGTCTGAGAGAAGAATGTAGCGAAAATGCATTCAAAACTTAACAATCCATAACAAGAAAAAAAATTTTCAAAACCAAACCCATTTACCAAAAAAAAAACCCGAAAATTTTTCCTATTTTCTTGATTTTTAATGAAAAACTGTTGAAAAATTTTTAACGATGTCTGGCAGAGACAGAGAGAGAGAATGGGAGAGAGCATTCATTGCCTTCACCTATTAAACAAACAATGAATGTTTTTTTTGTTGTTTTTTGTTTCTGAAATTTATCAAATTTATGATCATCAATTGGTTAAAATATGGCCTTTTTTTCCATTCCTTTTATCTTTTCCAATGCATTGCATACGCATGCATATTCGTTATGAACTCTTAACAAACTAATAATTTTTGTTTTTGTTGTTGTTATTGTTGTTGTTCTTTATTTCTTTTAAAATTGATTTCTAATTTAGAGAGCCTCGTTGTTTTTTTCTCCTTCTCTTTCTTTTAATTTTAATTTTATGAGGCCTATTTCCTGGCACTTTACAGGCTTTACAGCCCTGCTAATATTGTAAGCAGCAGTAGCAGCAGCATTAGACCTTTTGTTTTTGATTTCAGAAATGAAAAGAAAAGAACTCAACTCTTATGATAGATTTATGTTTGTATTGCCTCTCTTGTTGTTGTTGTTGTTCAAAATATTAAATAATAATTTTCTTTTTCTATTTTATTACCCTCCTATTACACGGTGCTACAGTGAAAATACACCCGAGTAACTACATAGTCCGGACAAGTATGCGAACGCACAGACAACAATGTAGTGGAAAAAGGATTCTCGAAAAGACGAAACCCTTAACGTTCCACTTCAAGAACCTTTATCAGATTGAATACGCGCTTATATAAAAAGCCAATACAAAGCAGGCAACAGTTAGTAAGAATTCAGTCAGTCTTGTGTAAAGTTGCGTGTGATGAAAACAGTCATGGTTTGAAGATCGCCGTTGTAAAGATCTACCGAACAGTTGTGAGTGCTTAAGAGAACAGGACTGTAAAGAAGTATAACGAAGAAGTAGTTATTATTGTTGTCTAGTAGGTAGTGTGCTGGCTTATTAGACGTAAAGCCAGGGTTCTAGTCCCAGGCGTGACATCAAAAATAATAAAAAATACAAAAAAGTATTTATTCGGCGATTTTCTCCTCTTGAAAAGTTTCTCAAAAATCTGTCGTTCGAAGTCGTCTTTAAACTCTACGTCCCGCCACTTCTGTATAAATTTAACACACACAACACAAGTGGTGTGAGAAACTGCGGGCTTCTTGGGGACGATTGCTGTAGACTGTCTAATGGTGAAGGTACACTGGCCATTTTATAGTCACCAGTAACAATTCGTTTCCTTACCGTTCGCATCTTCCCTCTTTCCACATTTCCTAAACCTGCACAATGCACTCCATGAGTAGGGGACATCCCCTGAGTGCAGGTTTAATAAAAAAAAATAGTCCACGTTGTTCAGTTAGTTGAGTAGAACTCAAAAATATTTTTGTTTATATTTCTCGAACTCTCCAAACTTATTTTATTTAACAAAAACCCTTTTTTCTGACTTTACGCATTTCTGGATTACACAAACATTTCTGACCAGATTTCAAAAATTTAAATCTTGGTGGTAAGGGAAAAATTGGATCTTTGAAGAGGTGTATAAACGTCTATAATTTGATTTGCTAAGCCATGAGATTAGATGTGGTAAACTTTGAAAATTTTAATTTTTTCATATTTTTTCAAGTTTGTCCATTTATAGCAGCAAACTTTAATCAAAAAAAAAAAAATTATCGGATAAGTCTGTTCTCTTGTGAAGACAATGAGTCATCATTTGACAAAATCGCATAAAAATTACTGTAATTATTATAAAGGGCTATCCATTTCGTGGTTTCATAAGTATGGGACTGGAATTCGACATCCGTGAAACTAAGTTGTGAAACCAATTTTTATCTTTTCAGTTGAAAGTCTGACATTACCGAATGGAATGGATCACTTAACTATCACGCAACGCATAAAAATTATCAAAATCTACTACAAAAATGGTGATTCTGCCATAGCCACGTATCATGCTTTAAGTGGAGATTATCGTTTACATAATCGTCCAACTACACAAGCAATTGGCAAAATTGTGAAGAAATTTGAAGAGACCTGGAGTGGTTACAAATACTGAAATGCCTATCCATCATCGTTTCGCTTATTCCACTGAAAATATTGTTATTGTAAGTGAAAGTGTTGCCGAAAGTGTGTTCTCAGGAATTAGGACTGTCTTACGGCACATTATGACGTATTTTGCATTTAGCTCAAAACCTACATCTGAAGGTGAAGCCAGCTGGCCATTCACAACGTCGTAGATACGTGGAATGAGAGCTTGAACAACAGGCGGTAAACGGTAATTTTTCGAGCAAAATTTTCTTCAGCGATGAAGCACGTTTCAAACTCAGTGGGTTTAATAATAAACAAAATTGTCGTATTTGGGGTTCTGAGAATCCTCAAGTAATTGAAGAGAGGCCATTACATCCAGAAAAAGTCACTGTTTGGTGAGCTCTTGGGTGCGAAGGTGTAATTGGACCTTACTTCTTCGAAAACGACGATGAAACGACTTTCAACGTTAATTCGAAGCATTATGGTCATATGATAACCGACTTTTTTTGCCTGCTATTGAAGAATACGACTTGGAGAATATGTGGTTTCAACAAGACGGTGCCATATGCCACACAAGTCGAGCGAATATGCCTTTATTGCAAGAGACATTTCCTGGCCGCGTAATTTTTCGTCGTGGCAACATCAACTGGCCACCAAGATCATTCGATTTGATACCATTAGACTTTTTTGTGGGGCTACGCGAAAGACCGTGTTTATGTCGATAAACCTTTAACTCTTGATCACTTAAGAACCAACAATTGTCAAGTTATAGCTGAGATACCGCCAAATATGTGTCAAAAAGTGGTCGAAAACAACCTCAAAAGAATCAATGCTTGCAACACTTGGCTTGGAGGTCATTTAAATGATGTTGTATTTACTTTTGAAACCATTAAATGGATAACCCGTTATAAATAGCATTACAGTCGTGTTATATTTTAAACGAAGCCGCCGTGGTCTAGTGGGTAGTGTGTTGGCTTATTAGACGAAAGGCCCGGGTTCGTATCCCAGGTGAGACATCAAACGAAAAATATTTCTTCGGCGACTTCCACTCAGCAGATTTCTGGCAAAGACTCTGAGAGTAAAAATTGCCATGAAAAGCTTCTCAAAAATCTGTCGTTCGGAGTCGACTTTAAACTGTAAGTCCCGCCACTCATGCATAAAATTAACGCACACAACATAAGTGGTGTGAGAAGCTAGGTCGTAATCCTGACTAAAGGGTTGTAATGGCCAATTATGTATGTATGTTATATTTTTTATAAAAGTCATCTCGTCAAATGAATTTTTAGTTCAAAAATTTTCAGAATTTTTAATGGATCGTGATTGTTTATCACAAAATTTGTCAATTTCTCATTTGCACAACGTTAAGAAGTCGGTTAATATTTGTGTTTCTTGCAAACATTGCCCAACTTCTAGTTCTCGCTCAAACGTGAAATTGACACATTTTATGTTAAACAATCCAGATCCATCAAAAATTCTTAAAATATTTGAACTAAAAGTTTATTTGATGAGATGACAAATATAAAAAATATAACACGACTGTTATAAGTCACCGTAGTCTAGTAGGTAGTGTGTCGGCTTATTAGACGCAAACCTCGGGTTCGTATCCCAGGTCAGACATAAAAATGAAATATGAAAAGAAAATATTTCATCGGTAACTGCCTCTCAACAGATTTCGGGAAAAAGCTCTGAGAGTAAAAAGAATTGCCATGAAGAGTTTTTAAAAAAATTTGTTTTGCGGAGTCGACATAACATAAGTGGTGTGAGAAGCTAGGTCGTAATCCTCACTGAAGGGTTGTAATGACCAATAATGTAATGTAACACGACTGTTATACTATTTATATAATAACTACGATAATTTTTGTCCGATTTGATCAAATGAAAAGTGAATCTCTTCACAAGATCATGCACTTTCAGAATGTTACCACCTATTTCATACTTTTTAAGTAAAGTTTGCTTTTAGAAACGGAGAAACTTGAAAAAATATGAAAAATATATCATCAAAACTCATAGCATATTAAGTCAAATAATAGATATATGTATACCGTTTTAATGCGAAGTCAGCGTGGTCTAGTGGGTAGTGTGTTGGCTTATTAGACAAAAGGCCCGGGTTCGTATCCCAGGTCAGACATCAAAATCGAAAAATATTTCTTCGGTGACTTCCTCTCAGCAGATTTCTGGCAGGGACTCTGAGAGTAAAAATTGCCATGAAAAGCTTCTCAAAAATCTGTCGTTCGGAGTCGACTTTAAACTGTAGGTCCCGCCACTTATGTACAAAATTAACACACACAACATAAGTGGTGTGAGAAGCTAGGTCGTAATCCTGACTGAAGGGTTGTAATGACCAATTATGTATGTATACCGTTTTAAAGGTCCATCTCTTCTCTTTCCAACTTTGGAAATCTGGTCAGAAATGTTTGAGTAATCCAGAAATTTGTGTATAAAGTCCGAAAAAAAAACATTTTTTGTCAGATAACAAAAGTTTGGAGGGTTCGAGAAATATAAAAAAAATATTTTTAAGATCTACTCAATAAAACTCACAACCTACACTACGTCATTAGCCGGCAGTATTTAATTTTTTTTATTTTGTCGCCTAGTGTAATTTTTCTATTTTTTCAATTTTTCCAATATTTTTTTTTTATTACTCTCCTATTATATGTGATTTTTTGATTTTGGTATTGTTTTATTCTCTTCATTCTCTCATTCATTTTACAACAAGTTCGTTAAATGTCAATCTCAATTATCAAATTTATGGTGTTTTCTTAATGCACCACAAGATTCAAGATTCAAGTTTCAAGATTTTCTTTATTCCGTTTACGTACATACGTACGTACCGTACGTTTGTTTGCTTGTATTTCTGTTCGTTTCCTTTGATTGTTGGGTTCATTTGATTTCGATTTTTTAATTCTCTGTTTTTATATTTAATTTGTTGTAATTATAAAATATTAATCATAATTTTTAAGATTTGTCGATTTCATTTGACATGTTTTAGAGATGGTAGCTAATAAAATAAACCAGTGGTTCCCAAATAAAATTACTTACCTAATTATTCTCTTCATACGCAATTTGTCTTCACACATGACTGACTAAATTGTTTTCTGAACACCCAAGACTAACTGAATTCTTACTGAACCGTCGTTGCCTGTTCTGTCTTGCCTGTCTAATGAATGTCTTTGCTTTTGCGTAATCTCAATTAATGTAAACAAGTTTTGTGCATTCTTGTTGTTGCCTGTTTACTTGTTTATCCGTTCTTTTTATACTGACTGTTGTTGTTGCTTGTTTACTTCTTTGTCCCCTTTCTTTATACTGATGTTGTTGCTATATTTTTGTTTACTCTGTTGATCATGAAAACAAGTTCATTATTTTGTTTTTGAAGCTTTTATTTATTACATCAAAAATACCATTTCCATTTTCGTAGCAATAACTTATTCTAATTTAGTATCATAATAAAAGGTGTCCATTATTGAGCTATCATTTTTAATTTTGCATAATATTGAACGTTACACAATGAAACAACGATTGTTTATTTTTAAAATATTTTTTGAAAATTTCAATATGCGTCTATGTAATCCTAATTAAAGGGTTGTAATGACCAAGTAATGTTACGTTATGTATGACTAGGAAATTTTGAATAAAATTCGGTAAAGAAAAATTCGGCCCCGCAAAATCGTAGCATCTGGATCCGTTCATGAGAAGAGAAACAGAAGTTATCAATGAAAATAGGAGGAATTAAATATCAAACGATACACATTTTGTTCCACATTTTGTATTGTGATCTTCATTTGAAGACTAATAAGATACGCCTGAACAATGAATTAAGACCATTTGATCACTTATTTTACTGGCGAATCGTTTCTGGAGCCATTGAAAAACAAGAAGAAAATGAGGATTTTTTTTTTAAAAAAACAAACTTTACCGTTGAAGCCTACGTCAACAAGTAAAATTTCATGAATGCGGTTATTCACAAAAAATTACTGTTTAATGGGGATTATTATCCGGAATAATAATCTGACCACAATTTTTTGGATAACGAAAATTATTTTGATATCGAATGTGTACAGCCACGATCCCACAACAAGTTATTAAAAAACGTGTAAGATCATTTTGGTGTAGAACCGGGAGGGAGTATGTTAAGCCAGTAGGAGGTCACTTGACCGAAATTTTTCTCACTTTTAACAGGAACTTTTTTGTAATAAAACAAAAAGAAAATAATGAAAAGTTTGTTTTTTTTTTATTTTAAATAAAATAATACCATAGTTTTGGATTCCCTTTACAAGACAGAAATTTCAATGTTTTGATTCTTTAAATATGCATTGCCGATATATGTTCACCACGTTTACGAGCTACAGAATCTCAATAATTAATTCAATTTTTGATAACCTTTTCCAATAAATTTGATCATATACAATCAATTGGCTTCAAACCTTGCTAGTTTTTCAATGACTTAACATAGCCTCAAAAAAAATTATCCACAGATGTTGAACCGCATGAGCGTGAGGGCCTTTAAACAGAACCCTTTCTATAATAAAATTGCTACCAAATTGATTTTGTAATAATTTGGACGACAAGCGGGTTTTACAGCAAGCTGTATGGTCTTAATAGGCTGATTAATTTTTTAAAATAAAAATTCAGCAAAGCTCATCGCGCCCTCTTAAACATAACATACCATACATGTATAATTGATTATTACAATCCCTATGTCGGGATTACGACCTGAACTCTTACACAACTTATGTTGTGTGTTAGTTTTATCCATCAAAGTGGCAATATCTGCAGTTGAAGCAGGTTCAGAAATTTGAAGAAATTGGACACGTTCAAGACAAACAATAGAATTTTTTAAGATGGGTCAAAAGACCCCGACCCATCCCAAAATAACTATTTCTCATCGTTTGGCCCAATAATTAAACCCACATTACCCCGCATTACATCGGCAATTCGTTTTTTGGGCCATCAAAAGACAAAACAAGAAGAAAATGAGAATTCTCTTTACCGAAATAATTTTCACTGACGAAGCCGCAGCAGAATTGCCGCATTTCGGGGGAGTTATATTAGAGTAACCATTACATCCACAATCAGTTACTTATAGGTGTGGTTTGTGCACTGGAGGAATCAGTGGATCCTATCTTACTGAAAACGAAAGTCCGATTTCGGTCAATGGAAATCATGCATTTTGTAACAGAAAATTGCTTAGACGTGGAAAACTTCGAAAAACGCATTATTTTACGTAGAAAAACAGTAATTTGGTCACCAAGTTCGTGTCATTTGACACCATTTTTGTGGGTTTTTTTTTAATAACTTCTAAACATATCCAGAGCTTAAAACCGATATTATCAAGAAGATACCAACCATGGAGAACAGTTTATTGAAAAACGTGATTTATCAATAATTTGGTAAAGGATAGGGAAGCCTGTTGAGCTGGACACTTGATCAAATTTTTTTTCATTTCTAATCTGAACCTAGTTTTTATTATAATGAAAATGATACCTCAATTTTGGACACCATTGACAAGGCAGAAATATTTGTTTTAATTGTAGTCTGACATATAATTTCAAGGCTTTGGGTCTTTAAATATGAGTTACCAGCATGTGCTCGCCAAATTTACGAGTTACCTCATCTCTTCAATTAATTCAGTTTTTAAAAACCTTTTCCAATAAATTTTGGCCATATAGGATGAATGATGGCTTCAAGACTAAACATAGACGCATAAAAACCTATCCAGAGCGATGGAGGGGCCCTTTAAACAGAACCCCTTCTATAAAAAAATTTGTCACCAAATTGGTTTTGTAATAATTTGACAAATAAGCACGTTTTAGGGCAAGTTGTGTAGTCTTAATGGTCCAAATATCATTGAAGTCTAGTCAATTTCTTCGAATTCGAAGATACATACAGTAGCGAGCACAAAAAATGCAACACTGTGCCATATGATCTTTAATAAGATCTGTTTCAAAATAACGGTAACTAATTTATCTATTTTCTTTTGCTGTTAATTCTTTCAATTATAAGTTTTCAAAGTAACCACAGTTTATTCCAAATTCTGCTTTAAAAAGTTAAATATTTTTGAATTGGTGAAAAAAGTGCAAATTTTTAGCGAGCAAAAAAAATGCAACATAATAAAAAAAATAGTTAAAGTAAGTTATTTATTTAATTATAATTGAAAATTTCTTAAATAAGTTATACAACATGTG
The DNA here is from genome assembly GCA_014635995.1 of Sarcophaga peregrina. Taxonomy (NCBI): domain Eukaryota; kingdom Metazoa; phylum Arthropoda; class Insecta; order Diptera; family Sarcophagidae; genus Sarcophaga; species Sarcophaga peregrina. The sequence continues at coordinate 71,309,615 of CM025791.1, read as the reverse complement.
TTTTGTAATAGAAGCAGCTCTCAGCTGACAGCAAAACTGCAATCATTAAAGCCTTAGAAGAAGGAAAATCCATACGTGAAGTTGGACACCTCTTTGATGGAAATCAATCAACCGTATGTCGGATTAAATCTCGATTTTCCTTGAGAAATAGTGTGGAAAGGAAACCAGGTAGTGGTAATCCTCGAAAAACTACCTCTCGCCAAGACCGCCAGATGATTGCACTGGTTAAAAAAGATCCACGAAAGACTGCAGTGGACGTTGCTAATTTCACAAATGAGCAAATGGGAGTCTCTATAGGCGTTCACACTATTCGCCGTAGGTTGAAAGAGGCTAATTTGCATGCGAGATGACCCGCAAAGAAACCTCTCATCAGTGCAATCAATAAAAAGAAGCGCCTGGAATTTGCAAAACGTTACAAGGATTGGTCAAATGAACAATGGTGCTAAAGTCTTGTGGAGCGACGAAAGCAAATTTAATTTGTTTGGCTCCGATGGGATAAATTTTGTTCGAAGATATATTCTCCAAGATATCAACTTCCAACCGTAAAACATGGCGGTGGATCAATAATGGTGTGGGGTAAGGAACGATATGTTTAAAAAAAATTATTGATTTTACGTCACGTATTTACAGGTGCATTTTCCCGTGATGGGGTAGGTCCCTTAACTCAAATCGGAGGAAAAATGGAAGCCAAGAAGTACTGTGAAATTCTTGGAGAACACATGCTTCCTCATCTGCTGGAAAAAATGCCTCCTGGTAGCATATTCCAACAGGATAACGATCCAAAGCACTCAAGTCGCTTAGCTCGAAACTTTTTAAGCGACAATGATGTCAATGTTTTGGATTGGCCATCACAGTCTCCCGATCTAAACCCCATAGAAAATCTATGGAAGCTATTAGATCTGGAAGTTAAGAGGAAACATCCGTCAAATAAGAGGCAGTTAGAAGAAATTTTGAAAAGTGAATGGGAGAAAATATCCATTAACACATTAATAGCTTTAGTCGACTCTATGCCTTCTAGGTTGCAAGAAGTCATAAAAAATAAGGTCTACGCCACTAAATATTAATTTTAAAATTTTTTTTTTTGTAAGAATTACTATTTAATTTAACTAAACACATTAAAATTTATGCTGTTGCATTTTTATTGCTCCCATGAAATTCGCACTCTTTTTAATAAATGACAAAATAATATATCATTAATTAAAAATATTTACATAATGTTATTGATAATAGGGATCTATAACTGTAGGGATTAATAACCCATAGAAATATTTTGAACTGGTCACCATTTTTTTAAAATTATCGCACTTAAAGATAATTTTACCCAACGTTGCATTTTTTGTGCTCGCTACTGTATATTTTTTTTTTACTTTTTGTTTTGTTGGAGATGTCTGATCTGTGGGTTATACCGTGGCCTCACGTCTAATAATCTAAGACACTATCTATCAGACACATAAGCCGTAGTGTAGTAGGTAGTGTGTTGGCTTATTAGACGTAAGGTTTGAGTTCAAATCCCAGGTCAGACATTAAAATGAAAATATTTCAAAGGCAACTTCCTCCCAGCAAATTTATAGCAAAAATTCTGACAGTAAATAAAATTACCTAAAAAATCTGTCGTTCGGAGTTGCCTTTAAACTTTAGGTCCCGCACAACACAAGTGATGTGAGAAGCTAGGACGTAATTCTGACTGAAGGGTTGTGATGTGATACCACATACACTGTTTGACATATGATAGCGTTAGGTTTCTGGAAATCAATGAAGAGCAAAGTTATAAAAGAGTGAGTTGGTCTATTATTTTTCGTACGCAAGTTCTTTACGGATATTTTGTACTTGAAAGTCTTTACTGTATTATGAGTGCCAGTGTTATTAACATTTTTCCATAACTTTTCTACGATGCACTTTTCCGCTTCCTGATGATTGTTTGTTTCATGTTCTTATGCTTTGTGTTTAGTAAACATTTCATAATTTTATATTTCTTTTAAACTCGACACGATTATTGTCACAATTTAAGACTCCCTGGCACAATATGTTTTCGGTTGGCTTAGTTTTAACCTTTCGATTTTATTTCATTTTTATTTCGATTTCATCTTCTGTTCTCATCTCGTTTTGCTCGTTTTCCTATTTTATTGTACAATAATTTGAGATTTTTTGTTGTTTTTCAATTTCATTTTAAGCGTTACAAATTTCATATTTATTGATTAAAAAATTTTATATTTTTTCTATGAAATGGAAGAGAAATATTCTCTGGTTTTATGGGGCATCATAAATTTTTATGACTCGAAAATATTGTTTGCTGCTCTATGGAGTTTTAAATATGAAATTATGATTTTCATAGGAAATACAAAAGAAAAAAACAAAAAACAAAAACGAAATAAAATCAATAATTTAAAGAATTGATAAGAAAACTTGGCTTTAAAAGGAAAGTTGAAGCAGAAAAGTCTCCCTTGAGTGATAGGCTTTCAGATGGTAAAAGAAAGAATTTTTTTCCAAAGTGATTTATGAGTGTGTGTGTTCGATACGTATCTAATGAATAGAATTTCCTTTTAATTCTTAATTCCTAATGCTAAAACAATTGACTTGTGAGTCATTTAAGATATATGTTAGAGTGTGTATGTACGTATAACACTCGCTCACATGTGTCTTATTTTCTCACGCACATAATTCAATCACTTGGTCCTAGTCCGTCCGAAGAACAATACATAAATTATTGATTTGTGTCTCTAAAACGAGTCTTTGCAAGTACTAAAAGCAAATCAAATGATTTGTTATTCCTCATAGTCATAGTCTCAGATACTAGTACTTATAAAATAATAGCAATAGAAACAACAACAATAAACTAAAACACACACCTTTATCAATATGGTTTGAAGAAACCGTAGAAGCAAAGAAAAAGACTAGGACCCACACAATTTTTCTCTCGTTTTCAAAATTTTAGTTGCGCACCCAAAAACCAAAAAACTAAAAACGAAATCCTAATCACACATTAAACAATAGCGACTAAAATTATTTGACAGCATTCATCCAATTCAGTCAGTCAGTCAGTCCAGTCCGTGTTGTTATCTTAAGAGAGTCGAATATTAACCTACAGAGACTTTCTATTTTTTTGTAATGAAATGACAAGACATTGAACACAGTATGACGAGGATCGTCTTAAGTAAAAAATGATGTTTTTTTTCTGGTTCTTTCTTTTGATTTACAAAATATCTACAAATGTGAAAGGAATAGTTGAAATGAAAGAGATCGTGGTCAAGTAAAATTTATTGAAGCGACAAAACAACCGAAAATGTAACGTAGTAAATAAGAAAATACCCCAAAAGGTGTTTCACGGAAATTCCAGGAATATTTAGAAAGGAAAATAAATTTTGATTACAAGATTTATGTTTCAGAATTTACATAGACCTGCAGTTTAGTAGGTATTAGATTGGCTCAAACCATGGCTTATACATCTTAAATGAAACCAAATTATAAAAGAATATTTCCTTTCTTCTCTAAAAAATCTATCGTGCGACTACGCCTTTAAATCGGAAATAAAGTAGCACTCCCATCATGGGTGATGGCATTCTCACCCGAGATCAGCAATGAATCGTTTATTCGCTGCTCATAAGAACTTATGAAATTTTGAATATAAATGAGTCAACAATATTGTACGGAAACTGGAAATGTGTTGAAAAAATAATAAACAAAAGCTCAAAAACAAACAATAGATTTATCACGCATAAAGAAAAATAGCAACAATAAAAAAATATGAAGTGATAAACGAATAAGTCAAATTAGCGTCTACCTGTTTGGAGCAAAATATGGAAAATTTAAACAAAGGGTTGGTTGTCGGGGCACTGAGAGATTAGGTCGCTGACAGGGATCTGGAACAGATCTCAGCCGGACTATAGCAGGGTACGTTGCGATGAGGAGGAATTGGAGACTGTCGCACATCTCCTCTGCAACTGCGCAGCCCTTGGTAGGTTGAGGTTGAGTTCTGTGTCGAGAGCCGACATCAAGGCTCTCCACAGATTTATTGGCAGCTTGGGCTGGTTTAGAGGTGCTAGGGCTTCATAAGTGTAGTCGCACTTTCAACCTCTTTTGTTTTGTGTCTGTTTCTTTACATGTAATTCCTCCTTTTCCCATTCTCCCTCCCCTTCCTTACATTCCTATATCCTCTAGTTCCTTCCTCCCCTAAGGACAATGTACAATGGGTCAATTTCGACCTCCGGGTACTGTGCTTGTCTTGACCGACACTCTGACCTAACCTAAAAGATGTAAACAACCAACAACAAAATAGCGGATAGACAAATACACAAGCAACAACTACTCTCCCTGGACGAATGTAAACAAAAAAGAACAAAAATGGAAACAAGTTGTTTACATTTTTAGATTGTTTCCGAAGGTCGTCATCATCTTTCGAGACTCATCTCATCATCACAATGTTGATCCAGCGATATGTAAGGCAAGATAAAGCGAGCAATGATGAAGTTTGAATTAAACCAGTCGTGTGTAAAGATATTACGTTGTATTTAGTGATAATTGAATTCGTTGTGTGTGAAGACACGAGACCGTGCTATAATTTAGTCAAATTTGTGTGCAGACATGTTGCGTGTGAAGAAAACGGTTAATAGTGTTGTGCTTACAAAAAGGCTGTGAGCATAGAAGAATAACTAACATAGTTAGTTTCTCACACCACCAATGTATGTTGCGTGTGTTAATTTTATACATAAGTGGCGGGACCTACAGTTTAAAGTCGACTCCGAACGACAAATTTTTAGGGAAACTTTTCATGGCAATTTTATTTATTTTGCCAGAAATCTGCTGAGAGGAAATTGCCGAAGAAATACATTTTGTATTTTGTTTTGATGTCTGGCCTGGGACTCGAATCCTGGCTTTACGTTTAATAAGCCAGCACACTACCTACTAGACTACGGTGACTTCTTTAAAAGTTAAAAACTTAACAATATTATTCAGAAGACTTCTAAGACCCTACGTCATCGTTGGATTTTTCATTTTAATGTCCAACGCTACAATCAGCAGTAACAGAGACCAACTACAATCGCACTGCACAGATTTACCTATATGATCTTTGGATGAAGTCTATTATTTTATTTACGGCTCAATGCTTTTAATGTCAATCTCGACGATCACCATAGAGACTGACTTCTTATTTTTAACACTTAATACCATTTAGTGTGGATCAGAGAACAGCAATGAGTATTGCAAAAGATGAATAGAATTCAACCATACTCATAATTACCGATACTTATAAAAAAAGAAAAAGTTCGTAGATTGCAAATAAAATAAAAATAAATAGCAACATCAGCATAAAAAATATAAGAGATCTAAGATGTAAACAGCCAACAACAAAGTACAGCGAACAAAGAAGGAAACAAAGTGCAGTATAAAAAAAAATAGCGGATAGAGAAATGCAAAAGCAACAACTACACGCACACAACAATAAAAAAAACAACTTGTTTACATTTTTAGATATTTCCCGAAGGCCAGCATCTTCCTTCGAGAGTATTCATCAGCGATATAAAAGGCAAGACAAAGTGAGCAATGCTTGAGATAGAATTCAGTCAGTCTTGTGTGAAAACGAGACGTGGGATTAATTAAGAATTCGATCAGACACATTGTGTGTGAAGAGAATTTTGTGATGTTGCTTACAAAAGGGTTATAAGCAAAGAAGAATAACGAACAGTTGTTATTGCCTATGGGGAATAGTGTAAAAGAAGAATGGCAATTGAAGTAAATTGTTATTGTGTAAATCACAAGGTTTAAATTTTAGAAATCGATTCAGAAATATTTGAGTAATGAGATACATACATACATATATAATTGACCATTACAACCCTTCAGTCAGGACTATTGACCTAGTTTCTCACACTACTTATGTTGTGTGCGTTAATTTTATACATAAGTGGCGGGACCTACAGTTTAAAGCCGACTCCGAACGACAGATTTTATGAGAAACTTTTCATGCCAATTTTATTTACTCTCAGGGTTTTTGCCAGACATCTGCTGAGAAGAAATCGCCGAAAAAATAATTTTTGTATTTTATTTTGATATCTGGCCTGGGACTCGAACCCTGGCTTTAAGTCTAATAAGCCAGCACACTACCTACTAGACCACGGCGAGTTCCAGTAATGAGATAGCAAAGGAAAAAAAACAGTTTTTGTCAAATAAAACGAGTTTAGAGGGTTCGAGAAATATAAAAATAATATTTTTTAGATCTACTCAACAAAACTCACAACCTACGCTATGTCTTCTATTTTGTCGCATAGTGTAATCTTCGTTAAAGATTGGAAACCTGCAGACCCATTAGGGATGTCACTTGATCAACATAATTTTTCATTTTTAACAGGAAACTATTTGTAATCTACTGCAAGGAAAATATTTTTAATATCAAAAAATAGGTTTTTTTTTTATTAAGATTGAAATGTTACCTGAATTTTGAACACCTTTAACAGGATGTTGCCGAGTAAATAAAATTCAAAGCACTTACGAATTCAATTAAATAACATTTCCAAAAAAATATTTTTCAATTACAAGTTCAGTTTACTAACGCTTTCTACAAATACAACAAACGACATTAATTTAGTGAATATTTAAAAAAAAAATTCAATAATAAGACGAAAGTATACTGGTATTCATGTATGTGTGATATAAATACAAAACCCTATACACATGCATATTTATGTACATACATATACACATAAAGACTATGTGCGTTACATTTATGTTTGCTTTCTTACTGTTTTTGTTTTGTATCCACACACATATTCACATCCACATTCACATTCATACATATAAAAATAATTTCATTTACAGACTTTCAACTTTTCATTTGAAATGATGCGACGATAAATCAAAAGGATAATCTACTTTTCAGGATCATAATTTTTGTTATAAATTGACAGGCGCAGTGTCGCAATATACACTACTTTATATAGCAGCAACAGCAACAACAACATAACAAATGTCATACTGTCTTTTAAAAGAAGGCAGGCATATCACAAAAGAAGAACAAGGAAAAACAACAAAAAAAAATCATATATAAACAGCTACAACAACAACAACAACAACAAATAAAATATGGCAAACATTCAAACCAAATACATACGACAGAATATGAAAATGTTGAAGAGTACCTACCATGAAACAAACATGGAAATGCTATGAAAAGAAAGGACTAAAAATATAAAACAACAACAACCATAAGAGAGAAATACAGTATTATTGTAGAGAAAAGGCAAAATGACAGATTTATGTGTGTTAAACATAATACGAACGCACAGCTACATACATACGTACATTCATATGGACTTATGCTACCCATAAGCAAAGCAAGAATGAAAGACGCACTTTACGCACATCAAACAAAAAGTGATATACTATACGTACATACATTCACACATACATATAAGCCATTTACATTCATCTACTGTAATAGCAGTAGTGTAGTTGTATTTGTGTTTATGAATTCTTCGTTTCGTTTCGTGAATGATTTACTCGTCGTGTTACAAAGACAGCCTGCATGTGAGTGCGTTGATACTGAATGTTGATGATGGTTTTCTTAAATTGTTTTTTGGTATTAAATGTTGCATGAATTTCTGTCTTTCCTTGTATGCTTCGCATTAGTTTTGCCTTGTCCCCATTTAATCGGATATCAATTTCACATAAAAATTGTGAAATCACCACAATACGACTGAAACAAAAAAAAAAATGTTTTTCCCTTTCACAGCTAACGACAAAGAAATGGCCACACTTCTTTGAATTAAGAAAAACTATTACAGTGAACTTCCGATAACGTGAATTAGTTTTTAGCAATGTCACAGAGCAACTTACAGTTTAACTCATACATAAATAAGCACCATGAAAAAGAAGTTCAAATACAAATAAACTATAGTTCGGGGATTTTTCCAATTTAAAAACCGATTAAAAAAGGAAAAATATAAAAGGTATTCAAAATTTAGAGCTTTCAGATTTTGTTCACGTTTTACAATACTCTGTGGAAACGTTCACAGTTTCGAGTGTTCACGTTTTCGCGAGTTCACTGTATTTATGTCTCCTTACTGTACCATAAATATGTTAAGAATTTGTTAAAGATTAACCTAATAGAATAGACAGTTGAATATGGTTTCTTATTTAATTCATTTTGAAATTATTTTTGAGTTAACAAGAGAGAGATGTATGTTCAAAACTTATAGGTTGGCTGGATTAAACTGGGAGACAGGTTAATGTTTAAAGTTACTAGATATTAAAAATAGTTTTGCGATAGATTTGCCATTTTAAAATGAGCTCTAAAAACTGCAGAAGTTATATTCCAAAAAGGTGTTCGGCAATCTATTGCCCCTAAATCTTAAAATTTAATGCCGAACGTTATGTTAGTTTACTCATTTCGTCCAATATCACTTATTAAGGGATTTTATTACAACTTCCAGTTAAAGATGGCTTTAGTAAAAGGTAACTTTAGCTGAAGTAAACTTTAAAGTTACATTTAACTTTTATTTCGTTTACTACTAACTGATAAAATAAAGTTAACTTTTTCAAAAATATTGCAGTGCCGGAGCTCTAAAAACTGCAGAAGTTATATTCAAAAAAGATTTTCCGCAATCTATTGCCCCTAAATCTAATGCCGAACGTTATGTTAGTTACTCAGTTCATCCAATATCGCTTATTAAGGACGTTTATTACAACTTCCAGTTAAAGATGGCTTTAGTAAAAGGTAACTTTAGCTAAAGTAAACTTTAAAGTTACATTTAACTTTTTTTTCTGTTTTACTACTTAAAATAAAGTTAACTTTTTCAAAAATATGGCAGTGCCGGAGCAATGTTATCGACAATTAAACAAATTTTTTTTAATCGCAGTGGCAATGACAAGAATTTTTTGTTGCGTATGCAAATTTTATTTGTATTTGAAGTTGCCACATGGAAAATAATTTATAAGCTGGCAAGTTAAGTTATAAACTTAACTTTAAGGGTAGGCTTAACTTCCTTTTAGTTTAAGGCTCACTTCTAGCTTATTGGTCACTTTTAATAATGAAAAACAATTTATGTGCCCATTAAAATCTAATAATATCCCGAATTGTTACGAATGTCCTTAACCTAATATAATTGTGGGAGTTTCGAATTTCTTTCCGATTTCATTTTCTAGTTTTGTATATCGAGAAAATTTTTCCCCATGAGAATTTTTATTCTCACATACTACTTAGCCAAGACACTGTATTTTACTTAAACCTATCGGATGTTTCAGCATGTACATCCGAACTTTGACAGTTGATAATGGCTATCTTGTTGAAACTACAAATATATAAAGGTTCTCTTAGTTATTTATTCTATGTTGAAAACCACCATGGTCCATAGGCAACAACGTGAGTTCCCTAAATGGACTCTAAAAAAAGCTAATAACTGAACCCAACCTTCATCGAAAAGCCATATTCAGCAATAAGGCCCTTTTTGAAAGAAGGAATACGTGAACAATCAAAATTACCAAAACAATCCAAAAGCTTCCAATTCATTACGAAAAAGTAACTGTTTGGTGTGGATTTTAAGCTGGCTGGTGATATACATAATTGGTCATTACAACCCTTTAGTCAGGACTATAACCTGGTTTCTCACAACACTTATATTGTATGCGTTAATGTTTATACATGAGCGGCGGGACATGCAATTTAAAGTCGACTCCGAACGACAGATTTTTTGAGAAACTTTTCATGGCAATTTTATTTATTTTCAGAGTTTTTGCCAGAAATCTGCTGAGTGGCAGTCGCACAAGAAGTTTGTTTTCATATTTCATTCTGTTGGATATGTCTGACTTGGGGTTTGAACTCGGGCCTTTCGTGTAATAAGCCAACACACTACCTACTAGACTACGTCGACTACAGCCGGGTCATCAGTTCATATTTCTTTGTGATCGACTTTTGCCAGTCTATCACTGTTAACGTCGAGCAAAATCGGTCGATTATTATCGCCTGCATTAAATGATCTCAACCCCAATAACTTGTAATTTAAATAGGCAGAAGGGATTGGAGGTCATGATAATCTCATATGGAGATGTTGTAATCTGGAAACCAAGTTCAATCTGTTTGACTCCGTTAGAATTTTTTTAAGGATTTTTTTTTAAATAACTAATGTCATCGATCAAAGTCATTCTTATTTATGTCTAGGATTTATGGAAAATTTAGTATTTTGGTTGAGCTCCATCCAGAGAAGTCGTGACAGATGTTTGAACGATGTTCTATTTCGAAAGAATTAAAATTTCAATGATATCTCACACTCACATTGAAAGTTATGAAAGTTACTGAATGTGGCCATATGGCTCATAATATATTTGATGCATGTAAAAATGTATGTGAATATAAAAGACAAGGCAAAGCAGGCAACGGAGTTAGTAAAAGTTCAGTCAGTCTTGTGTGAAGGCGCGGTGCGTTTGAACAGAGTAATCGTGGTTTGAAGATCACCGTTACAAAGATCTGTCTAACAATTGTTAATAATAATTATGCAAACGATGTAAACAGAGGAATAACAAACAAAGTAATTGTTGCTGTTTACATAAAGTTATGAACAGTGGCATACAGAATTAAGCGAATAATAAAGAATTTTAATTAAAATTAAACACAAATTTATTTTTTTATTTGCAATCTACAATCATACTTTAACGTTTTTAAAAGGTAAAAACGTAACGTCCGGATATCATTTTCTTCTATTATCGTAAGAGAAGCAGCAAAAACTTTCTTCCTATCATCTTATTTGTGCGCAAATTAGTTTATTTCGCTCGAAAGGCATTCTGCCGTTTTTATGTCATAACCATGTTTTAAAGGCTTCTCCGATAAGGTTATTGGACAGTGATGCTGATTGACAGTTCGTAGGAATGCAACGTTTAGTTTAGCCCAACAAATGCCTATCTTATCCAATCTATTGTGGGAATAACAGAGTAGCAGATGCAATGATGCGATTTATTTTTAATTTGTTTGTGTGAATTTTAAGTCCTAGTCTTACGTATATTTTTCAAAATTTAACGACTTAGCTGTTTACGACACACATTTTTAAAAAATATTTTTTAAACCTTTTTTTTTTGTCATGCACTGTATAATGATATTCCATATAAAAAAATGGAAATAAAATTGACAAACTACGAAACGTGTAGAGAGAAAACAGAAAGGAAAAAAAAGAAACATCAAATGACAATCAAACTCATATACACACATACATACATACGTATGTGCACATACACACAAACAGATATAAACTGTAGACAGCTACATACGTAAGAATCAAATAAAATTTTGAACTTGTTAATGGTGAGTGGTGAATAGTGAATGTTGGTTGAATGGTGAGTGGATGAAATCAAAAGGAGAGTAAGTAACCCTTATTTGACACATTAAATGTCATTTGAACATGCGAATGACCGTTTTTATGGCATTTAATATACATTTAAACAAGAACACATACATACATACACATGTATACACATACAGCAGCCATCTTTATTTCCATCTTAGGATCGTCTAATAAGTCAGCTACATAGCCAGGGTATAAGCAGTTGAATATCGCATTTGAAGCAAAATATTAAACATTAAACACGTTTCATATCATTTACTTTGACGGAGTAGGGTGGTGGTGGTGGAGGTTATATGACCATTTCATTGGAGAGAAAAAAAAATCCAATTTTTGTCGTTTAAGGATATCAATGTTGTTGTCGCTGTTGATGTTGTTGTAATGCTTTAATGTTGGATAACGTTGTCGTTTTTGCTTTTATTGAAAACATTAAATCATTCTATCAATCCATTTTATATTGTGGACTCTTTTCATGGACACCCCAACCCCATATTATTCTCGTTGGGACTCGTTTTTTTGGGAAAAATCAGAAATTGTAGAACCATTTCTATTGCAGGATGTGTGTGTAAGGATTGCTATGAATCCATTTCATTTTTTTTTTTTTTATTTTTCTATCATTTGGATGTATGTGCGTTAATGTGCTGATGAATGTACTTGATAAGGTACAATTTTTAAAAGAAAGTGTCAAATAAGAAAAAAAAGAACAGAAAAAAAGGACATTATTTAGTACTTAAAATGATTCATTGGAATTTCGTACATGATTTTCTTCTATTGTCCACAGGGGCTGTAATGCGTTTTGCAAGGTCTATGACATTGCCAGGGGGAAAAAGAGTTCTGTGAAGCTTTCTGTTTTTTTTCCTGCCTTTTTTTTGAAATGAAGTTTATGATTTCAATTGAATTTATGGTTTTTATTGTGCCTTTTTCTTCATTTTCATTTTCATTTATAATGTAATTTAATTTAATGTCCTTTTAAGCTAAATCTTCAATGGCAGTTATTCATGTATATCATCCTATCGGGTCCGCCATCTAACGTTTATATTTTCAACTAGTGCTTATTTCGTGAATGATAACACTCCGCTCATGTCTGATTTGACAGATAATTAGTTTTATCCTTCCGCTGAATAAATATGCTTGTGTATACGCGTTTTCGCTTCGTTAAGTGGGCCTGCAATCGACTTACAGAAGATGGCGATTTTGACAAAAAAATCGCCTTTTCAGATGAAGCTAATTTTAATCCTGGCGGGTATGTAAACAAGCAAATTTGTCGCATTTGGGACACAGAAAACCCGCACGCATACTCGTACATTGAAGAACCGACGCACCCAGTACGAGTCACTGTTTGGTGCGGATTTTGATCCATAGGCATAATTGGGCCATTTTTCTTCGAAAATGAGCAAGGAGTGGCCGTTACAGTCGATGGCGATCGTTATCGGGCCATGTTGAACAAATTTTCGTTCACAAAAATTGAAGAGGGGGATATTAGCCATATTTGGTTTCAACAGGACAGCGCTGCGTGCCACAAACCTGAAGCTGCACGCGATGTTTTGCGTCCTTTTTTTGAAGATCGCATTATCAGCCGTTGGACTATTATTTGTGGGGTGCGGTTAAATATAACTGTTACGACAACAAGCCAGAGACAATTGACGCTTTAAAGGACAATATTCGTACAGCCATTGGTAAAATACAGCTGCACACACACAATAATGTGCTTAAAAATTGAACCGATTGTGTAGGCTACTACATGGCCAGCCGAGGTAGCCATTTGAATGAAATTATTTTCCATTATTAACCGGAAGGATCGTACTTTTAAATAAAAAAAAATAAATTTGAGAAAATATTCTGAAATTTATTTTTCAAGTATTTTCAAAAAACAAAAAAAAATATTGGCGGACCCTGTAGTATGTTCTGCATTCTGCATAGCATACAAACCATAAAAATCGTATGGTTTTTGAGATGATTCAGTAAAAGCACTTACCACGTTATCACTTTACAGCATAAAATTCGAATTAAACAGACTTGGTTTGGGACTTAGCTTTTTAAATCGATTCTGTCATTAAGAGTTTTATTCCAACTTTATTTCCTACACCAAGACTAGTTTAAGTGCAACCTCGATGAGCATAATTTACTAGAGTCCTAAAAAGTTGTGAATAACTCCAGGATCGTCTGGGAATGTCGCCTCTGCCTCAACCTTCTTTCTGGGCGCTTCAGAGTCACACTTATCTGGCATAGTAATATTCCGGGAAACTGTAGAACCGACCAGCTCACCAGGACGGAATCCTCTTCAATCGACTTGGGAATATCCGAACGATTTAGACCTGCAGCCCTTGTGCTAATCAACTTGTTATTCGTCCCTGATTTGGAGGAACTTGGTTAGTATTGGGTCAACACAACGGCATCAAGTGTGCTTTTGGTATCAAAACTACAACTAGAACCTACATATCTATCTAGCTACCTATAAAGTTCCGTTATAATACCGATCTTACCTTCTACTAGTTATCATCTCTCAACCATTCCGAAACGTCTTATGAAAGTGTAAAGTTTTTGAAAAATCGCCTTTGGTTAGATATGTTTTGCCACTAAATTCTTGGTGACCAAGAATTCTAGTTCTGAGGTTTAAAATATACGAACACGGCCAAGAATACGGAAGAGGCACAGTGAAAACTAAGACTTGTCATGCTAAGAACGAAAACATGGTTGGATTCCCACGGCTTAGAGCTGGCCATGCATAAAACGGAATTACTGCTGATCACTGGTCGTCGTATCCCCTTGCAGGTGTGGACATTAGTATTGGAAACGAGGTAATTATGACCAAGAGCTCGGTAAGATACCTGGGACTAAGGCTGGATCCCAGATTGACATTTTCGCTCAGCAGATTAATGGCGAATATTGAAGGCACGCTACTGGCGAGACGGAGATGGAGGTTGGAAGCAGCATTATGCTCTATGGGTGTGAAATTTAGGCCAAAACGCTAGTGATTAAAAAGCTGCCAAACTGACTTGTATCGGTACAGAGAACGGCTGCATTGCGAATCGCGTCGGCATGTCATACAGTGCCTGCCTCAGCAGTACTTGTGATAGCAGGTACAATACCTGTGGATCTGCTGGCGGCAGAGTGGATGGAGATTTATAAGGCGAAATCGGCTGGAAACCACATAACCGGTATTATCAGGACATATTCTGGACATAAAGCCATGGATAGGACGTAAATTTGGAGAAGTGAATTACTACGTTATGCAGATGCTAACGGGTCATGGATATTTTAGGAATTATCTGCACAGAATACGCAAGACCGCCTTCTCTTCTTTGCGAGGATGATGATGCAGAGCACACTGTTTTCCAATGTGCACGCTGACAGAGCTATCGCTCTGTACTGACGTTAATAATTGGAACGAACATGGCCGCTAACATTGTCAGGTTTATGATTGTAAGTAGAGAGAATTGGGCCTCAGTGGCGAATTACGTGGAGCACATAATAAGACTGAAGAAGAGAGATCTTGAGGCTGCAGAACAAAGAGACACGCCGGCATTGATGACAAAGGCACGCGTGTCAAACGAAATAGTGGAGACACTTAGATGTCTCCTTCATTTCTCGATACGCAATCCAGACGCGGATATGAGCAAGCAGGGGGCAAAAGGGCTCCACTCCGAGTTAATACCACCGTAGTTCCGGAGTGGGCACAACAGTAAACGAGACGAGGGGGGAATTTAGTGGGTGACGGCTCCACACACAGAAGATGTGACGATTTCCTCTATAGTGCAGTAAGGTACATTTACTTCTCCTCGGGGAAAAAAAATATCGTCGAACAATGACAGAGCAAGTATTCTGTAGTCTCCTCTTCTTCCTCGCATTGCAGTACATTCGATCAGTATATTCGTGCAGTATAGTCGTTCTGAGGTATTCTCAGCCATCTGGCGTGAATTCCTAGAAGCCTGCGTTCCGTTATCACTGCCATAAGGTTTCTTAGATGGATTGTCGTTAGGTTCGATAAAAATTCTGCTCTACATATATCCATGTCAGGACAGTTCTGTCTAATATCTCAACAAGTTGATTCATTAACTCATCTTATCTTTATCAATGAATGGAGTTTTTGTGAGAACATTTATTTGCCTTTCTTCAGAGGATAACCGAGATTAAGCAAAAAAAAGATGTTTTCCAGCAGAATAATGCAAAGGTGCTCATACATACATTTTCATTGTGAAAATTTGGGCTATGAATCAATCAATTTTAGTGAATGTAATGGAGATTCGTTGTCGGCTTGAGTATTGCCTCTATCTACTTCACTGTTTGTAGTCATTTAATCAGAAACAAGCATCAAAACTTAACATAACGTTTGACATAACGTTAAATTGACACATTTTCCGATAAACAGTCAAGATCCATCAAAAATTCTGAAAATGTTTGAACTAAAAGTTCATTTGAGGGATGACATATATAAAAAATATCACTCGACTGTTAGACTCTTTAAATAATAACTACGGTAATTTTTGTCCGATTTGATTAAAAAATGACTCAATCTCGTCACAAGGAAACAGACTTTAAGAATATTATCACTTATTCTATTTTTTTTTATTAAAGTTTGCTACTGTGAATGAACAAACTTGAAAAAATATGAAAAAAATTTTCCAAGTTTATCTCGTTAAATCATGCTATGAGATTAAGTCGAATAGTACATATTTGTATACCATTGTAAAGGTCCATCTCTCCCCTTTGCAGTAAGATTTAAATTTTGGAAATCGAGTCAGAAATGTTTGGGTAATCCAGAAATTTCTGCGCAAAGACAGAAAAAACAGTTTTTGTCAAATAAAAAAATTTTGAGGGTTCCGGAAATATAAAAAAATTTATTTTTGAATTCTACTCAACTAACTGAACACGAGTGTTTTTGCACTGCTGCTCCGTGTAATTTATCGATACCTACACTGAGCGGCAAAAGAAAGTGTACATCAAAAAAACTATACATTATTAAATTATCACTATTTGTATTTTGAAATTGTTACATTGACAGTTCTTTGAAATTGTAAATTAAAAATTAAAAAAAAAAAATTACAAATTCGAAATATTGTCAAACTTTTTCGGGCATTCTCCTTACAAGTGGTAAAGTTTGTTGATTGCGAAAATTTTATCCATATTGTACACTTTCTTTTGACGCTCAACGTATGTATATCGTATATGAATGGCTGGGGCACAAAGAGAGAAAAAATAAAATGTGATTCAGAAATATCTATGTATCTTCAATCTGCTGTCAATAATATAAAAATATTTGTAATAATATTTATAAATGATATGAAATGGTAAGATTACAAAATATTATATCATGGAATAGATACGTACATACATAGATACATACATTGTAAACAGGAAAACAAAAACAAAAAAAAAATGCGTTCCATATCAGTATAAATCTATTTGGCAATTAAAATTGTATCCAGAGATTCATAATTTTTTTTTTTTTTTTTACTCGTATTTATAATATTAAATATTGTGTATCGTACATAGCCTGACCATTCGATTTTTAATATTCTAACCTGCAAATAGCCTGCCCTTCCTCCCCGCAGGGCAACTATAATCATATGCTAACCCCTTAGCCATCGTTTTGTAAAAGTTATGACAGGTAATAAAAATAATTTATGCGCATTAAGGGTTGTTAAATACGAATATTACTACTCGTTCGATGTGGCGAAAAACCAAACAAAACCAACTCGGGAAAAAAATTCACACAAATTTTATTTGAACATTTGGCGAACTGTCAGGCATTTGAAAGAGACGAACTGACATTGTAAAAATAACAAAAAAAAATTATGAAAATGAAATGAGCAAAAATTCTGAACTGTCACCACACACTAAATACTTACACACATACATACATACATAGTATAGTGCTGACAAATAGTAAAGCAAAGAATCATAGGCAAAAAAAAGGACATTCAAATGCTTATGGTAGGGTCGTACATATTATTGTAGTTATGGAATGAAAATCATTATGTACGTATAAGAAGGGGTATGTTTCCATATTCCCCTTACACTTTTCCTTGCTTCCTTCCTTTCTTCCTTCAATTTATCATTTTGGCATTGTAAGTATACAATATTTTACTGCATTGAGTCTCTCTGCTCATTTGTATTTGAGGCTCATAATTCATTTTTACTATCACAATATCACAAATCAAAATTTTTAGGCATGTGATGGTTATTATTATGTGATACCTATGCACAGAGAGAGAGAGAGAGCGAATCAATCCTACACTAAGCACTTTTTGTACGGCATTTCAACAAAGTGTTTATTAAACGCACTTTCATAAAACTATCCGGAGCGTTTAGAAATATCAGTCAGGAATACGATACGCACAAAAAATTCTTGTAGGATAGCGTTAGGTTAGGTTAGAGGACGTGTACTTGTCAATTCTGACAAGTACAGTACTCGGTGGTCGAATTAACCCATTGTACTACGTCCTAGCTTCTCACACCACTTATGTTGTGTGCGATAATTTTATACATGAGTGGCGGGACCTACAGTTAAAAGTTGACTCCGAACAACACATTTTTTGAGAAGCATTTCATGGCAATTTTTACTCTCGGAGTTTTTGCCAGAAATCTGCTGAGGGGAAATCACCGAAAAATTATTTTTCGAATTTTCGTTTTGATGTCTGACCTGTGATTCGAACTAGGGTCTTTCGTCTAATAAGCCAACACGCTACCTATTAGACCACGGCGGCCTCAGGATAGCGTTATAAGCAATTCGACTACCGAGTACTGTACTTGTCAGAATTGACAAATACACGTCCTCTAACCTAAGAGCAAAACTGTTTACCCTGCGATACAATAGGCAAAACAGAGCAGGCATCGGAGTCAGTAAAAATTCGGTCAATTTTGCACGAAGACGTGTTGTTTGAAGAGAATAATCGTGGTTTGAAGATCTGTCGAACAATTGTTATTTTTTACGCAAAATGGGGTAAAGAGGAATAACGAACAAAAGCAATTGTTGTTGTTTACATCAAGTTGTAAACAGTGGCACAGACGAATTAAGAATTAATTTTAATTAAAACTAAACACAAAATAATTTTTATTTTATTGGCAATCTACGAGCTCATGTTTTAAACATTTTTAAAAGGCAATAAAGTAACAATATACTTCTTGTATTTCAAGGAATTCATTATTATCTAGTCGTACGCTAAATAGTGCTTGCTACCACCGCAATGTCTTCGATTTCAAACAGTATTAACACGATATTTTCTTCATTCGGTACAGACACGAAATTAAATTGTTTAGGTAATAATAGTCTAGATAAAATGATTATAAATTTGATTTCAATTTAACTTTTCAAGGCAAACATACCTATTTTGTAACAAGTTATCGCTCACAAAAGGCGATTCTTTATCATGCGAATCAACTTCGTAGTGGAGCGTGTTCTGCGAAAGGCGGGAGTGCATCGCAATGGCACTATTTTTCAAAAAAGTGTCCAGTTGCTTCCGTACGCTGACAACATTGACATCATAGGGCGTGCCAAACGAGATATCACTGCTGCCTTTAGTGCTATTGAACGGGAGTCTAAGAAGATGGGTCTGGCAGTAAATGAGGGCAAAACGAAGTATATGTTATCGACAAGTAGAGCCGTGCGGGGTATTGATTCTCAAATTACGGCAGATAACTATACTTTTGATGCCGTCAAGGAATTTATTTATCTTGGCTCCGCCGTTACCACCAAAAATGACGTCAGTCGGGAGATCAAGCGCAAGATTACTCTTGCCAATAGGTGCTATTATGGTCTCAATAGGCAATTGAGTAGCAGAGATCTCTCTCGTAAAACGAAACTAATACTCTACAAGACGCTCATCCTACCCGTGCTTCTTTATGGCGCAGAAGCATGGACCCTATTAAGAACTGATGCAGCTGCCTTGAGAGTATTCGAGAGAAATGTTAGGTTAGGTTAGAGGACGTGTACTTGTCAATTCTGACAAGTACAGTGCGCGTTAATTTTATACATGAGTGGCGGGACCTACACATTTTCTTTGAGAAGCATTCCAATGCAATTTTTTACTCTCAGAGTTTTTGCCAGAAATCTGCTGAGAGGAAGTCACCGAAAAATTATTTTAAAATTTTCGTTTTGATGTCTGGCCTGGGATACGAACTCGGGTCTTTCGTCTAAGAAGCCAACACACTACCTACTAGACCACGCGACCTCTATTCGAGAGAAAAGTCCTACGTAAGATCTTCGGTTCAGTGCGAGTTGGCGATGATTTTCGCATCCGATTCAACAGTGAGCTCCTCAACGACATGGACGTTGTACAGCGTATTAATATTCAGCAGCTTCGCTGGCTCGGCCATGTCGTTCGAAAGGAGGAGAATGCTTCGGCGAGACGAGTATTTGATGAGGGGATCTGCGGTAGTCATCGATTGGTGTGACTAACTGGCGTAGGCGCGCAAGAAGCAGCTGCGCCTGGAAGCATGTGTTGCGGCAGGCCGAAATCCGTTAATCGGGTTGTTATGGCCAATTAAGTGAGTCAGTAGGTTATCGCTCACAAATATGTTGAGACTAGCCTTTATGAAATGAAATTTTCAACATCTAAATTTAAGCGATTTAAATGAGTCCTCGATGTATCCACAAATGTATCCTCAAATGTTAAAGGTAGATAGACCGACCTCTTTTGACTAACCATGTATTAGTAAAGGTTTCTACGTACGTACGTACGTAAGTATTTATCTGAAAAATTTATGTGTATGCGTGTGCTTGTCATTATCCTTCTTGCCTATATTTTGTGGATATCTGCAGAGTCACATATCCATTTTTTTTGTTTCTCTGGTTTATTTTAATCATTTGGAAATATTTATGTCAGTTAAAGTTCATCCAAAAAATAAGGCCGGAAAATGTCTCAAAAAAAAAAAAATGAAAAAATATCTTCAACCACCACCTTAAATGGGTAACAGTTGCCATCATTTTGCTAATGAAAAAAAAAATTATAGATACTATGTGTGTGAGTGTGAGTGTATGTATGTATGTTTAATATCATAATTTTTATGATATCTGTGTCCAATCTTATGATTTATTATTTTAGCACGCATCACAAGAATTATTGCTTTTCATTCGTTTTCACTCGTTTTTTCTTTTCATTTCTCTTCTCTTCAATTTCTTTTTTCTCACTGCCATTCTGCTGTCAGTTCAAGGAACTAGAAATAATGACGGTAATATCATGAGAATGGTTTCCACCACCGTGAGACATTTT
Source organism: Sarcophaga peregrina (assembly GCA_014635995.1). Classification (NCBI taxonomy): domain Eukaryota; kingdom Metazoa; phylum Arthropoda; class Insecta; order Diptera; family Sarcophagidae; genus Sarcophaga; species Sarcophaga peregrina. Next base: position 71,289,085 of record CM025791.1, on the reverse strand, counting down.
AAATTTAAAATTTTAAAAAGAAATTAAAAATATTAAACACAACTAATAATGCTTCAATAAACTTATTCTTACGAAAATGAAAAATCTAGGTACTGCTGTTTTGCCTTTACATCGCTTAACATTCAAATTATAAACAAAAAGTAAAAAACAAAACAATGCTTTAAACAAACCTGTTTACAAATTATCGTACTGCTTAATATAACAACGAACACTAGCATAAAAATAATGGTGGTAAACATGTAAACAAAAATCTACAAACAACACTACAAAAATAAATGTAAACATCTTACATCAGACTTACTTACTTACTTACTCTGCAATATAAAAGGTAAGGCAAATCAGGTCAGTGAAGTTCAGTCAGTCTTGTGTGAAGACGCGGTGAGTTTTCTTATAGGAAATATATGTCAAATTTTCCTAATTTTGTTTTGTCGCAGTTTTTTTTCTTGTATTAATTGTAAATATTATTGAAGTCGCCGTCATCTAGCAGGTAGGAATATGTCTTCGGTAACTTCTTCTCAGTAGATTAGGTCGTAGTGGTAGCTCTGATATCACAAAGCTCACTTGAGCACGCATGGCGGCCCGTTGTGATGTCACGTGGGAAACGCAGAAAGGAAGAAGTTGGTCAACGCATCCACGGCAGAAGACTTTAAAAGGGAGACTCATTCTCTCGGCGTGCCTACCCATGATGCAATGACCCGTAAGCACGACCATTACAGTCGAGATGACATCACGACCGAGGCCAAGTAATCGGTTGGTACGCCTTCCATCCATCCTGGGCCAGGTAAGTCTAGCGGTGGAGCAGGACTCCTCATTGACCCAGGATAGGTTGGCGTCCGCGCAATGGTCAACTTGACAGAGGCAAGTGGCATAGCCAATTCAACAGAAGAGGATTCCGGAAGGAGCGCACTAGCTCTGGCGAGTTCGTCGACCCTACAGTTTCCAAGAATATCACTGTGCCCGGCAATCTTCTCAATAGATTTCTGGCAAAAACTCTGAGATTAAATAAAAAAAATTGCCATGTAAAGTTTTTAAAAGTTCTGTCGTTCGTAGTCGACTTTAAGCGGTTGAACCCGGGGCTCATGTGTAAAATGAGCAGACCCAACATAAGTGTCTGAAGCTACGTCTTAATCCTGACCAATTTTATATGCAAATGTATCTTTGAGGCATTTTTAAATGCCACTCGATGCAGTGGACTTCGACGAAATGTGTCGTCAGATGGGCAGCGAATCCGAGAAATCATAGAATTTAATTTTAAGACGCTATATTGCTATTTCAATAAAGAAGAATCAACTCTAAAGGTTCTTCAAATTATCATAACAAAAATTGCTGATTTATTTCTGGAGTTCTATGTCTCTTACATTTTATTTAGCTGGTATTTTATTAAACGTTTTCCATGTTTAACACGTTGACTGCCGACTACGAGTTGTCTCGTGCTCACTAATGTGAAAAAGTCAAAATGTGTTTTTTTGTCAACGTGTTAAATTTGAAGAAAACAGCGTATATATGAGATATCATCGAAATTAAGCTTTTTTTCAAAGACCTATTGCTGAATATCGTTCGAATATCGAATGTCGCCTACTTCCTCTCTGAATGATACACTGCCGAAATGACCAATCGATAAATCAATGTGGCGGATAAAGCAGTGGCTTTAGAAGCACACACCTGCAACATAAGAAATTGAAACGAACGATCTCGGTGGCCAATTCGCATAACTTCAATGTGAGATTACCATTCCCGAGAACTGCTAGTGTAGAATATCCAATGTCACATGAGCTGTATTGCACTTAACACCGTCTTTTAGTAAAACTACTTAACCGTTCGGTGTACCAATATCACTTGTGGAGTTTCCTGTAAGATTTTGTGCCACTCATTAAGCTAAGCCAATCCAAATCTAGCTCTGAAACAATTTACCAGCATTCCATTTTAAGAACTCTGTACTCTGGCAAACCGGTTTTGAATTTTCTGCACTACAAATTGTGCCCACTTTTCGAGAACATGGTGTACCACAAAAGATAAACCAATATTCTCTAAAGACAGTCTTGATTCATGTAGTTCCAAATTTTCGAGTAGATGATACATTTTACGCAAATATCGGGTAGACCATCTATCGCTTTAAATTTAAATCATCGATTATTTCGAATTATTCAATTCTGTCACAGAATTGAAAGTGTTATGTCGAAAAACCAGAAAGAATTGAGAATCTGAAGGTCAATATTTATGTTGTTATTGCCGAGATACGATCGCACACACTCGAAAAAATACAGCAAAATTGGTCCGATCGAATGAGATAGTATGAGGCCTGCGGTGGCAGCCACATGAATGAAATAATATTCCATTTCAAACTGAAATAATTGTACTTTACAACACAAAAATAAATTTGTCAAATTTTCGAATTGTTTTTATTTGATTGGATTTTTAAATTTAAACTTTTAAGTGGCCCACCTTTTATTTCTTGATGATATTCGTTTAATTATGTAAATAATTTCGTTGCACAGTATGGTTGTTAGAAACATTTACAACTAAGAATCGAATTGAATTTTATTTCCTAAAATCCTGTGTATTTTTAATATTTGAGACGCAACTTTTAAGTTCTGAGCTGCAAAATGAAAATTTGAATTCATTTGATGTTTTAAGAAAATTTTCTTTTACTTCCCTCAAACTTAATTAATCATTCAGAGCTTCAATCGTAACTATAATACGTAGGAAGACATGCTTGCCTCTGTTTTGTTCATAATGTAATGCTCTCTGAGTAATAAACACTAACAAATAACAACAACAACAAAATGTAATAATAATTCGATTTTATTATTACAGCGGGCCATAATAAAATACGTCAGTTGGAATGGGTCATAAGGAACAATTCTAATCAAATTAAAAACATTCATTTGGCAACACAAATACACGTACAGACACTGACAGAGACACACACACAAATACAAATGCAAACAACTGTGAATGAATGCCCCAAAGGATAAAACGAATAAATTGTGAGCAAAACACAATGACATTCTTAATTTATTTAGACATTAAATAAATCCTCAAAAAAAAAACAACAACAAAAGCAAAAACAAAAGCAAAGTAAAAGCAACAACAAAAATAAAAACTTGTAAACTATGGCACACTCACTGCCTGTACCTTGAAGAAATGTGTCTTAAGAAACATAGAAACACAGAGAGAGAGAGAGAGCGAAATACAATGAAATAAAATCAAGAAATTGACGTCCATACGACGAACAAAAATATGCAGAATCAACCACCACCACCACCACCAATACAAAAACTGCACTCTCACTTATACAGTAACAGGACAATAAAGAGCACAACTAAAGCCATCACCTACACCGCCACTACCACCACCATCTCCACGAACATCATCATCACCATCGCCATTGCCATCATACCAATGAGACTTTACAAAAACAACAACAACGTTAATGTCATTTACGTCGACGTACATCAACTTTCAAGTCGACATCAAGAAAAAAATTTTTTTTTCAGTTTTTCTTTGCTTTTTTTTTTTTGTGTATAAAAAGGAAAACAACAACAACAAAAACACAAACACAAATACAAAGTTTTTGGCATTTAACATCATGGCCGCGGCGACTGTCAGTCACCAGGACCAGGACTAAAGAATGACGTTGTAGAAGCAAAATAAGCAGACGAAATGTTTACCAGAAGGAGGTATTAGAAGAAGCATTTTAAACGAACAAAGGACAATGAAGGAAAAGCGAAATAAATAAAAATAAAGACGGCAAGCAGTAAATGTCACGATGATAGACGAAGCTGAACGAATTATAAATACGGCCAAGTAAACAGCAGCATGAACAATAACAACAACAGCAACAACAACTACGACAGAATAAACAACAATGGCAAGAGAAAATTTTATAAATTGCAAAAACAAAAAAAAAGCACAAACAACACAAACAACCAACGGCAAAACTTTTCATCACCCTACACAAGTACTGTGGTACGTAACAGTCTATGAAGTAACATAGAAAAATTCTTTCGTTTCGGTTTGTTTGAATTGATTTTGGATTTCTGTTAACATTCCTATTAACGTTGCTTCAGAAATGTTCTGTTAACATTAAAACTTTTTTAAAAAAATTGTGGTATTTACACAGAATTTAAATGGCCAAACTGGACGAAAGATTTCACGTTGAATACCCGAAACACAATTTCAGATCCTTTCGTACCCGTTGAATATTTCCGTTCTACTGCTCTAGGGTACTTTAGAAAATAAATTCGTTGCTTCCCATTTATAAAGTGCGGTTTGAATGTAAAAAATTATCAATTAACGCATCGAAACAGTCTAGAAAGTAGACTCTTTAATATACTGCCGAAATACTTTCATAAGTAAGAAAATCTTGGAATTGTACTTTTGGGTTCAAAATTAATGACAAGAGAAGTGGTAATAGGATCTTTTTGATCCTACGAAAATGATAAAATTCGTCGCTAACGTTTTTACAAATCGCTCAATGTATACAAACTACTGTCGACAATTGACATTTTCAAAGGCTGTCTTGAAGAGACAGTATTGAAAACCTTGATGGATTATAAATGTTATTTGACATAGACATTGTGGCTTTAATTAAATTATTTGGTATTCAGTGGGCTTCTGTTATAATCCCCTAACTAAAATTTAATCAAAATAAGACAGTCAAGGAATTTCTTTACCTTGGCTCCGCCGTTACCACCTAAAATGATGTTAGTCTGGCGATCAAGCGCAGGATTACTCTTGCCAACAGGTGCTATTATGGTCTCAATAGGCAATTGAGTAGCAGAGACCTCTCTCGCAAAACGAAACTAATACTCTACAAGACGCTCATCCTACCTGTGCTTCTTTATGGCGCAGAAGCAAGGACCCTATTAAGAACTGATGCAGCTGCCTTGAGAGTATTCAAGAGAAAGGTTAGGTTAGGTTAGGTTAGAGGACGTGTACTTGTCAATTCTGACAAGTACAGTACCCGGTGGTCGAATTGACCCATTGTACTTCGTCCTAGCTTCTCACACCACTTGTGTTGTGTGCGTTAATTTTATACATGAGTGGCGGGACCTTCAGTTTAAAGTCGACTCCGAATGACACATTTTTTTTTTGAGAAGCATTCCAAGGCAATTTTTTACTCTCAGAGTTTTTGCCAGAAATCTGCTGAGAGGAAGTCACCGAAAAATTATTTTCAAATTTTCGTTTTGATGTCTGGCCTGGGATACGAACTCGGGTCTTTCGTCTAATAAGCCACGGCGACCTCAATGGATACGTAAATAAGCAGAATTGTCGATTTCGGAGTGAAGATCAGCTAGAAGTATTGCAAAAGCCACTAATGCATCCAGAAAAAGTCACAGTTTGATGTGGTTTATGGGCTGCTGGCCGTACTTCTTCAAAGATGCTGCGAATCGTAACGTAACTGTGAATGGTGATATGCAACTTTTTTTTGCCCAAAATGCAAGAGCTTGCCTTGCATGACAAGACGGTGCCACATGCCATACACTATGCATAACAATGGACTTATTTCACGTTCGGTCCCGCCTAGATCATGCGATATAACGCATTTAGACTATTTTTTGTGCGGCTATGTTAAAGTTCATGTCTATACAGACAATCCCGCTTCAATTGACGCTTGGAAGACAACATTGAACCATTTATTCGTGAGATACCGGCCGAAATGTTGGAAAGAGTATGCCAAAATTGGACTAAGCGGAAGGACATTTGAGGCACAGTTGCGGTCAACATTTGCATGAAATAATCTTCAAATGTTAAATTATATGGACCGTACTATCAATTCAAATAAAGATTTCATGCATTTTTCTAAATTTATGTGTTTTTGTTTTGAAAATTTTTCCTAAAGCTCTTAAAAAATCACCCTTTAGTTACGAAACACAAGTTTCTTCCCTTATGGAAACATTATTGCATGCAGTAGGGTGAATCATAGTGGCCTCCGATATTCTTGAATTTTTCTGCATGTTTTTAATGTAAAATTTCATAAATTTCATTTTTTGTTTTTCAACTTGGGGCGTTGTTAAAATAAACAGGCTGAAAAAAAATGGCAAAAACAAAAACAACAACAAGACAAAAAGGAATGCCACATCAACGACGAAACGTTAAAATCATAATGAATGATGAAAAGAAGGAAAACAAACAAAATTTTGGTTTTTTTGTTTTTGTAAATGGCAACTGACAAAGAAAGAGAACCAAAGGACCCTTTATTTGGTTTGTTTTAAATGATATTTGTTTGGTTGGCTGTTTTCATTTTTATTTTTTATTTTTTTTTTTGTGAATTTTAACTTTTGCCACCATAATTTTCAATTTTCAACAAACAAAAGCGTGTCGTTTTCCTTTTTTCTCTTTGGTGACATGAATAAATCACTCAATTGTTCAACAAAAAAAGAAAACAAAATTAATTCGGTTTTTTGTTTTTGTTTTTTGCTTACAATAATGGAAAAAGGATACTAAAGGCAATGAAAAGAAAATTGCGCTCCGAGGTTAAACAACCCCCAGTAATTGTATTTAAAAAAGCAGATTTTTTTTTAGGGTTAAAAACAAAAGTTACCCAAAAAAACAAAAAGAGAAAGTCAGAAACAGAAAACAGAAAGAAAGTGCAAAATATGTTCGAAATTAAATTTCGAACTTTTAAAAGCCCATAAAGTATTAAGAATTCTATGGATTTTACATAAATGATCTTAGGGCCATTATCACAGCTTGCCGTTAACTAAAGGAAGGATTTTAACGGAGCGATAAATTATTTTTCATTATTACGAGTACCCAATAAGATAGAAGCAATCGTTAAGCTAAAGGGAAGATCATCGTTACTTTATGTTTGAACTTGCCATATCATAATACTATTTTCGATATGGCAACTTCAAATTTAAACAAAAGACGATATCCGGTGTTGCCACTGCATTACAAAAAAAAGCTTGTTTAATTGAGCAGTAATCGGTAAACTGCTCAACTAAACAAGCTTTTTTAAACTTGGTATCGGTCGTGATGTTATCTCGACTATAGTGGTCGTGCTTAAGGGTCATTGCGTCATGGGTAAACACGCTGAGAGAATGTGGCTCCCTACCGTGGATGCAGGTTCACTGACGAAGAGGAAACTGTTATTCACTTTCTTTGCCAGTGCCCGTCTCTTGCTAGGTGTAGATGGAGGTTATTTCGCTTCCCATTCCTTATTAGTTTAACGGAGCTATCATCCATTGTTATCAAGGATATAGCTTCGTTTATCAAACTTTCTGGCTGGTTGTCCAGTGTCGGGTAGTCGTGCTTTTGTTGTGCAGCCCTTGCGCTGAACAACTTCTTCCATTTCCCTGATTTGGCGGAACTTGATTAGTACAGGGACTGCGTCCACCCATCGCATCACAATCGGCTGCCATGCGCGCTCAAGTAAGCTTTGTGATATCAGAGCTACCTCTCCGACCTAACCTAACCTGAGCAGTTTTATCGACTTTGCTCCAGCACTGCCTTAGTTTTGAAAAACTTAACTTTGTTTTATTTGTAAGTTGTAATAACGAAAATAGGTCAAAGGTAACTTTGCCGTGGTCTAGTGGGTAGTGTGTTGGCTTATTAGACAAAAGGCCGGGTTCGAATTCCAGGTCAGACATCAAAATGAAAAATATTTCTTCGGCGACTTCCTCTCTCAGCAGATTTCTGGCAAAGACTCTGAGAGTAAAAATTGCCATGAAAAGCTTCTCAAAAATCTGTCGTTCGAAGTCGACTTTAAAACTGTAGGTTCCGCCACTCATGTATAAAATTAACGCCCACAACATAAATAGTGTGAGAAGCTAGGTCGTAATCCTGACTGAAGGGTTATAATGGCCAATTATGCATTTATGTATGTAACTTTGCCGTTCGCTTTAGCTAAGGGTAAGTTTAACTAGCGCCAACTTTAACGGGAAGTTGTAATAATGGCCCTTAGTCTCAGTAGGTTGTATGTTGGCTTATTAGACCGTTCAAACCGCGAGGTCAGACATCTCGAACGAAACGAAATATGAAAAATATTTCTTCAGCGAATTTCCCTCACCAGATCTCTGAGAGCAAATAAAATTTCCATGATAAGTTTCTCACAAATCTATTGTTGGCTTTCGAGTTTAAACTATAAGTCCTGCCACTCATGTACAACTCATGCTAGGATCTCCTTCCTTCAAACTATCTAAATTTTATATATTGCGCGAGGACGATTTATTTTTAATTGAACAAACTGTGAGATTGCTTTTTACGACTTCCTCTAGGGTTATGCAAGTGTGTACTATTTTCAACTCTGTTCCTGCTTTTCGTAAAATCGCATTCGAAGTGCTCAATATGCCTAATACTAGGCGCTGCGCCATTGAGCTTGTATTTATTTCCTTGGGGAGTATCATTGACACAGAAACATTCCTAACTGACAGCTTCCTTTGCAATTGAATTCTTAATAAAAGCAACTTTAGTGATACTCTTGTGAATTTTATTGATTATTACTGCCTCTATCGGTAAAACCCTTAGGGCAACAGAAGTAAATAAAGACACATGTACCCTCGCCATTGCTGTGGTATATCGTTGTAGAGGGCCTATTGGCAGAGCTGCTGGGTTAAGGCCTCTAAGGTTTTCCGAATGATTTGACTGTCATTGCTTCAGTTTCTGATGCGCATAATATTTTCCTTTGAAATGCGACTAGAACCGAAAGCTTACTCTTGAATGGTGTCATCGTATGGTTTAGGTGTCAGTTTTGGCAAATTGGAATTGATGCTTTTTACCTTGCGATACACGATACCTACTTACTTCGAACTTCCATAGAAAATAGAAATAAGATAGAAAGAAGAATACGATAATATCGCCTTACCAGCCATCACATACCAACGCTATCGCGCTCTGGTGAACATGTTTAAAGGATGAGGAGCAAAAACCAATGACGCTGATAGGCAGGCAAAGCGTCAGTTTGCATTTTTATTCCCTGTTAAACGTAATTCCACTCTAACTAACGCCACAATATGCTCAAAATTTGATCTCCCACAGAGGGCAGATATAATGGCAGTAAGGGACATGCTATTATCCTATGGCATGCTGACATGTCTTATCTGGTCTAAAGTTATGGAGGTTCCCAATGGGACCAGCAGGTTATATAATGATGCCTTAAAAATGCATTTTTTTTTTTTTTTGTAAAATCAGCACTCAGGGGATGGGCCCTACTCATGCAGTGCATTGTGCAGGTTTAGAAAAATTGGTTATAGGAAGGTGGCAATAGGGAGTAGTGTTTGTGGACATTTGATTTAATCTTACCAATATCGTAATTGACGGGAAAAACTTCCCCAGGAAGATCATTCCACAAGCGAGCAGTGCAGGCAAAAAATGAATTCTCCCTGTAATGCATTGTTCGATTCACTGGACAATCAACCGCAAAAGGATGTGCTCTGCGAGAAGTACGAGTGCCACGTAAAAATATGTGATTATCAGGAACCAAACCCCTTATCTCTCGAGAACACCTCCCATTATAGTACCCATAGAACAATGAAACACACGCCACATTGGGGCGATGTTCCAACGAATCAATAGAGCTGGATACCCTACTATCATTAATAAGCACCTTGACCCTCTCCTGTATGCGGTCGAGAAGCTTGAAAATAGGCCCATACATGAGAGTTGTACTTCGTCCGAGGTCGGATAAAGGTCCTGTAAATAGTAAGAAGATCGGATGGAGTAAAGTCTTTTCGGCACCATTTTAAAAATCCAAGGTACCTGAATGCTTCCTTCGACACTCGAAAAATGTGATCATTCCAACGAGCATCACAACTAATTCTTATGTCCAGAACATCAAGAGCATTCGCCTCCTCAATATTTACATTACCCATACAGATTAGATGATACAGATGACAGATCACCAGCACCAGCATCATGTCGGTGTGTCAGGCTGAGCTGTGCTGTATTTATTAAGGGTCCTTAAAAAATTACTGCCACTGTTGTGATTTCCAAGTAGAGTTCACGGCTATTTTAGAAGCGGTGCAGTGTTTGTTGAGGGGGGAGATATCCCCCTTTACTTTACTTTGCTTTCATTCTCTCTCATTGGCGACAATTATCAAATACAATATTACCTCATTATCATTACTGAAGCAATTTCAAAAGAAAAAATTCTTGTTTAACACATTTGCTGCCAAGGACGAGTATACTCGTCTTATAGAGCAGAATACCCTGTCAAACACGAGTATATTCGTCTTGATAGTGCGGAATTCCCTGTCAAACACGAGCATACTCATCTTGGCAGTGCGGAATACCCTGTCAAACACGAGTATACTCGTCTTGGCAGTGCGGAATACCCTGTCAAAGACGAGTATACTCGTCCTACTTTAAATATATTGCATTAATTTTTTTTTGCTAGGTTTTTTTAATAGGACTCGTAACAAAGTCCAATGAATTATGGAGGTTTATCAGGATAGCTTGGACAGAAATAACGGGGTTTTAGTAAGCAATAACACTTAAAATATAAATGGCAATGGAAGTAACTTCATATAATTAAGGCTTGGGAGCGAATATGTTAAATATTACGTTAAGAGTGTCGTAAAATCTTAATTTTTTTAGTTCTCCATCCTTCTATAAAAGAACAAGAATTAATTATAAGATCAGAGAAAAAACTGTTGAGACTTGACAACATTTTCTAGACCATAAAATAAACATAAGAAAAGAAGAAGGGGAACTTCAATCTTTTCAATTCAATCAATAAAAGTAAATCAAATCAAATGTTTGAAGGTATCAGAGGGAAAAAGAAATAAAAAAACAAAACAAAACAAATAAAATGAAGAAAGGCAACAACAACTGAAATCGAACACGATTGAATTGAAAATGAGCACAAAGAAGACGAATAAGTTACAATTTAATCGCTTTCGATAATATAAATCAAACGAATTTATTGACCATTTACTAAGGTTCTCCTTCTCACTCTGTGTCTCTCTCTCTATCACTCTGTTGCTGCTTAAGCAGGCAGTCAGTCAGCCCCAAATTGAAGAGTTCAAGTAATGGCCATGACAAGCAACCAATGCAGTTGAAAGGAACGAATGAAAGGAAACGAAAGGAAAGGAACGAACCTGCATTACGAAAAACAATACAATTCTCAGCGTTGCTTACTGCATTAAACGGACACAGGCGACAATCTAGGCGACAACAACTTGACAAAAAAAACCCAAAACAAAAAACACGAATGAATCTAAAACTTATAAATCCACAAAAATGACAAAAACAACAAAAAGAGAAGCGAAGGAAAGGAAAGAAGAGGATAAAATAACTATAAAATAATGACCACCACAAAATATTTTAGAAATGGAAAAATTGTTGAAAGTCATAAAATATTTCACAACAACAACATGATGATGAAAGAGAGGGCATTTGGGCAGAAGATGGCCAGAAATATCTCACAAACAGACACAAGATGAACAGGCAGGCAGGCAGTCAGGCAAGAGAGTTAAAATAGAAGACCACAGAATCCATTTTAAGTGGTTGGAACCTTTATAAATCCATAAAAATCATAAAAACATCGTTGATATATTAATTCTGGTAGAAATTCTGTGCAGAAAGAGATGACTTTTATGGACAGATATGACTATTAAACAAGTGAGCAGAATACCATACAATGGTAGTGGTCGACCTTAAAGGCAGCTATACAATAAACGATCTTTACCAATTCATGTGAAATGGCTGAACTTGGGTAATCGTAGGTCAGTGATTGGGTAATCTTAGATCAACTGATAGACAGTGTACACAGGCAGTCAATGGTCCTAATCACTATTAAACTCTGCTGCACTGCGTCGAGCCAATGAATTATTTGCCTCAATGTGCTCTAATTTGATCTTCAGCAGAGAGTTCATATCATAACAGTAAGGCTCAACGTATTAAAATACTTTCCCGTAAAACTTAAAAGTATCGATATTTAATGTAAAATTACTGAACAGCGGTATCTGAAATCGTACATAGCAATTCAATTCGACATTTAAGATTCTATGTGAACTCAAGATTATTACCGGGTCCGCCAAAGTAAGGGGTCGCCGTGGTCTAGTAGGAAGTGTGCTGGTTTCTCAAAAATCTGTCGTTCGGAGTCGACTTTAAACTATAGGTCCCGCCACTTTTGTATAAAATTAACACACACAACATAAGTGGTGTGAGAAACTGCGGGCTTCCTGGCCATTTTATAGTCACCAACAGCAACTCGTTTCCGTATCGTTCGCATCTTCCCCGTTCAGAAAAATCTTTACTCCATCCGACCTTTTTTACTATTTACAGAACCTCAGATGAAGTACAACTCTCATGTATGGGCCGGTGCTTCAAAGTCTATTTTGAAGCTTCTCGACCGCTTACAGGAGAGGTTAAAATTGCTTATTAATGACAGTAGGGTATCCCACTCTATTGATTCGTTGGAGCATCGTTGCAATGTGGAGTGTGTTTTATTGTTCTATCGATATTATAATGGGAAGTGTTCTTGAGAGATAAGGGGCTTGGTTCCTGATAATCACATATTTTTACGTAGTACTCGTTCTACTCGCAGAGTACATCCTTGTCGGTTAATTGTCCAGTGAATCGCATAATGCATTACGGGAAAAATTAATTTTTTGCCCGCACTGCTTGCTTGTGGAATGATCTTCCTGGGGAAGTTTTTCCCGCCAATTACGATATTGGTAAGTTTAAATCAAATGTCCACAAACACTACTCCCTCTTTCCACCTTCCTATAACCTATTTTCCTAAATCTGCAGAATGCACTGCATGAGTAGGGGTCATCCCCTGAGTGCTGCTTTTACAAAAAAAAAACAAAAAAATTTTTTTTCTTGAAAATGTTTAAAAAGAAAAACTCCGAAATATTTCCTCAAATTTCTTTTTTTATTTGAAAGTACAATCCTTCCGGTTAATAATGGAAAATAATTTTATTCAAATGGCTATCAATTCAATTTTTAAGCACATTATCGATTGTGTGCAGCTGTATTTCACCAATGGCTTCACGAATATTCCTCTCTAAGGCGTCAATTGTCTCTGGCTTGTCGGCGTAATACTTATCTTTGACGGCTCCCCACAAAAAATAGTCCAACGGTGTCAAATCGCAGCACCGAGGTGGCCAAACGACATCAGCTCTGCGGCCGATAATGCGATCTTCAAAAATAGGGCTCAAAACATCGAGTGTACCTTCGGCTGTGTGGCATGTAGCACCGTTCAAATGTTGCCAATATTCTCCTCTTCAATTTTTGTGAACAAAAATTCGTTCAACATGGCCCGATAACGATCGCCATTGACTGTAACGGCCACTCCTTGCTTATGTTCGTAGAAAAATGGCCCAATTATGCGTCTGGACTAAAATCCGCACCAAACATTAACACGTTTTGGGTGCGTCGGCTTTTGAATGTATGCGTGCGGGTTTTCTGTGCCCCAAATGCGACAATTTTGCTTGTTTACATACCCGCCAAGATCAAAATGAGCTTCATTTGAAAAGATGATTTTTTTTTTTGCCAAAATCGGCATCTTCTGTAAGTCGATCGCAGGACCACTTAGCGAAGCGAAAACGCGTATTAACAACCATATTCGCTCAACGGAAGGATAAAACTAATTATCTGTCAAATCAGACATGAGCTAAGTGTTACCATTTACGAAATAAGTACTAGTTAAAAAAAAACGTTAGATGGCGGACCCGATTCATCTTGAAACGAATTTTAAGGGCTTAGCATTCAGCAGCAGTATCATAGATGAAAAACATATCTGTCAATGTGTTCGTGAACTGCCGTTTTCACAAGATTGTCCGTGTATTATAGCCCAGAACTGAATTCAAACCAAAATTCTAGCTAAAGGCAGACAAACAACCCTAATCGACAAAGATAAAGAAAGACAAGTGGCGTTGGCCATATCCTTAGAATGCATATCTGCAAATATATAGAGTCTGTGATGAAAAAGAGAATTAATTAGTCATGGTGTGCGTAAATTTATAAAATTGAAGATGTTTGATGCTGACCGTGCAATTATATCAGCACTGAAATGGTTCAATCAACTATTGTCAACGGTTGATATCTGCACAATAATAACGGATGATTTTTTAACTATTATCTTTTTGGCAACACTGGTTTAAACAACTGACGCATGTTTCGTGTTTGGTTTCACTGTCTTCACCTTCAGTTTGGACTATAATTTAACCATGAATCGTCTTATAAACGAACAATGCTTGCAATTCATTGAATTTTATTATCAAAATACGTGCCCTGTTAAGAAAGTTCATCGTGCGCTTATTTCATTTTATGGTCAGTTTAATTGACCTACTGAAACGGCTATTCGGGCTATTTTAACTAAATTTTGCACCAAATTTCCATTGCTGGACATTAAACCACCAACACGCTTACGTAGAGTGCGGACTGAAGAAAATATCGCAGCTGTATCGGCCAGTGTTAATGATGACCAACAATTATCGATTCGTCGCCGTTCACAGCAATTGGGCCTCTGTTACTCAACAACGTGGAAAATTTTGCGGAAGGATTTATGTGTGAAGCCTTTCAAAATACAGCTGGTGCAAGAATTCAAGCCGAACGACCTACCGCAAAGCAGAATTTTTGGTGAATGGTCTCTTGTAAAGTTGGAAGAAGATCCACTTCTTTATCGAAAAATTATGTTCAGCGACGAAGCTCATTTTTGCCTCAATGGATACATAAATAGACAGAATTGTCGATTTTGAAGTGAAGATCAGCCAGAAGCACAGTTTGGTGCGGTTTATGGGCTGGTGGCATCATTGGAACGTACTTCTTCAAAGATGCTGAGAATCGTAACGTAACTGTGAATGGTGAACGCTACCGTGAGATGATATCCAACTTTTTTTTGCCCAAAATACAAGAGCTTGACTTGTATGCCATGTGGTTTCAACAAAACAGTGCCACATGCCACACAGCACGCACAACAATGGACTTGTTGAGAGGAGAGTTCGGTGAACATTTTATTTCACGTTCGAGACCGATCAGTTGGCCGCCTAGATCGTGCGATTTAACGCCTTTAGACTATTTTTTATGGGGCTATGTTAAAGCTTATGTTTATGCAGACAAGCCCGCTTCAATTGACTCATTGGAATACAACATTAAACCATTTATTCCTGAGATACCGCCCGAAATGTTGGCAAGAGTATGCTAAAATTCGACTAAGTGGATGGACTATTTGAGGCACAGTCGCGGTCAACATTTGCATGAAATAAATCTTCAAATGTTATATGGACCGTACTATCGATTCAAATGAAGATTTCATGGGTTTTTCTTAATTTTAAGTGTTTTTTTTGGAAAAATTTTCCTAAAGCTCTTAAAAAATCACCCATTATTAGTTTTAAGAATAAATATAGTCATAGGTTAGAGGTCGTGAACCTGTCGGTCAAGACAAGCACAGTACCCGGAGGTCGAAATTGACCCATTGCATATAGTCATAAGAAGCTACAGATCATCTCGCTGTAGCGATTTCCGTTGACCCTAATAGCATTTGCAATTTCGTTTTCGAAAAAATATGATGCGATAATTCCTCCATGCCACAAATCATAATTTTTTGTGGATCTAATGGTTAGTTTAAGATAACTCTTGGATTCTCTTTCTCCCAAAAAAATGTGACAATTTTCAATGTTGACTTAGTCATTTAGCTGGAAATGAGCTTGGTGGGTGAAAATTCCAAGAAATGAATTGCCGAAATAATACATGGTCAGCTGGTTTTAATTCTTGGGTCAGTTGGATCTTAAAATCTTTTAAATTAAGACCAGGATGTAAAATGTTAAATAATGTGGATCGTTTGATGTTTAATTGCTCCGAACGATGACGAATGAATATTTTTGGATCTTCGTCAACAAATCTGCTCAAAGGTTTTGTAGTCTTGGTTGAACGATTTTTGACGTTTGGGACGTTTCTCAACAATAACGAACCAATTCCTGCAATACCATGTAGGGTGCCTGTGTAAAATATCACTTTAAATAACCAGAAAGGTAATAAAAATTTTTAAAATTAAAATTGAAATAAAAATAAAAAAAACAACCTGGTTTGATGTATCAATTTAAAAATGACAGAAGGAATTTTATTATTATTTGAGACCAAAAAAAAAACAAAAAAACCTCGAGAAACAGAAAAACAAATAAAATGAATTGTGGATAACGAAACCAATAAAAATGGACGATTTATTTCAAATAATTTATGTAAGTATTGCTCCTAACCAATAAAAAATCATTCAATTCAATTCAATTTGAAAAAAAAAACGAATAAAAAAAGAATTTTTCCTTAAAAATTGAAGTCTTAGGAGATTTACGAAAATCACAGCATCACAGTTACACATTTTTCGTTTAGGCAATCAAATCTTAAAAATGGTCATAAAACTTGGTCATAATAAAGAAAAAAAACAATCAGAATAACTATGAAGGTTTAGTTTTAATGGTGATGATACATTAAAAACGTAAAAAATATTTTTTTTTATTGATTTCCATCAACCACTTTAACACAGGCACCGAGTCGAGACCATTAAAATCAAAGGCAATAATTAAATGGCGATACCTACGTAGTACGCACATATGTACGAGTATACATGTATTGTGAAAAATGAAATGAAAAAAGTGTGGCTAATTCATCTACTTCGAGTTTGACGTAAATTCTTAATAAGAGAGAAAGACTGGTTGCTTGTTACATATGTTAACAAAATTTGCCAGATTTGATAATTTATCGTCATTTTGACGATTTTATGCTTCAAAAATGTCATATTAACGTTTTTACGATTTATAACCTTATTTTGACGATTTTTAGAAATTAAAATTTTGCATAATTTTCTTTACTTTTGGATGTCATTCTAATCTTTGTATTAGGCATGCAGGCATTTGACGATTTATCGTCATTTTAACAATTTTATGCTCCAAAAATGTCATATTAACATTTTGACGATTTATATCCTTATATTGACGATTTTTAGAAATTAAAATTTTGCATAATTTTCTTTACTTTTGGATGTCATTTTAATCTTTATATTAGGCATGCAGGCATATCTGCCAGATTTGGCAATTTATCGTCATTTTGACGATTTTATGCTCCAAAAATGTCATATTAACGTTTTGACGATTTATATCCTTATTTTGACGATTTTTAGAAATTAAAATATTACATAATTTTCTTTACTTTTGGATGTCATTTTAAAGTCATTTTAATCTTTGTATTAGGCATGCAGGCATAGCTGCCAGATTTGACGATTTTATGTTCCAAAAATGTCATATTAACGTTTTTACGATTTATAACCTTATTTTGACGATTTTTAGAAATTAAAATTTTGCATAATTTTCTTTACTTTTGGATGTCATTTTAGTCTTTGTATTAGGCATGCAGGCATATCTGCCAGATTTGACGGTTTATTGTCATTTTGACGATTATATTCTCCAAAAATGTCATATTAGCGCTTTGACGATTTATATCCTTACTTTGACGATTTTTAGAAATTAAGAAATTTACAAAATTTTCTTTACTTTTGGATGTTAAAAGTCGTTTTAAGCTTTGTATTTGATTTACAAATTTAGGTTAGTATTACGCAAATAGAAACAATGTAGTATCGTTTAACACACGACATAAATACATCGAACATGGTCCAAGTAAACCAATAACAACAAGCATGAGAGAAAAAAGGGATAGACAAGTATGTGAATGCACAGACAACAATGTAGTGCAAAAAGGATTCTCGAAAAGACGAAACACTTAACGTTCCACTTCAAGAACCTTTATCAGATTGAAAAAAGCCAATACAAAGCAGGCAACAGTTAGTAAGAATTCAGCCAGTCTTGTGTAAAGTTGCGTGTGATGAAAACAGTTGTGGTTTGAAGATCGCCGTTGTAAAGATCTACCGAACATTTGTTAGTGCTTAAGAGAACAGAAGTGTAAAGAAGTATAACGAACAAGTAGTTATTATTGTTGTCTAGTAGGTAGTGTGCTGGCTTATTAGACGTAAAGCCAGGGTTCGAGTCCCAGGCCAAACATCAAAAATAAAAAAATACAAAAAGTATTTTTTCGGCGATTTCTTCTCTTTCTCTTTTTGAAAAGGCGCTCAAAAATCTGCCGTTCAAAGTCGATTTTAAACTGTGGATCCCTCTACTCAGGTATAAAATTAACGCACACAACATAAGTGGCGTAAGAAGCTAGGACGTAATGCTGACTGAAGGGTTGTAATGATCAATTATGTATGTATGTATGATAATACTAATATTTCTTAATAAATTTAGTCAAGACTGGAAATGAAGAGCCACCATCTCCTATTTCAATATTTAAACTATCTTTGCCAATCACAGATCAGCAACGAGTATTCAAAACGATGAGTAAATTCAAGTCATACTTATAATTTCTGCTACTTATACGGATTCATACTTATTTTATTCTCATACTCATACCACTCATTCTCAAAGTTGGAAGTAATCGTCGTATTCATACTTAACAATACACATGATGTTATTGACTTCGACTCGTCTCTACTTAACATTTACACGAAGCACAAAATGACTATGATTCGCGTACAAACACTTCTATACTCACAAGAAGATTGTGTGTTTGCTTTGGTTGTTGTCTTTGTCTTCGTCTTTCCTTTCTTCTTTGTTTTATATGCAACAACAACAAAGGCTGTAATTTTTAATGAATGATTCGAATCACTGGAATCACTTATAATTATTATAAAAATTTTTCTAAATTTATGAATCAGAATGAGTAGGCGTATAAATCAAACTTATTTCGAATGTTGTGAGTTTGATGTCAACGTTGTAGTCATACTCATTGCTATGCAATGATACGTTGCAATGTTGAAGCGAATACGAATGAATCAGAGTAATTGAATTTCAATTCTGTTGATTCACTCATTCTCAAAATCTCAAAATTGCATTCATGGCAATTTTATTTACTTACAGGAGTTTTTGCCAGAAATCTGCTGAGAGGAAGTCGCCGAAGAAATATCTTCATACCTCCGTTTTGATAGCTGCCCTAGGATTTTAACTTGGGGTTACGTTTAGTAAGCTAACACACTACCTCCTAGACTACGGCGACTTTAACTAATGTAGAGAGAGTATTAAGCCAAGTTAATTTAAATTAAACTAAATTAATTTAAACTTAATTTTACAACAATAAAAATAATTTCTGTTTTAAAAACGTTTTAATTTATTTACTTATTTTTCTGATGGTTTCTTTTACGATTTCAATCAACGTCTTTGACGATTTGACGCTTTATTTATCTGGCAATTATGAATTTAGGTGTGCGCATTTAAAACAGCTTAATATGACTGAATTATTGGATGATTGGATGATTCACAATTATCGTTCATCATTATCTCTTACAGCAACCAACGTTTAACGTCTTTTAATCTTTCTACCACGCATAACTAATTGAGATCAAAGGCGTAGTATTTTAGTTTCCGATTCAAATCATGGCCAGAAGTTAATTTGATTAACATGTCGCCATTTGAAGAGTTTTAAACACGCGCAATATTTTAAATTTTCAATATTTTATGCAGATTTTTTTTTTATTTTAAAGTCTTCAATAGGCCTTTGATTTTAATTCATAATTAACACAAAATAAAACAAACAAATTTCAGATCAGATAGCTTATTTAGGCTAAACTAAGGTTTAATTAGCATTAAACTGTCATCATGAATAAAATAAGATCGTGATTTAAAGAAGCTCTGATGGCTATAGTTTACACCTCTTCCGCTATGATTTCAAAATACTTTTGAACGCAGCAATACATTTAAAGTCGCAATTTATAAAATTTATTGTCTCATGTTTTTAAATTAAATTCGTAGTGAGTGATTTTGTTTAAGACAACAATTTTTTGGTTAAAAAATGAATTTATTTTTAAAAATTGTCTTCTTTGAAGTCTATACGATCGAAAGTTCTGTTCAATTACAAAAGACGGTAAATAGCAACATAGCTGCCAGAGAAATGAAGCATCAAATCGTCAAATATTTGAGCAAAAATCAAAATCGTCAAAGACGTTCATTGAAATCGTAAAAAAATCAACAGAAAGAATTAAACAAATAAATTAAAAGGTTTTGAAAATAAAAACATGCATCTAAAGTCAATGTGAAGTAGTATAAATATTGCATCATCTATACCTATGTGTGGCTTATTAGACAAAAGGCCCGGGTTCGAATCCCAGGTCAGACATCAAAACGAAAAATATTTCTTCGGTGACTTCCTCTCAGCAAATTTCTGGCAAAGACTTTGAGTGTAAAAATTGCCATGAAAAGCTTCTCAAAAATCTGTCGTTCGGAGTCGACTTTAAAACTGTAGGTCCCGCCACTCATGTATAAAATTAACGCACACAACATAAGTGGTGTGAGAAGCTAGGTCGTAATCCTGACTGAAGGGTTGTAATGGCCAATTATGTATGTATAATGAGTTTCAATGGGCGTCGATTAATGGTCTTTGCCTCAATCCGAGGAAATCAAAGGCTTTGATAATAGGCAAGGTAAACTGTACGGCACAGCTTACACAATTAAGGATTAATAATACTGCTATTGAAACTGTATATAGTGTTAAGAATCTTGGAGTTGTCTTTGACAACAGTCTTAACTGGTCCAACCATATAAATGCTGTCTGTGGTCAAACGGTTGCCATGTTGCGAAATCTTTATCTAGCGCAATATTTTACTCCGTTTAATATTCGAATGCTGCTAGCGAAAACATATCTCATCCCCACTTTACTGTATGGATGTGAACTGTTTTCTAGTTGTGACTCGATGAGTAGGAACAGGCTAAAGGTCGCTTATAACAGTATTGCTAGATATGTTTCTGGTCGTACAAGGTGCAGTAGGATATCTGAGTTCTCATATCAAATTTATAATACATCTTTTGTACTGTACTGTACTGTATTTACGCCTAAATGAATAAATAAATAAATAACAATTAGTACTCAAATCTTAAAATCTATACTAATTCTGCTATTATGTTAATTTAGTCCACCGTTCACGGAATCAATTTGACATTGTTCTCACTCTTCTTCCTATGAGGTCCCCGGTGTCTCTACTTCTCAATCGAATGTGACCAGGATCATTCAAGATTACACGATCTAGTGGGTTCCGGTGGACCTCTGGCTTCTTCAAATACCTCGAGATTTCGTTTTTAACCAATGGCACCACGTTCAGGTCTTTATGAATGTTCGAATTTCTTATAAACTATGGGGCATTTTTTATCAATTGGAATATTTTATTTTGTCGCCTTTGAATACGTTCAATGGTAGAAGCTGAGGTAGTGCCCCATAACTGCACTCCGTAGCACCAGATTGTATTCAAAATAGCATTATAGAGAAGGAGCTTGCAATCCAAGCTAAGGACCAAATTTCTATTAATAAACCAATTTATTTCTATTGCCTTCAATTTCATTTGCGTCAACTAAGCATCTATGTGGCTTTTCCATGTTAGCCGGCGGTCAAGCTTTATACCCAAATATTTAACCTCAGAACTCTGAGGGATAATTTTGTTGTTTATTCGAACAGGTGGGCAGGGATTCTCTACGCAGTGTAAATGTGACGTGAGTACATTTTTGCACGTTAACCTCTATCCTCCATCACTTCAACCAGGCCTTCAGCTATGCTATATGATCTTGCAAATATTTAGTTGCTTCTGTGGATCTTTATGGATACTTAAGATAGCTGTATCATCGGCAAATGTTGAGGTTTGGGATACGACTGCATGTTGCCATATCAGAGGTATAGACCAGGATACTTCCCTGGGGTACTCCGGACTCAATAGTCTGGAACTCACTTTAAACTTACGATTACTTAAATACTCTCATAATAGATTGCAGACATTTGGTAGCAAATTTTGTCTCAACTTATGTACCAAACCTTCGTGCCACACTTTATCGAACGCCTGTTAAACATCGATAAATAGAGCGGAGCAGTATTTTTTTTTCCTCAAAGGTCCTTATTATGGCACTCACCCGTCTATATGTTTGTTCGATTGTGCTATGTTTTCTTCTAAATCCAAACTGATGATTTGGAATACACTCACCATCACTCAATAATGGATGTAACTTTTTGATTAGAGCTTTCTCGAACAACTTAATATATTAGACAGCATGACTCTACCTTTGTGTGGTCGTTGCCAGGTTACGGGATCATAGAGATAAGCGAAATTTCCATGCTCGTGGATAATATTCTGGGCGCCAAACAGCATTGAATATGAATATGAAGAGTAGTAATCTTTTGTCAGGCGCGGCATCTCCGAAATCATTTTATTATTGATTCTGTCAAAACCTGGTGCCTTTCTAAGGTTAAAAAACGCTGACAGACGCCTTCAACGCTAAAAATTAATCGAAGCTGTGAAAAGACATGAAGTCCTATATAAAAAAGCTCACTTGTTTATAGGAATAATTTTAAAAGAGCAGCTGCTTGGAAGTCCATTGTCGAGGAGGCATTGAGGAAGGTATTTTGTATTGCTTTTTTTTAGAGAACGTTTGCCAATCTTGTTGGAAAACTTTAAGGGACGGATTCGTAAAACAATGAGCGGAGAGCAATCATGCCTCTGGTAGTGCTGCAGAATTCCATGAAAACTAATGGGCATATCAGCAAAATCGTCGTTTGTTTTTTTGGAGCTTGTTGTACACACTTGTGGCACAAAATATTATATTCACAAACTCAATTCTATAAATTCATTAAAAATTTCAATTTCATTTGCCATTTTTCTTTCAAATATTTTCAATCAAGTGTTTTTATTTTGTTAACAACTGATCAAAACAAACACTGGCGCGTAAAAAGCGTTGCATGTAACCTGAAGCGTAGAACGTGAATGACGTATGAAACGCATGCAACTCAAGTCTTAATAATGCGGTTATACTAGATCTTGTTGCTAAGAGTGGTAATTCTTCGACTTCGGCTGTCATATTTGGGTTGAAAACCTGCTTCAAATGTTCTGTAAATAAATTCACTTCACTTGATATTATGGGCATAAAAATTCACTGTCATCCTCGCTAGAACTCACACATTTCTTAGTAACTTGGTTCCTTAAGACGTTGCAATAAATACTTCACATCATTTAATCTACTTACAAGTTAAACCATTTATAACCGGTCGAAAATGGAATACAACTCTCACTTGCATGGGTAGGCCCTAAAAGTCTATTTTGAGGCTTCTCGATCGTGTACAGGTGAGGCAGTAGTAGATCGTTAAACACGATAGTATTCTAACAACATTGATTCATTGGAGCATCGTTGCAATGTGCCTTGTGTCTCTGTTCTATTGCAACTACAATGGATATTGCTGGAGCGTAATAAGGGGTCTTGTTTATGAAAATTATGTATTCCTACGTAACACTCGTCTTTCTCGGCCAACACACTCCATTACAGGCAGAGTTTGTTTTTTAGACAAACTATTCGTATGTGGAACTGCCTTCCAACAGAGATCTTTTCTGTTACCTATAATATTATATATAATAGGACCTGAGGTCTTATGATTATAGTACAGAATCAGATAATAAATAATATTTAGGAATAATATTTAAATAGAGCCCATTTAAATTTCAAAGCATTACCTATAATGTTTATGCCCGTGTGTGATGAATTCCAAAGACGTATAGAATAGATAAAGAATTGCCATTCGGGTATTAGAGATTGATATCGGAACTGAAGAAGATTATTTAATCTATGAGAACGATTAAATGACAGCCTCCTAAAAAGGTAGTCCGGTTCATGAGTGTGAATGATCCTATGTAAGAATATCAGAACCCTTATTTTCAATAAGTCGCTAAATAATACACCATAGAATGACCTCACAAAACTAGATACATGGTCGGACTTTGATAATCCATAGACATATCTTACAACAGGAATTAAATAAGTTTTAGCGAGCAGCTTACGCACCCTAAGTGGAGTAAAGTATTGTGTCCTCCACAAATTTCTCAACAAAGAAAAAGTTCTTCCTGAGTCATAATTTACACGATCCTTCCATGTCAGGTTATAATTGCAAATAATCCCAAATATTTTATAAAAATATTCAAACCGAATTTCCATAAATACTGCTCCCTCTTTCCCCTTTTCTATAATATATTTTATTAGTTCCAATACTATGCCATTCTTTGTCTGAATGCTGGCACTTGCCTTTGTTCTAATATCAGAAGCTGTAATCGAATTTCATCGTGGTCTAGTAGGTAGTGTGTTGGCTTATTAGAAAAAAGGCCCGGGTTCAAATCCCAGGTCAGACATCAAAACGAAAAATAATTCTTCGGCGACTTCCTCTCAGCAGGTTTCTGGCAAAGACTCTGAGAGTAAAAATTGCCATGAAAAGCTTCTCAAAAATCTGTCGTCCGGAGGCGACTTTAAACTGTAGCTCCCGCCACTTATGTATAAAATTAACACACACAACATAAGTAGTGAGAGAAACTAGGTTAATAATTCTGATTGAAGGGTTGTAATGGCCAATTATGTATGTATGTATGTTTAATGTACTAAAGTCAAGAAAATGTTGTAAATATTTAATTGCACCAAATCGTCAAAATAAGTGCATAGATCATCATGTCGTCAACATTACATTTTTGGAGCTCAAAATCGTCAAAATGACGATAAATCGTCAAATCTGGCAGCTATGAATAGCAATGCTGTCCGCCATTATAGTACTCGGCTCTCATAAGGTTAAATAACATGGGACTGCTTGAAACAGCGTAGTAAGCTTGATAGAGATTAGAAGTTCCTCTTCTGGGTCCCCGGTCAGAGGGAAGATAAAAAGAAGCAAAAACTTTTATACGAATTGATTTTGAGACTATCAAAACGTTTGTTACGAAACTGCAGTATGACGAATGTCTTGCATCATTTTATTAAGTCTGAGGTTGATAAGCGATCTTTTGGTTATGCACTCTAATCTTAGCGTATATTTATGCAGAGTGGCAGTTGTCTCGAGTACAATAGAAAGTATGCTCGTACAACTAAGGTACCTCCTTATAATAAAAATAATCGTTATTCTAATAATTGATTTAGAGAGCACAGGATTTCCACAAAGCATTTTCACCATATTATGTCAACCATTTTTTAGTTTTCCTTATTTCAGTTTCAGCAGATCTGAGGACGATTTTTCTGTCGTTTCTTAGGGTCAAGAAGCTATAAGAAAACTTATTGAATTGTTGTACTAAAAGTAGTAAATCTTCCATGATGTTGGCTGTTGAAAGCGTAGTTAAAATGATTCTATTCGGTGCAATCTAATGCATGTCGGCAAAAAAATATAGATTTGGGTGCCTTGGTCATCACAGGTAACAATTCGATTTAAAAATGGTTCGATTTAGCATTTGGGTCAATGTTAGGCTTTGTTTAGGTAATAGAAATAGTGCTACCGACACTTTTGATGGCTTACCTTCGATCTTTTTACGTTTTTAAAAGGTATAAGGTAATATAAGCTCATAAATTGCAAATAAAATACAATTAAATTTGTGTTTAGTTTTAATTTAAATTCTTTATTGTTTAGACAATTTTGTGTGCCACTATTTACAACTTGATGTAAACAACAACAATTGTTTTTTTTTGTTATTCCTCTATTTACACTCGTTGCATAAACAATAACAGTTACTAAACAATTGTTCGGAGATCTTTAAACCACGATTATTACAAACACACCGCGTCTTCACACAAGACTGACTGAAGTTTTACTTATTAATTGCCTGATTTGCTTTGCCTTTTATATGACAACGTAAATAGTCTGATGAATGTTCTTGAAGGCGAATGTTTGAGGCTTCCTCTTCTCGAGATCTTTATAAATATAAATATCGTTGTTTCATTATTGTTGTTTATGTATTTTGTTCTTGTAGTGCTTGTTGTTGTATTTTTGTTTACTTGTTTATAACTTTTTTTGCTGGTGTGTTGACGGAACTAAAACGATGCCCGTTTCGAGAGTGTACCTAAATTTTAAATGATTCTTTGGTAGCCAGAATGCATTAAATTTCCTGTCTTAGTCTGTCAATTCGATTGATTTCGTTTTAAATTAATTTTTCCTTTAAAAATTATTGTCTGTTTGAGTTTAAGTGTGTCTCGTACATGTTACATGTTATGGTGCATCTATAGTGCATTGCCGCGCCATTGTTATTATCATCGTCATCATCATCATCATGCGTAGACACTTAATTGTGGTCGTAAATACTTTGTGCATCATTCTCTCGTCCAGTTCAGTTCAGTTCAGTCGATAATTATGATGGAATAAAATAAATTTTCAATTGATCGCTTGATTGTCGATTTATTGACTTCAGTATCAGATGCATTTAAGTGTCATTAAAATCGAGCGTGTCTGTCAGTCATTCACACATAACGTACGTACATACATACATACAAATACTCGTATGTACCATCTTCTTATTGGCCTTAACAATCGTAAAGTTCAGCCATCGGAAGACATAAATTATAAAATAATTTCATCTTCATTTCATCTTGTTCTTGTTCTTCACTTCATCCGTTTGCTTTTTAATTCGTTTTATATGAAGATGACGATGACGATGACCATGATGATGATAGTGACGTTGGCTGAAACTCTTTTAGATTAATTGGGTCTCATGCGAAGTGAATTTTAATTTCAAAGCTTTGATTTCATTTTAATGTATCAATCAGATATACTTACATACGTACATTCATATACGAGGCTTGTCTAATAATTACCTCATTCTGCATAATCCGGTAATCCCATAATTGCATTTTAAAGTCATCAAGAGTTAATTTGTAAAATTTTCTTCTAAAATCTCCAATGACAGCATTGACCACAAACACTAACGTGTGTTAAACACTCAGGAACACTTTAAACGTGTTAAACATTGGCACAACCTTCAACAAATTTTCATTCATGGATTCATGTTTAGGGCAAGGGGGCCACATTTCAACATTTCAAAGGTGTTCATTCTGTATCGTATATGCAACAAAAACAACAACAATGGCAATAATAACAACAATAATTTTTGACGTTGCACATTTATTATTTACACTTATAAAATAACAAAATGCGTTACTTCTGAAGGTAACGATGACGTCGATAACATTGTTGCCTTATGTTCGCCATAATCTAAAAGAATGAAATCTCTATGCACGGTGCTTATAAAAACGTAAAAATAGATTCGAATTTACTTACTCAGACTTGTAGCAATATACTAACAGAGAGTTCCCGCTTTAGACAACAAATTTTCTCTAGACGTTGCCACTTACAACCATCGTTGTTCAATTCGCACGATCAAGTCTCTTGTATTTATAGATTCCGAATATTTTTTCAACATATTGTTACGTTTTTACCATTTAAAAACGTTTAAAATAAAAGCTCGTAGATTGTAAATACAATAAAAGTAAATTTGTCTTTAGTTTTCATTAAAATTCTTTATTATTCGCACAATTTTGTGAGCCACTGTTCACAACTTGATGTAAACAACAACAATTGCTTAGTTTGTTATTCCTCTGTTTGCACCCTTTACATACACCATAACAATTACTAGCCAATTGTTCAACAGGTCTTTGTAACGAAGATTTTCAAACCATGATTACGCATGGCGTCTTCACACAAGGCTGACTGAACTTTTACTAACACTATCGCTTGTTTTACCTTGCTTTTTATATGGCACGATGAACAGTCTAATGAATGGTGATGAATTGTTGTGGAGGTGAATGTTCGTTGTTTCATTATTGTTGTTAGTGTATTTTCACGGCATCTTCACACAAGGTTGACTGAACTTTTACTAACACTATCACTTATTTTGCCTTGCTTTTTATATGGCACGGTAAACAGTCTAATGAATGGTGATGAATTGTTGTGGAGGCGAATATTCGTTGTTTCATTATTGTTGTTCGTGTATTTTCACGGCATCTTTACACAAGGCTGACTGAACTTTTACTAACACAATCACTTATTTTGCCTTGCTTTTTATATGGCACGGTAAACAGTCTGAAGAATGGTGATGAATTATTGAGGAGGCGAATGTTCGTTGTTTCATTATTGTTGTTCGTGTATTTTCACGGCATCTTCGCATAAGGCTGACTGAACTTTTACTAACACAATCGCATGTTTTGCCTTGCTTTTTATATGGCACGGTAAATAGTCTGATGAATGATGAGGAATTGTTGTGGAGGCGAATATTCGTTGTTTCATTATTGTTGTTCGTGTGTTTTGTTTATATTTATTCTTGTAGTGTTTATTGTGGTATTTTTGTTTACTCGTTTACCATTAATTTCTCGGCTGGTATTAGTTGTTGTATTACACTGTGCGATAGTTTGTAAACAAGTTCATTGTTTGCTTTTGTAGCTTTTGTTTATAATTCTAATGTTGAAGGATGTAAAAGTAAAACACCAGTAACCAGGATTTTTAATTTTTCTAACAATAGCTATTGCTTCCATTCACCGTACTCAGTTTAGTGAACTAGAAATTGTACAAAGGAATTTACTTTTCTTTTGAAAACCAAAGTAATTACCTTCGATTTGTTTTACACTAAAGGGTCAACAAACCTGTGTTCGGTGGAAGTGGTACTCCTTGATACACGTTAGGCTCTACACATGGAGATAGGAGTGGATTGAAACCATGCCTCCGTTTTCCTAATCATAATACCGTTTTTATTGTGCTATTATATGCGATGAAGTCGCCGTGGTCTAGTAGGTAGTGTGTTGGCTTATTAGACGCAAAAGCCAGGGTTCGAGTCCCAGGCCAGACATCAAAACAAAATACAAAAAGTATTTTTTCGGCGATTTCCTCTCAGCAGATTTCTGGCAAAAACGCTGAGAGTAAATAAAATTGCCATGAAAAGTTTCTCAAAAAAAAAAATCAGTCGTTCGGAGTCGACTTTAAACTGTAGGTCCCGCAACTCATGTATAAAATTAACACACACAACATAAGTGGTGTGAGAGACTAGGTTAATAATCCTGACTGATGGGTTCTAATGACCAATTATGTGTATTATATGCGATTAGTTAGTGTGTACAGTGGATAAGAAAGTAATATCAGCCATTGTTACTTGCAGGTTACACGTTCTAATCGATTTATAGATTAAATTGGCTAGGCACATGCCATACATCTAACATTTAATAATAACAGTAACGTTATTCAACTATAACCCCTGACTTGCAAGTTTAAACTATCCCGATAGTTTTGTGAAGGTGCAGATTCTCTGGCAATAAATTGTGGCTATTGAAGAATGTTTTGTCATTTTCCTGTAAAATTCCGGCGAATATATTTTGTGACATCCTTATTGTCGTTGTCCTTGCAGAAGTAAGTGAGTTATCCGCTGACTTGAGGCTTGTTCTCTATACCCATGGTTTCATTATTACATTCTTTATTTGCGTATTAACCTGTAAAACGGTACAAACATTCGAGAGCTTAATGGCTTCACGAATATTGTCCTTTAAAGCGTCAATAATTATCTTTGGCTTGTCGACGTAACACTTATCTTTGACGGCACCCCACAAATAATAGTCCAACGGTGTCAAATCGTAGCGCCGAGGTGGTCAGACGACAACAGCTCAGCGGCTGATAATGCAATCTTCAAAAACGGAGCGAAAAACATCGAGTGTAGCTTCGGCTGTGTCGCACGTAGCACCGTCCTATTGAAACCAAATGTTGCCAATATCCTCTTCTTCAATTTTTGTGAACAAAAATTCGTTCAACATGTCACGAATAACAATCGCAATTAACTGCAACGGCCATTGCTTGCTCATTTTGGAAGAAAAATGGCCCAATTATGCATCTGGACCAAATTCCGCACCAAACAGTGACTCGTTTTGGGTGCGTCGGCTTTGCGTGCGGGTTTTCTATGCCCCAAATACGACAATTTTGCTTGCTTACACACCCGCCAAGATCAAAATGAGCTTCATCTGAAAATCGACATCTTCTGTATCTGATCGCAGGCCCACTTAGCCAAACGACAACGCATTAGATGGTCAATTGGTTTCAACTCCTGACGTCATACCAAGTTCTTTATGCATAATTCGTCTCAATGACGTCTATGAAATGTTTAATTATTGAAAACGATACCCGCCAAGATCAAAATGACCTTCATCTGAAAAGATGATTTTTTTTTTTTGCCAAAATCTTCTGTAAGTTGATCGCAGGTCCACTTAGCGAAGCGAAAACATATTGGAAGGTAAATATTCATTCAGCGGAAGGACAAGACAAACTATCTGTCAAATCAGACATGAACTAAGTGTTACCATTCACGAAATAAGCACTAGTTGAAAAAAAACGTTAGATGGCGGACCCGATAAAAGGCAAGGCAAAGCAAGCGAGTGAGTTAGTGA
Organism: Sarcophaga peregrina; assembly: GCA_014635995.1. Lineage (NCBI taxonomy): Eukaryota > Metazoa > Arthropoda > Insecta > Diptera > Sarcophagidae > Sarcophaga > Sarcophaga peregrina. The sequence goes on along the minus strand of CM025791.1, from coordinate 71,258,915 downwards.
AGTTCAATGCAATCCATTGATGCACAAAGTTGACGTGTCTTCATATCGCTAAAGTTAATTATTTCTAATCTTATAGTAAGCGAAAGAATTAATTGTTTTAAGCTTCTGCCAGGAACATCATCGTCATCAAGAGATGCACACACGAATATGAATAAAGCGACAATCAGCATTAACTTGGTCAAAATGCAAGTGTACGATTCCAGAAATTGCAATGGCAATGCAACACAGCAGAACAGAACAGAATCGAAGAGTACAATGTGCCACATACAGAAAAGCGACAACAATTCAGAATAGTTTTATGCAACGGCATCCGAAAAAATGATGCAGGAACCGAATGAACAACAACAGCAATTGCAACAATAAGAAAAACTTTGTTTTTTTCATTATTTGAATGCCGTTTTCTATTTAATTTTTATTTTTTTTCATTCTTTCTTTATTCTTTTTCTTTATCATTGACACATTATGTGGCATAAACTTTTAGCATTTGCATCTGCATAAAAGCCAAAACGGAAAGGGGCCAGTGGAGGGGCCAGTTCCCGAGACACAATGTAGGGTTAATGTTGGAAATGCTGTAAGAAGTGAGACGACGACGACGGACAACGACAACTGGCACACATATGCTTTGACAGACGGCGACGACGACGTGAAACACAACGACAATTGTGAGTCTGTCTTATGGTTGTTAAAGGAATAATAGAAACAGCGCAACAGCAGCAACAATGAGACACATTTCCAATGCAACATGTTACACATACTGTTGCTGACTTGCAGCAATTCAAGCGGTCGCTCCTTCCTTCATTTACTCATTCATTCCGCATTCACATGTGTCACACACATTATCACCGCAAAGAGAGAGAGAGGGAGAACAAAAAAAACGGCAGTCAATGAATGACAAAAAAAGAAAAATGAACAGAAAAACGTAACGAAAATCATTTCATTGTTCTGTTATTATATTATGTTGCTGCTGCTGTTGCTGCTGCTGTTACTTGCCATTGTTGCCAGTATTTTGTTAAAATAAAAAAATGAAAATTTAAAACAACTGAAAAATTTATTTAAAAAAAATACGTATTAAAGTAAATACAAAACGAATGGCAACGAATGCAACATTGACAGATGTTATGGTATTTCAGCGAGTCATTTCGTGTTTTTTTGTTGCAAAGTGTCAAATTGTATTTCGTATAAAAGAATTGAGAGTGAGTGTCGTGATTGTTAAACCATGTCCAATACAGTGAGTTAATGTACAACTGTTGCAGTTGTTGGTTTTGCAACAAGTTAATATTATTGTTGTCCATAAAATTTCAACACTTTTTTACAGGAAACAATTTAATTGACACTTGCTCAGCAAAGTGTTGATCATTGCTGGCAACGATGGATGGCAATGACGTCCAAGTGTTTATCGAAATCTTTCCAAAACAAAAATCTATGCCATCCAAAGGTGTATTTAATTCAATATGGATAGGACTCAGCAACGCTCTCAATAATAAGACAACCATTCGGCCTCTCGTCTCTTATCGAAGACAGTATGGAACTGCTCCTGAAACGGTAACAACGTTACCCTCTAATGGATCCCAAAATACCCTAGAAATTCCGGGCAATAAGCATAAAGACGAGAATTTGAAAAGGGCAGCATTCACCCCGTTGATGGAAGAGTAGTAGTCTGCAGTGTCGTACTTAGAACTTTTGCCGCCCGTGGCTGGAGATTGCCTCCCTTTCTATTATAAGTCAATAAAATAATTTGACTGGTTTGATCTTTGTGTGAAATGTCAGGAGTGCTGTCAAATATAATATCAAAGTATTTAGCCTGCTTTATTTGATTCATAATTGTTTTTCTGTCTGCGTCTCCCAATAGCTCTATGAGTTCATTCTGAATCTTTGACGACAAATAAGAGATACTATATTTATTACCCATCTTAATTTTTACTACGTGTTCTCGTAATACTGGTTCGTACTTAGCCAATTAATCAACAAGCTCAAGAAAATTTCCTCTATTTTCCATTGAATCGATGTTTTTCTGATGAATACTTTCACGATGTCCTCGAAACGCCAAATTTTGTTTTGCTAGGAATCTAATCATATTAAGTATTCTTGTTAAAATTTCCTTCCATTTTTTTTATTCCTTTATCAATATTCTGTTGTTGTAGTTTATGAATAGTTACGCCACGTCCAAGTCTTATTTCTAATTCCTTCCATTTGGTATATGATCGAATGTGCAGTGAACTTACCTCATATTGACTAATTTTGGGATTAAGTTTCCACAATTTGTTAAACCATTTTCCGTATTAAAACAAAGATTATCAAACAGTTTGCAGCAGAAACAATAAATACTTTTCTTCGATGGTGAATATACCATCCACGATCTTAATAGATTTTCGCTATTAGGCAAAATTTGAAAAAACGAGTCCTGACTCAGTTTTCTTGTCTCACCTTTGACTTTGATTGTATTATTAGGACGTTTTAATCCTTCGCTGAAGTCGGCGTTCAAATTTTGAATTGCAAAGGGACCTTGATGTACCAGAAATACTCTTGTATTGTCGTCAATTTTGTTAGGCCATAATCCAATACCTTTTATAGAAATAGACGGAATAATTTGTGCAGCAGATTCTTCATCAGAACCTGATAAACTTTCTACTTCTTCGCCAGTGTGTGAAGCAGGTCTTTCCTCTTAAACAACATTGGAAAATGTTTTTTCGCCTTCGAGGGCTGCTTCTTCGCCCCTATTTGAGGCAACAATACTAAAAGAACTAGAAGTTGACTTATGGAAGATATATTTAAGTAGTGCTTCAGTTTTTTTAGTCTGTATTTCATCCCTTTTTTGTTTTGTCTCGTTTAGATTTTGTTATTTGAAAAAGATAGTTCTTATGCTGGCGCCCTAATGCTTTGCAGACCTAGCCTACCGCCTTCCGTCGGCCCTGCTTTTCAAAAGAAAAATCGATGATTTAAAAAAATATTGATATATCACTTCAAAGTAATCATATAAACTTTTCAGAAGAAATAACATTTCTGATATCAAAAAATTTTAGTTAGGAAAAGGCGCCGAATAAAATCGTAAGGATCCTTTTACGAATTCAACGAATTTTAATGCATACAATAAAACACCGAGGAATAATATTCGAAATCATATAGTTAATCATAATTTATATAAATTAAATATTAAACTTATAATAATCATAATAATCATTAATTATCCAAGAAAGAAAATAAATATGAAATGAATAAGTTGCTTTTTACAACTATAAGTAAATATAAAAAATGCCGCCACCAGGTAAGTGCCGCCCCCAGGTAAGTGCCGCCCGATGCGGACCGCACCCACCGCCCCCTCCTAGGTACGTCACTGGTAGTCTGTGAAGTGGGAGTCATGAAAAGGACTTAGATATAGGTTGAGAACCACAGTCTAAAGTTCGCAAAGAACAAGACGGAAGTAATACTGATGACAATGGCTCACATCCCGCTCGAGATGGTGATGTGTCACTAATCACAAAAACGACAGTTAGATATTTGGGCTTAAGACTCGACTGTAGCATGCAGCTACCAAGGCAGCGAAACTAACAGGCATTATGGCAAATATTAGCGGACCAACACAGGCCAAACGAAAATTGATTATGGCGGCGACGAACTTAATATTGCTGTATGGAAGCGAGATATAGGGAGATGCTCTTGAGATTAAATCTAAGCGAAAAATGTTAACAGCGGTGCAGCGAACAGCGGCACTAAGTATTGCCTGTGCCTACCGCACCGTAACGGGTGGCGCAGTCCTCGTGATTGTCGGTGAGATACCTACTGGCTTTGAACGAATAAGATCTTGTAAAAAGAAGAGGGAAATCTTTCCATTAGTAGCGCAGGTTTCAGATCTCAAACACTACAACGATAGCAAAGTAAATGGATTGAGGAAACAAGCGGAAGATTGACTGTAAGACTAGAGCCATGGATACGGAGAAATTTTGGAGAAACTAACTATTCTCTAACCCAATTTCTTTCAGGTCATGGTTATTTCCGACAACATGAGTGACGAACGAATGTTTACAGAGGTCAGCTGAACGAAAGTTAAGATAAAGAGAGGTAAGGATTCTCTTACAAATCAAGTGGGATTGAGTTGGTAGAATGATTGTTTCAGCTAGTCAGATCGCCATAAGATGTCTGTCATGTGGTGTGAATAACTCCAAGATCTTTAGGGAATATTGCCGGTGTCTCGACCTTCTTCCTGGGCGCGTCGGTGTCTCACTGGTCTGGATCCCCTGGGATCAGAAGCATTTCGGAAAATTGTAGGGCCGATGAGCTCGATCGGATCGTTATAGAATGTAGGCGCAGTATTGACCTTCTTCCTGAGCGCTTCAGTTTCTCACTGATCTGGGTCCCTGTGCACAGAAGAATTCCGGATAACTGCAGGACCGATAATTTCACCAGGGCTGATGCACTCCTTCCGGAATCTTCTTCAATCGACCTGGGTATGATACTTACCTCGGTACAGTTGGCCATTGCGTCGAAATTCAATTTGGAGTCCAGCTCCAGTCGGGATATATAGTGACATGGAGTTCTATATCCACTATATAGAAGTTGCCGTAGTCAAGTAGTGTGTTGGCTAATTAGACATAAACCCAAGGTTCGAACCCTAGGCCAGACATCAAAACAAAATACAAAAAAATATTTCTTCGGCGATTTCTGGCAAAAACTCTGAGAGTAAAAATAAAATTGCCATGAAAAGTTTCTCAAGAAAATTCAGTCGTTCGGAGACGATTTTAAACTGTAGGTCCCGCCACTTATGTATAAAATTAACACAAACAATATAAATGGTGTGAGAAATTAGGTCAATCATCCTAACTGAAGGGTTGTAATGACCAATTATGTATATGTATGTGTATGTCCAGCTCCACCGCATGACTCACTTGGCCCTTGGTGGATAGAAGGCCCATTAACCAGTTCATTGGACTTGGTCGTGGCAGCATCTCAATCACTGTGGCCATGCTTGTAGGTCATTGTGTTATGGCTGGACACGCGGAAAGACTGCAGCTTCCATTGAAGGACTTTTGCCATAGGTGCAGATCCGCTGACGAAGAGGAGACTGTTATTTACTTTCTTTGTCATTGCCCATATGTTGCGAGGTGCAAAAATAGATTGTTTGGCTCTCCATTTCTTGTCAACTTGACAGAGCTACGGATATGGCTTCGTTTATCAAACTTTTGGCTGATTTTCCAGTGCTGGGTATTACAATCATTTAATTATGATTTTACCTAGCTTCTCACCCCATTTATGTTGTGTGTGTTAATTTTATCCATGAGTGATGGGACCTACAATTTAAATTCGACTCCGAACGACAAATTTTTTTTAGAAACTTTTCCACGGCTAGTATATTTACTCTCCGGGTTTTTGCTAGAAACCTGGTGAGAAGAAATCGCCGAAAAAAATTTTTTTTTCATATTTCGTTTTGATGCCTAGGATACGTACCCGGGCTTTACGTCTAATAAGCCGACACACTCCCTACTAGACTACGGCGACTTCCCTATGGGATACACCTACATGTGTATTATCAACAACAACGTGATATAGAAGTCTAGGTCACTATGTATTTCGACTAACTGATTTTGGATGATTGCATGTGTATGTAATTCACAATATGCCGACCTTCTATCTCCAGTGCCCTTCCAATGGGCCTGGCACTTAGCTATACCGACGTCCCGCGACAGATTTCTTTGAGAAACATTTCATGGGAAATTTATTTTAGTCATAGATCTGCTGAGAGGTAGTCGCCGAATAAATATTTTTTCTTATACTTCGCTTTGTTAGAGACCTCTGATCTGGGATTTAAAGCCTGGCCTTACGTCTAATAAGTCAACAACGTGCCTTATTTTACAATGAATGCAAATTCAAATCGTTGAAAATATTTGAATTTTTATTTTAAAACAACAATATTTCCGTATGTGGGCAGGCTTCACAAATTATGTGTAGATTGAAAAAAAAAATGCTACAAAAGCTGTTAAGCTTCAAATGATTTTCATCGCGAAACGATATTTTATTTTGTGTTTCATTATTAATAATCTTAATTAATTATAGTGTCTGTTGTAATAATAAAAACTATTTCCTTTTTCTATTTTCAAAAGAATCATAAATCTCTAGATTAATAACACAAACATGATGACCTCCATAGCGAAAAGAGTCTTATGAGTTATGTTTCGTTAAAAAAATTTTAATAAAAAAAATGGAATTATAATAAGAAATTTCAATTTAAATTGCAAAATATTTTCACAATTTTGCTAACAACGAATTGAGATTATGTAAGGTTTTCTAATATATTCGTTAGCATAGCAATAATTATCTTCATTATCTTCATTAATAATTAAGAAACGACGACTCGTTAAGACATTCCATAAATAACTTTCTCACACTTACCGGCTGCACTCGCTGGCAATGGGCAGCGTGCAATGATTCAAAGACAGACAGCAAAACGACGATCAACAGACTTTCGGATGTTCAGATCGGACATTAGCAAATGAGAGAGAAATGTTTAAATGTTTATTTATTTTGTTGTTGTTGGATAGTTACACACACACGGTTTGAAGAGTACTCTACAATTGGTACCTACTCAACTGTTAAAAATGTTTGAAACATTAAATGGAAAAACTATCTTCTCTGTTTTAAAATTAAAAGTATTTCGTCTTTAATCAGTAATTGAACTTCTATTTTTTTAGCAATTTCTTATGTTTTAATATGCAAAGACGAAAAAATAAGGCCCCATTTAGTGGAACATTTTGGCCCACTGTACTAGCACAATACATTCCAACCTGGGGTCAACCAGTTTTTAAAAGAAACCACCTCGAATTCAAAATAAATCTTGTTAGTGCTGGATTCTCTATGTTAGAAAGCTCCGTCAAAAATATCAGAAAAGAGGCCCCCATCTTTCATGACAAAAGCAAGGCACGGACACGTGATTTCAAAGACAGTCTCTTCCTTCCCGTTCAGACGGAATGCCGAATCTTTGATCACATACATACATAATTGGACATTACAACCCTTCAGTCAGGATTACGACCTAGCTTCTCACGCCACTTATGTTGTGTGCATAAATTTTATACATGAGTGGCGGGAGCTACAGTTAAAAGTCGACTCCGAACGACAGATTTTTGAGAAGCTTTTCATGGCAATTTTTACTCTCAGAGTCTTTGCCAGAAATCTGCTGAGAGGAACTCGCCGAAGAAATATTTTACATTTTGATGTCTGACCTGGGATTCGAACCCGGGCCTTTTGTCTAATAAGCCAACACACTACCCACTAGACCTCGGCGACTTCATCTTTGATCATGCTTATGAATCTTTGATCATGCTTATGAAAAGGACAGTGACCCGTAAGAATTGTCATTGTGCGATGTATTAGCAGTAAGTCAGTGCTTTTCTCGTCCATATTGGTCCAGCCAAGTTGCTCGTCCCCTTATGCTACCACAGATATTAAGCCTATGTCCAGTAACATGTTGGAGATTTTTAGCTCCGTACAGCCATACATTGGCCAGCTTAACAGCAATTAAATTGCCAGAGAAATCTTTGTGCTCCGGACATCATACACGAGTTACCTTAAAATAAATCTTAATTTTTCTAAGGAATATTCGGCACTCATGGACAAGAACTATGTTTGTTAGGGTGTAAATTATAGCTAGACTATTGGGGTAAATCAGATAATTTTTAGGGAAAATCCCGCTTTGTGCTGCCTTCAAAATTTCTACGAACTCCACAAATCTTTTCCCTGATTTGGCGGAACTTGGTTAGTACAGGGACTGCGTTTCACCCGTGGCATCACAACGGGCCGCCATGCGTGCTCAAGTGAGCTTTGTGATATCAGAGCTACCACTACGACCTAAGACCTAAGTCCACTAGAAAACACTGTAGTGGTCTGTCAGCCTATAATAAAGTTTAAAATCAGGACACTTATCTTTGCCCATTCTGTCACTCATCCCTAAGCCATTAGTGTAACCTTTAATGTTCCCATTGGGTTGTATTGGGGGTCAATTTTGTATTGGGGATAATTATTTTGTAACTAAGCGACAGGCCCATTGAAAGGCCGCTGGAAAGTGGAAATAACATTTAACTGAAATCCGAGAGTAGCTACATGGGATATGATGGTGTTGGCCGGTTCATATTCCTTCCCCATCTTCCATTAATATACCGATTCCTATAATAAAAATTAATGTGTCCCAGTATCCAAACTGCTCTTAACTGGCAGTAATTTTATCCAATAAACTTATTGCATTCTATATGGAGTAAGCAGTGGTTGGCTTATTAGACCTGGGGAACAGGTCAGACTTCTCCAAACGAAATATGAAAAAATATTTCTTTTCCGGTTTCCTCTTGATAGGTTTCTGGCAGAAACTCTGAGAATAAAACAAATTTCGCCGTGATAAGGTTGCTCAAAAACTTTGTCGTTTGGAGTCTATTTTATAAAATTAACACAAATGTTCAGTGAGCAAAAGAAATCTGAAGGGAAACAGACTATAGAGTGTCGCGTAGATACTTTCCACTATGAAGCTTAGAAACTTTTTCTTTTTGATCTTTTATAAAGTGAGAAAATAGCAGTCTGAACACAAAACATTCCTTCTTCGTCCAAGCATATCTAGTTTTCTTATGGAATATAATATAGTCTGCATATTAAAGGGCTATCCATTTCGTGGTTTCAAAAGTATGGGACTGGAATTAGACACCTTTTCAATTGAAAGTCTGACATTGATAAATGGAATGGATCGGTTAACTATCACGCAACGCATAAAAATTATCAAAACCTCCTACAAAAATGATGATTCTGCCACAGCCACATATCGTGCTTTAAGAGGAGATTATGGTTTACATAATCCTCCAATTATGCAAGCAATTGGCAAAATTGTGAAGAAATTTGAAGAGCCTGGAATGGTTACAAATATCGAAAGGCCTTTGCATCATCGTTTCGCTCGTTCCGCTGAAAATATCGCTTTTGTAAGTGAAAGTGTTGCCGAAGACCAGAATATAACGATTCCTCGTCGTTCTCGGGAATTAGGACTATCTTGCGGTACATTATGGCGTATATTGCGTGTAGATCTACACCTACAACCATATAAAGTCCAGCTCACGCACCAACTGAAGCCAGCTGACCATTCACAACGTCGTAGATACGTGGAATGGGTGCTTGAGCAACAGGCGGTGGACGACAATTTTTCGAACAAAATTTTCTTCAGCGATAAAGCACATTTCACACTCGGTGGATATGTTAATAAACAAAATTGTCTTATTTGGGGTTCTAAGGGTCCTCAAGTAATTGAAGAGAGGCCATTACATCTAGAAAAAGTCATTGTTTGGTGCGCTCTTTGATCCGAAGGTGTGATTGGACCTTACATCTTCGAAAACGACAATGGAACGACTGTCGCCGTCAATTCGTAGCGTTATGGTCATACCATAACTGACTTTTTTTGCCTGTTATTGAAGAATATGACTTGAAGAACATGTTGTTTCAGCAAGACGGTGCCACATGCCACACAACTCGAGCGTATATGGCTTTATTGCAAGAGACATTTACTGGCCGCGTAATTTCTCGTCTTGGCGATATCAGCTGGCCACCAAGATCATGTGATTTAACACCAGTACATACATAATTGGTCATTGCAACCCTTCAGTTGACCTAGTTTCTGACACTACTTATGTTGTGTCGACTCTGAACGACAGATTTTTGAGAAGCTTTTCGTGGCAATTTTATTTTTACTCTCAGAGTTTTACCAGAAATCTGCTGAGAACAAATCGCAAAAAAAATAATTTTTGTATTTTGATTTTGATGTCTGGCTTGGGACTCGAACGTCCAATAAGCCAGCACACTACCTACTGGACCACGGCGACACCATTAGACTTGGTTTTTGTGGGGCTACGCGAAAGACCCTGTTTATACTTTTTTCTTTTAAAATCTGATATGAAATCTTAATTTCTCAAAAGTTGTAACAAACCCGACAAAACTTCTAATACAGCCAATCCAACGTGTGTAGCGTATATCGATTTTAAATACTGAAAAGAAAAGCTACAATAAAAATAAATCAATCAATAACGATTAATTGAACAACATTCATTAACAGAAACACACAACCATAGAAGTGAGGGAAGGAAAACGAACATGAGAAAAAAAGAGAAAAAAAAATAAAAACAAGAAAGAAAGAAGGAAAGAAAAAAAATTTTAATTCAAATACCAATAAGAGCGGTCAGGCCTACTAAAACGGTGATGACGAAAGGCATGACGATGAGATCCCAGCACTTGGCATTACTGGCGATGAGAGGAGACGATTGAAAGAAGGAAAAAAACGAATGAAACTTGAAATATTTCAAATCGTTGATGTATTTTATTTCGTTAATAACCTACTGGATACAAATACAAGCACACAAACACACACACATACATACACCACTTACTTAGTTACTTTACTGTACGTTAAAGAGATGTGGCTGATGATAATAATGGACGATGATGAAGCGTATCACGCAGTTCCATTGCAACATCATATTGATCAGCACTGTTCATAATAATAATAACAACAACAACAACAACCATACGCGTACATACATGCATACGTTAAATGTGAATGAATAACGCGCATAAACATCAGTCTCATTGGATCCTAATTTCCAATAACGAATTTAAGCAATTTACTCAAATGCTAATTTATGACTTAGAGATCCACAGGTAGCAGCAGGGCAAAATAGCAGCACCAAATAACAGCAACAATAACAATAACAACAACAACTATGACAGCATTTCAATAATAAATAAATAAAACGAAGAGAAGGAGAGAGAAAAACAGAAAAAAAGAAAATGAAAATGTAAAAAGAAATGATAAAATGCCAATGAATGGAAAGATACGCATACGAAAATTATTTAACCCATGTACAGGCATGAACCACACACACACACACATACAACACAACACATTTACACCCATGCAACATTCATAAACACATCACACAGTACGGCAATCAAACAGCCAACCAACCAATCGAACCAAGTAGTACGAGTAGCAGCTGATCCTCTATCCATCCATCTGTACTGTTTGTTGTTGTACAAATACTTTGCCATTCCATTCCGTTGTTGTGTACAAGTACAAGCATGTGAACTGAAAAAAGACAAACAGCATGCATGATGCATGATGCATGATGATGGTATGGACAGAAAACAAAAGGAAACAAAACGGACAACAATTATTTCATTTCATTATTTTGATAGAGTCCATCTCTCTCTTCTCCATATTAAAATAGCAACAACAAAGCATGTTGCGTTCCCTGTACTCGATCATCAGACGAATAACATTGACAACAACAGCAACAACAACAACAAGAAAAATCTTCTTAATCATCATCAGCATGTCTTTCAAACAAAACAAAAAACAGCGAAGCCAGAAGCTTTACAATGTGTATCCATCCACCTTCAATGGTATTGGAAAACTTGTAAAATGCAATTGACTGACAGTTTTAATATGTACAAATACAACAACAACAATAACAAAAACAACAAAAACAGCAAAAATATTTAAGCGTCTACGATCTTGCAATCGCCCAGTAGTACATACAAAAGTAAGTATGAACGTGTCTTGTGTAGGAGAGATACTGACATGGCCAACACATGAGATCTTAAATGTTCTCAAAAATTATTCAAGTATGTACTATCATTGGGTATGGGTAAAAGTAAATTCTGATAGCACAATCAATATATTTTGACTCCAAACCCTTTGCTGCATACTAACATCAATGCCTTGAAAGGAACCAATAGCATTGGTCTGATAAGGAATATGGATTGGAACCCTAAATTATAAGTCCATAAAAAGAAAGGTTAGCTTAGGTTAGCGAATAGCTTGCTGTTCACAGGCAAAATCACTAGGTAGCCATACGGAATATTGTCTTACCCAGTGTATCCATTGTCTTGATGCGTGAGTGGTGGGTTTAAACCACCCCAATCTCGTCACCATGCCCAGATTTTGAAGCGTTCACATATATTTTTTTTTTTCATTATATACAAACTTTCAGTTAGGACTACTGACCTAGCTTCTCACATCACTCATGTGGTGTGTGCGTGTTAATTTTATGCATGAGTGGTGGGTACCTACAGTTTAAAGTTGATTCTGAACTTTTCATGGCAATTTTTTATTGATTACATAGAGTTTTTGCCAGAAATATGCTGAGAGCCAGCCGCCGAAGACAAATTTGTTTATATTTCGTTTTGATGGAGAAGTCTAAACTGGTGTTAAAACCATGCTTTCACGTCTAATAACGCGAACACTACCTACTATGCACAGTACGCGACATGTAATGTCGGTTCTGTCACTCGAAACCAATGACTTATATTCTCAAGTGCAAGGCACTCGCATAGAAGGTGCTGCACCGATTCCGTTTTCTCGCTATCATTACAGCTTCTGCAGTAATTCTGGTAGAGCCGAGCTTATCAGTGAAATTGCCAATATCGCAGTGTGTCATTAGAAGTCCTGTTAAAGCGCGCACCGTTCTCTTGTTGAACTCAAGTAGTTTCCCAGTTTTCCTTCTGTCCACTGCTGAATACAGCAGTTTCGAAATTCGGCAACCAAGTAGGTTAAACAATACACTGTTTGTTGAATTTCATGCTCCTTTTTTCAATTTGGAAAATATTCCAGTGGAGGCATATAAATACGGTATATATCGTTTATCGTCTTCTTCACAGACATCTTCGATCACTCCGTGCCAGATAGGTCACCTTTTCGTTTCCCTCTATGCCACAGTATCCGGAAATCAAGGAAAGACATTTGTTGTGTCGACGAGGCTAGGTAACTCCTGACCCCATTTAATTTGACGTGACTCCCCACACATTTGATCAAGTTCAATCAGGCACGTCACTAGCTTCAATCATGCGTGTAGTTTGTTCAATAGAAAAAATCTCCTATTGAAATATGCTGACCTGGCTAGGTAATCTATATGACCCATTCAGTGCCAGTTTATTGGAATAGATCCCAGATCCAGTTCCGCATTTTTAAACCATCGATGAAAATCGAAATATCGCCGTCACCGTTAGCAGCTTCAGCTGCCAATTCATTCCGTGTTGGACCATGTAGTCAGATCTAAAATCGGGGTAATTCGGTTCTCCTTCATGCAATATTGATGCTAGGCATGGCGATGTGGTAGCAGCTGAGTGTTTTTTTTATCAAAAAGATTGTCCTGAGGCTCGTTTGTGGTTAAATGACTATGACAATAACCAAAATTTTGAAGAGAAGACAATTTTCAAGCCGCTAATGTACCAGAGATCAGCAATGAGAATTCAAAAACAAACTCATAATTTCTGATACTTATACGCATTCATACTTATTTTGATATCATGGAAACTCTAGTACTCTTATTCAAAGTTTGAAGTACTCATCATTCTTAACAAGATGCCTGATGTTGTTGATTTCGAATCTCCATAACCCGACATATACACGAAGCACTAAATAAGTACGATTCGCATTGGAACACTAAATTACTCACTAAAAAGTTGTGAGTTTGCTGTGCTTGCTGCTCTGTCATGTTTGCTTATGAGTCTTTTTTCTTTTGGTGTAAATGCAACAACAGTGATTCGAGTCACTCGAATTATTATAAATATTTTCATAAAATTGTAAATTGGAATGAGTAGGTTTATGAAACAAACATATTTCGAATGGTATGAGTTTGATGTCAGCGTTGTACCCATGCTCATTGCAATCTGTACTCGTAAATCAACGTAGTGGTGAGTATAAATGAATCAGACTAGTTAAATTTCAATATTTTTGAATCATTTATATTCAGAATCTCATGAGTGCTTATGAGTAGCGAAAAAATGAATCATTGTTGATTTCAAAATTAACTTATTAATGAGGCTTAGATTCCTGTTCTCTGTGATCAGGTTTCACTTATGATATCTTAAAGCTTATTTTGGGCTAAACTGAGAGTTCTGCATCTCCATTGGAAATTATTTCCGTTGAATAAACGAATAATAATAGTAGACTCTTTTGGAATCTTAAAAGAAAAGAAATAAGTTTTGTATTCACGAATTTATTTTTAACCCCAATCCAATATGAATATTATTTAACTTTGTTGTTGTTTCTTCATTGAAAACCAACATGCAATCTCTTACGAGTTGCATTTTTTCTTCTTCTTCTTCTTCATTTACGAGAATATTTAAAATTTTACACAGAAAAACAGAAAGAAAAAAAAAGCAAAACTCACATACAGATTTGGTTGACAGATGAGCAATTGCTGCCATGCCGTGCTTATGTTTTTGGGCCCATCAATATTTTATTTATTTATTGTAGTTTCTCCATTCCACCATTACTGGTTATTTCTTTTGCAGCTCATTCTCATTGCCACTTAAAGTACCACCGATACCACCACCAACAACACCACCGCCACCACCACTAGCACTACCGCAGCAACAGTGGTTGGCTGGCTGGCTGGTTGGTTTTGTTTAATTTCTTCTTCAATGTCTGCCTGCCTGCCTGCTTGCCTGCCATTGTGTGGTGATCATCACACGTTCGTAAATAAATTTTTAAATGCCTCTTCGGTTATTCTCTGCAGCGACCATAGCGATCTACGCTTCTAACCAATCTTTTGTTGCCTGGCCAGTTGAGTGACGGCCACTGACTGCTTTATGAGCACGAAGACATCCAACATGCAATGGGGCTAGTTCATATGTGTTTGTGTATACGTGTGTGTGTGGTTTTGGGAAGTTGAGTTGCTTAGGAGTAAATGGTGAAAATGTTGTTGTTTGCTTGTGATGGCAACTCAATGTTTCGGGTTGTGCTGTGTTGTGTTGTTATTTCTGTTGTGGTCTGTTGTAGGTGCCTATAAACGTAGAACAGAGGCTACAAGTTTTAGCATTTTTTCCAACATTTTTCTTGAGTTATTTGTTGCAGCAACAATTGATTGAACACGCAAATTTTCCATTTTTTTTCCTCCTTTTTTTTCTTGCATTCAAACATGTCGATGTGGTAGAAAGAGGTCACTTGTAAGACCTTTTGCAAGTGTTGGAAAATATTTGACACCGCAAAAGCCAGAGCGGGAGAGATTTCATTAAATGATAGCCAGCCAGAGTATGTCAAAGATGTT
This sequence comes from Sarcophaga peregrina, assembly GCA_014635995.1. Classification (NCBI taxonomy): domain Eukaryota; kingdom Metazoa; phylum Arthropoda; class Insecta; order Diptera; family Sarcophagidae; genus Sarcophaga; species Sarcophaga peregrina. Next base: position 71,243,853 of record CM025791.1, on the reverse strand, counting down.
CTCACACCGTGAATACTGACTGGCAAAAGTAATCAAAAGCTTAGCTTTCTTCAACACTAAATTCATTGCAAAAAAAAATTTTTTTTTTTATTTTAAAACCAGTTTTAAATTAAATTTATCTTTTGGCATCTATTTTATCTGTAAAATTTAATTTTTTTTAATTTTTTTATTTTACTTTTTGTATGTATTTTGTGTCAACAATATCAATCTAGATTAACTACCCATTTTAATGACACCACGTTCGATAATAAACCTTCAATAAAAAAAATTGTTCATAAATCATACAAGATTCGTGTGCATTGAATATTATTGCATTGCATTGCATTGGATTTCGTTACATTGCACACTGGATTTGCAATGTTAAAAGCCATTTTAATTAACTTAATTTATGTGAATAAATCCCGAAAAAAATGCAATCTTGCCAAAACTTGTTGGAACCAACAAGCCTCCGCCAACGAAAACTGAAATTTATTTCATCAACAACGACTTTTATTGTCCACTCTTGTAACACACTTTTAAGGCCTTCAATAATAATAATTTCGACAAAAAAATTTCGTTTCCTTCATATTTAATACAATGTTCAGACATGTACTTTTATTAAATCAATATTCGATTTATTGAGAACAATATTTTTAGCGTTCAGACATATAATATTTGAAAATTTATTTGGCAACCGTTAAACAAAACAGCCGTGGTCTAGTGGGTAGTGTGTTGGCTTATTAGACAAAAGGCCCGGGTTCGAATCCCAGGTCAGACATCAAAACGAAAAAATATTTCTTCGGCGACTTCCTCTCAGCAGATTTCTGGCAAAGACTCTGAGAGTAAAAATTGCCATGAAAAGCTTCTCAAAAATCTGTCGTTCGGAGTCGACTTTAAACTGTAGGTCCCGCCACTCATGTATAAAATTAACGCACACAACATAAGTGGTGTGAGAAGCTAGGTCGTAATCCTGACTGAAGGGTTGTAAAGGCCAATTATGTATGTATGTAAACAAAACAGCAGATTGCACAAAACTTTCTGCTGACCTTCTATTTTTTGTTTGCGTTGTCAAATATCAATAGAAAGTGTTCGGAAAAATGAAATATCCTTACTGAACGTAATGATGACAGTGTTGTATTTAAAGTTTTATTGAATATTATAACAATTTATGAATTTATTGACCAATAATTAATTGAAATTTTATATGAAATATTGAGATCAATAATACTGTTTATTGCGATTTATGCAAGGTGCATAAGTGAATCCCTTAATTTATAACTAAAATGAATATTTTTATGAAGAATTACATACGAATTAATTTCCCAAAGCAAAAAAGTTTGGAAGCAGTCGTGCCACTAAGCACAATCGTAGTACTTACGCCCAGTTCGAATGAACATTAGCACGGCTTCTGCGTTTACAGTATTTCTAATGACTTTTCTAAATCATAGACAACTTTAGAAAGGAAAGTCTTATATAGAAAATGTTATTCATTTATCGGTTGTTGAATACCTTAGTTAGACTAAGACTTCCACTCACATATATCGACCCGATATCCAATGAAAAGTCCAGTTATTAAATATTTCTCTCTTTTCTTAACTGAAATCAGCACTCAGTAGGTCCATTGTAGTATGTTATGTTCAAATATCGGAAATAGAGTTGAAGGAGAAGAGAATTATATTACCAGTGCTCATGTACCATAATCATAATCTGTCTTAATAATAATTAACAGGAATTAGAAAGTGTAGCAGACTAGAAACTCAAGTGGGAAAAGTAACCACAACTTTGACACTCATAGCCTAGCACACTTTGTTCTAAAATCATCGGGGCACCCAAAGTTTTCGCTCGTCCAAAATGCTGTGTTCAAAAGTTCGATCGTTAAAGCTTAGTTCCTGTACAATTATGGTACCCCTCAATCCTTGTTGTAGCTCCTATTGCTTAAGAATCTTATGGTGTCCCTCGATTATGACAAGTTTGCGTGCAACTTGCCTGGAAAGTAGTTGGCCAGTCTTTAAATAGTCTCTCGATAGCCCCTATTCAGTAATATCAGTAATACGGTTGTGTTGCAATGCAGCTCCTCCTTATATGCACAACATTTTACGGTGAAACTACAGCTGGGTAGACACAGCAGACTAACTAAAGGGTCTCGACAAATAACTTTTTTTTTGTTTGAAAATGCTTTAAAAACAAACTTCTAATATTTTCTCAAATTTCTTTTTTTATTTGAAAGTACAATCCTCCGGTTAATAATCGAAAATAATTTCTATTCAAATGGCGCCTCGATTGGCCATGCAGTAGCGTACACGCATCTGTCCGATTTTAAGCAACTTATCGAATCGTGCTCAAACTATATTTCACCAATGGCTTCACGAATATTGGTCTTTAAAGCGTCAGTTGTCTCTGACTTGTCGCCGTAACACTTATTCCTTGACGGCACCCCACAAAAATAATAGTCCCACGGGTTCAAATCGCAGCTCCCAGTTTGGCCACAACAACCTCAGCTCTGCGGGTTGTTAATGCGATCGTCAAAAACGGGGCGCAAAACATCGAGTATAGCTTCGGGCTGTGTGGCACGTAGGGCTATCCTGTTGAACCAAATGTTGCCAATATCTATTCTCCTCTTCAATTTTTGTGAACAAAAATTCGATTCAACCTGGCCCGATAACTTTCGCCATCGACTGGTAACGGCCACTCTTTGCTCATTTTCGAAGAAAAATGGCCCAGATTATGGCCCTCTGGATCAAAATCCACATACAAACAGTGACTCGTTTTGGGTGCGTCAGCTTTTGAATGTATGCATGCGGGTTTTCTGTGCCCCAAATGTGACAATTTTCCTTATTTACACACCCGCCAATGAGCTTCATCTGAAAAGATGATTTTTTATTTTGCCAAAATCGGCATCTTCTGTAAGTGGATCGCAGGCCCACTTAGCAAAGCAAAAACCTGTATACACAACCATATTCGTTTTGAGGAATGATAGAACTAATTATCTGTCAAATCAGACATGAGCTAAGTGTTACCATTCACGAACGAGCGCTAGTTGAAAAAAAAAACGTTAGATGGCGGACCCGATACTAGCTTTAATTAGTACAAGTATAGTCGGAAAAATTCATGGCTGGACAGTATCTGTCTGAGACAATAACTCTTTTCAGCATGCGATCTTATAATTCACGTTTGGACACATTCTACATAAGCACATCTGCATTTGACGGTGCTATACATATTTAAGAGATCGTAATCCGTTACCGATTTTTTCTTTTCCTGCGACGTAGGTGCCACCTTGTACTGCATAAAGCTAGTTAATCTCCTTTCTACGGGTATCTACCGCCAACATCCATAGAAAATTTGTGTTGTAATTCAAATGTAAATAATTTTTTAATGATGAGCTTATAATCCCTTATTGTATATCTGTGGATAAAGTCGTGGACCAGTTCTTACCAAGCGTAATAGGAATATTTTATAAATTTGTATTGACAAAAATGATAAATTAAAATCACCCGAATGAGTAAAATGCTTGCCTACAAAACGGAGCAATCCAGCAAACCAATCCAATCTTGAATATTTTTTTTTTTATAAAACCAGCACTCAGGGGATGCCCCCTATTCATGCCGTGCATTGTGCAGGTTTTAGGAAAGGTGGAAAGAGGGAAGATGCGAACGGTAACGAGTTGCTGCTGGTGAGTATAAAATGGCCAGTGCAATACCTTCACCATTAGACAGTCTACAGCAATCTTCCTGCAATTTCTCGAACTCTTATTTTGTGCGTGTTAATTTTATACAGAAGTGGCGGGACCTACAGCTTAAAGTCGACTCCGGACGACAGATTTTTGAGAAACATGAAGAGAAATACTTTCGTAGTTTTTATTTGGCCTGGAACTCGAACCCTGGCTTTAAGTCTAATAAGCCAACACACTACCTACTAGACCACGGCGACCACAAAAATAAAATAAAGAGACTCGCTCAAATAATAGAGACAACCATTTGACCTTCAAAGAAGACAAATTTACCTTCAACATTGGACAGTCTACAGCAATCGTCCCCAAGAAGCCCGCAGTTTTTCGCACTACTTATGTTGTGTGTGTGTTAATTTTATACAGAAGTGGAGGGACCTACAGTTTCAAGTCGACTCCGGACGACAGATTTTTGAGAAACAAGAAGAGAAAGATAAGAAATCGCCGAAAAAATACTTTTCGTACTTTTTATTTGAAGTCTGGCCTGGGACTCGAACTCCGGCTTTAGGTCTAATAAGCCAGCACACTACCTACTAGACCACGGCGACCAGAAAAATAAAATAACGAAACTCGCTCAAATAATGGAGACAACCGTTTGACCTTTCAAAGAAGACAAATTTCACAACATCTTCTGAGGTATTGCAAAACTCATTACCGCTACCAGCAGCAGCAGTCCACCATAATTTACAGACCACTTGGCAACCCTATCACTATAGAATCTGCTAAAGTAGGTGAAAAACTTCATTAATGAAACTGGAAAAAAAAGAAATTGAAAATCTGATTTTAGGATGGAAATTGCGTTCTTAGGTTAAGTTAGGTTAGAGGACGTGTACTTTGTCAATTCTGACAAGTACAGTACCTGGTGGTCGAATTGACCCATTGTACAACGTCCTAGTTTCTCACACCACTTATATTGAGTGCGTTCATTTTATACTTGTAGTGGCGCGACCTACAGTTTAAAGTCGACTCCGAACGACACATTTTTTTTGAGAAGCATTCCATGGCAATTTTTACTCTCAGAGTTTTTGCCAGAAATCTGCTGAGAGGAAGTCTCCGAAAAAGTATATTCATATTTACGTTTTGATATCTGTCCTGGGATTCGAACTCGGGCCTTTCGTCTAATAAGCCAACACACTACCTACTAGACCACGGCGATTTCAATTCCGTTCTTAGTTGACCTTAATATTTCGTCTAAATATTCGTTGTGAAGATTTCTAATTGTAACCTAACTCACAAGTGGACCATGATTCCCCGAAAATAGTCGCAAATTGGTTCAATTTTTCTTAATTTTCTTTAATCTGATCAAAGAGAACAAATGTCTCTGTTTGTTCCAGAAGTCAGTTCTCGATTTTATTTTAAAGTGGGAGCGGATTGTTTTAAATGAAAAGTTTTTTTCGATTATTAGATCTGGTAGATCCTGAAAATATAATAAAAAAATCATTTAACACTAAACCTACCGATACTTCATGTATTCCTCTTCCTACCAAAGAGGGTCAAATGACCCCTTGCGGTATTTAAGGTAGATTACATACACTTCACGGTAAAAAAAATTAACAAAAGAGGAGTAAATCTTGGAAAGCACATTCGATGTATTTTGTAATAAAAATCGTAAAGGGAAATGGATTCTGACAAGAAGTTCAAAATGGGTCATTTGACACGCCCATGGTAGGTTTATGGTCTTTGATAAACTACTAAAACCTGAAAATGCTTCTCTGGGAGTTTTTGATGGTCCACAATATTATTACTATTTTCTTATGTTAGCAGAACTCTCAATAGATGCAAAAGCAATCTAATCAATATTTTCTGAGAAGTTCCATAAGTTGTTCAGTAGGTAGTAGGTCCATTACAAAGATCTATCGTATAATTGGTTAGTGATTGTAATTGTTTATGCAAAGGGTGTAAGCAAAAGAGTAACAAAGAAAAGCAATTGTTGTTGTTTACATTAAGTTGTGAACAGTGGCATACAGAATTAAGCGAACAATAAAATATTTTAATTAAAACTAAACACAAATTTTATTTTTATTTCATTTGGAATCATATTTTAAACGTTTTTAAAAGGTAAAAACTCAATGTACATACGGAATAAAAATTCAGAAAAATTTACTCACAAGAGTAAAAAAGAAAAACAAATTCACTAAGGAACTTATAATACCAACCAAAGGTAAGGTGTCCACTATTATTTTAAGGCTATTAAATCAACTCCATCAGAGTTATAAAACAAAATGAAAATGAGAAAGATTTTGTATTAAAAAGCGTTTTAAATTAGATTTCATGGCAGTCATTCGGTTGTATAGTCATTGTAAGGGTATTGAGTATCGACGACAATTGAGCATAACTAAGCAATTTGAAGTTTTCAAAAAGTATATTTTGCACCTGTCAGTCGATTATTGCATGACAACTGGCTTGCAAATCATGACATGAGTTCAATTTGTGACAATTATTGTGGCAACATTTCAAAAAAAGAAAAACAGAAAAAAAGGCAGAAAAAACGAAAACCGCTTAAATTGTATTAGCACATGATATTGCAACAGCAACAACAACAATAATAATACAATTTACAATACAAAAAATACAAAAAAATAATAAAACAACACAATAATTTTTTTTTCCTTTGAAATAAAAACCAAAAACAAAAACAAAAAAGAATAAATAAATCAGAGATTTTTATCTAAAATTTGTTGTGCGAGTTGTTGCTGTTGTTGTTGTTGCTGCAGCAATTTTTATTTCAAATGACATTTTAAACTCAATTTTTTTCTCTCGTTTTTTTATTATTTTCCATTTAAACTGTTTTTCTTTTCTTTTTTTTTAGCCTTTTTAATACATTTTTATTAGTATTATTATTACTTATTTTGTTTTTTAATTTAAATGCCCTACACTACTGCACTACTACTACTGTTGGTGTATTTTTGTTTGTATTGGGGCATGTAAAATTAATGGTGGTCTTACAGCTGTATGGGACTGGAATTCGAAATCTGTCAAAATAAGTTGTGAAACCAATTCCTTTCTTTTCAGTTGAAAGTCTGACATTGGCGAAAATGGATCGCTTAACTATCACACCAAACGCATAAAAATTCTGCCACAACCATGTATCGTGCTTTAAGAGGAGATTATGGTTTACATAATCGTCCAATTACGAATGCAATTGGCAAAATTGTGAAGAAATTTGAAAACAATGGAGTGGTTACAAATATTGAAAGGCCTGTGCATCATCGTTTCGCTCGTTTCGCTGAAAATATCTCTATTCTAAGTGAAAGTGTTGCCGAAGACCCGAATGTGTCAATTCCTCGTCGTTCTCAGGAATTAGGACTGTCTTACGGCACATTATGGTGTATTTTGCATTTGGATCTACACCTACATTCATATAAAGTCCAGTTTACACAACAACTGAAGTCAGCTGACCATTCACAATGTCGTAGATACGTGGAATGGGTGCTTGAACAACAGGCGGTTGATGGCAATTTTTCGAACAAAATTTTCTTCAGCGATGAAACACATTTCACACTCGGTAGGTATGTTAACAAACAAAATTGTCGTATTTCCGGTTCTGAGTACTTCTTCGAAAACGCTAATAGAACGACTGTCACCGTCAATTCGGAGCGTTATGGTCATATGATAACCGAGCTTTCTTTACCTGCTATTAAAAAATACGATTTGGAAAATATGTGGTTACAACAAGACGGTTCCACATTCCGCACAACTCGAGCGAATGTGGCTTTATTGCAAGAGATATTTCCTGGCCGCGTAATTTCTCGTCGTGGCAATATCAACTGGACACCAAGATCATGCGATTTGACACCATTAGACCTTTTTTTTGTGGGGGAACGCGAAAGACCGTGTTTATGCAGATAAACCTTCAACCCTTGAGCACTTAAAAACCAACATTCGTCAAGTTATGACTGAGATACCGCCCAATACGTGTCAAAAAGTGGTCGAAAATTACCTCAAAAGAATCAATGCTTGAAACACTTCGCGACGAAGTAGCGTTTCACACATAATATCAACGTTAAAATTTTACAATAATAAAGAAATATCATGAAAAAAATATTTCATACGGGTTTTATTCATGTTTACTTTTGGAACCACAAAATGGAATGACAGTGCATTAGCATTCCTTCATTCTATTCACATGGAAATCTTCACAAAAGTCTATGCTTGCTTGATGTAGTGCGATATGTGGTTAGTCCAAGCTTAAACAGATCGAAAACTCCTGGAGGAAACCATTATACACAACCATTAACAAAATATCAAAATTCGCATTCGTTTAGCAAAGTAAAGCTGATCTTAGCCATGAAATTTCCAGCAGCCTATCAATCAGTCGGACTTGACTGACTGTAGCCTCGCTGTTTATTTATTTTGATTGCTGGTTTGACTATTAAATGTTACTGTAGCCCCCATGTTCAACAGAAATACTGCAACAATAACTACAACAACAACAACATTAACAGATTTAAGAACAATAATTTCGTAAGATTTTGTAACTAATTGCTTCGAATACAATTGTTTTGTTGTTCACAATACCCCCGTAATAGTTATGTATGCCCGTAACAGATCAAAACATACTCGTGCATACAACGGTGCACTCATATTGAAGAAAATGTTTTTAATGGGCATATGGGCGTGTTTCTGATTTTAGCGATTTTTATAGATTTCAATTGCTTAAGACTTGTTGGTACATTTTTTTTTCGTTTTTTCTCGTTTTTCTCGTTGTTTTTTTTTCTTCATAATTTTCTTTCATTTCCAAGACATTAAATTTAAACGTCGTCGTTGACTTGCATTGCTGACTTCATAAGAGTTGAAGCGATTATTTCGAACATTTTTATGATTAACTTGTACTAGCATTTAAGCTTTATTTTCTGTTTTTTTCTGTTTTTTCTATTTCTGACTGTTTTTATTAACGATTTTAAAAATAAAATTAATTTTTTATTCTTTTTTGTTTAAAATTTTATTTATTGTTTACACTTGTCTCTTTGGCACACCTGAATATTTTCTTTGCATTGGTTTATGGTTTCATTATAAAAAGAATGAAAATTTCGTAAACAAATTAAGTTTAATGAGATTAATTTCAGTGGCATTCTGAAGTCTATTTTGTGTTTTTAGTTTTATTTCTATTCAAACAATCATTGTAATTGCATTGCATTGCATTAACTCAAGGACGTTTTCAAATGAGCCCTAAAGCATTTTATGGTCACTTTATGAAGTCTTTCACGTGTTTAACAATAACTTAATAATTTTTATAGTTTCTGTATTACTCTTAAGCCATGTGATTAAATTGAATTTAAAAACAAAAAATGAATATTTAATCATATTTGAAGTCTTTTTCATGACAGTTGTACGTACACCAGATGGATTGAGTTCTTTAAACAGTTCTTCCATTCCTTTGTATTGAATTCCAACCGGAACATCAGTCAGTTGTATTTGTATTCTGACATGCAGCTGGATCAATAAATCCGGAACTCTATTAAGAAAAATAAAACCCAGCTTTTCTGATAAAAATTCTGTTTGTTTTCCAAAGTAGCTCCCTTTCAGTTTATTTTGTATGTTTAGCCACCCTACACTTATGTGTGGCAAATAACGTTTTGAAATTTTTACAAAATTAATGTTTTTGTTGTAAAGTACAATTGTTTCGGTTAAAAATGGAATATTATTTCAATTATATTGCTGCCCCGGCTGGCCTCACAGTAACGCATTCTATCGCACCATTTTCCAATCACTTTTTCAAATATATTGGATTGTATCTCCATAATGGCGTTTCAAATGTTGACTTAAAAATGGTTAAAATCAACAAGAATGTTGTTGTTGGCATAACATTTATCATTAACGGCGTCCCACAGAAAGTAGTCCAGCGGCTAACTGACATCACCATTTCGGCTAATTAAACGTCCATCAAACGTGATGTGTTGCAAGTTGCACCATCCTATTGACATCAAACATCGTTCACATCAATACCATCACATCTTTGAAGCAATAAATAGATTGTTGCATGAGATATGTTGCAAGTTGTAACATCCTGTTGACATCGAACATCATTCGCATCAATACCATCACATGTTTGAAGCAATAAATCGATTGTGACTTAGGATGTATTGCAAGTTGCATCATCCTGTTGAAATCGAACATCATTCGCATCAATACCATCACATATTTGATGCAATAAATCGATTGTGGCATAAGATGTGTGGCAAGTTGCACCATCTTGTTGACATCAATCATCCTTCACATCAATACCATCACATGTTTGATGCAATAAATCGATTGTGACAGGAGATGTGTTGAAAGTTGCAACATCCAGTTGACTTCAAACATCATTCATATCAATACTGTTACGTTTTTACCTTTTTAAAAACGTTTAAATATGGGTTCAATAATTGCAAACCAAGTAAAAATAAATACGTTTTTAATTTCAATTAAACTCTTTATTGTCTGAACTATCTTATGTGTCACTGTTTCCAACTTATACCACGTATACAACAATAACTATAAAAATATGTGGTTGTTCTTTATATTTCTCTGTTCACAACCTTTTTATAAGCAAGAAAACTTGTTTGTTATTCTCTACTCATAATCTTTTTCTAAGAACAACACTTCTCCTCGCGTAAACACTAACAACTATTCGGTAGACTTTACTTCGCACGTTACTTGTCCTCACAAAGACTAACTGAATTATAACTGGCTGGTTTCCTGCTTTGTCTTGCCCTTTTATACATATATGCAAGAGATCAGTCTGATCTATATGTAAGTTCTCGAATTGGAATGTTCGGGGTTTCACTTTCTCGATTATACCTTTACGACTACATTGTTTGTTGTTGCGTATACTTTCCTGTCTATCCCTTTTTCACTCATACCGTACTGATGTTGTTGTTGGATTACTAGTTCGATGACAGAATGTGCTAGTGTACGTTAGTGTCGTGTGTATTGCGTGTAGCATTCGTTATATTTGGTCTTTTCCATTTGCGTAACAATACCATGAAGAGAGGGTATAAAAAATCAGTTATCATTGTGTAATGGTTGCGCCGTCCTTATATTTTTAACGTTTTTTAAAAAGGTAAAAGGGGAACAATATGTATAAACCTGTCTTAAGAGTACTTCCAAGCGTCATCTTTAGGTTAAAAGCAATGTAACTGACATCGTTTATAAATTGTTAAACCCAAAGGAAAGCTACTTTCGTTATTAGATTGTCTTAACCCCTTTAACTGTTGAATGTACTCGTCACAGCGAAACGAAAATTTTTCGCATAATGTCTTTGCTTTGTGCCCCGTTAGTCTGGTAGTGTAATAAACTTCAAGTGCCGAGGGTTAGATTCCCTCCAGGGACCCTAGGTGTTAAGAGTGATTGTCTGATTGTTGACATTATATCCGCAACGATTTATCCGCAATAGAAAAAGAGAGGGAGATTACTACAAGACCTTCCTTGATAAAAAATGAAGTGACGAAGGTTTTACAGTGGCAAATAAAAAAAAAAACAAAAATTAAGCATACCCATAAAGTGTAACCAGTTAAAGGGTTAAGAAAGTCTAGGACATAAGAAAAGGATTCAAATAATTATTTTAAATTTCTCCGGCAATCGATTCACTTCTTGTCTTAATTCCTTTTTTATTTACAACAAATTAAACTTTTTGGAAACAAATTTCATTTCTTGAACTTCATCAGTTGTGATTGCCCCTAATACCGATTGTTATAAAAGATAAAAGCTTTGAATGAATAAGAACAACAACAACAACAATACAATACAGTACCACCTCCATCCACTAACATTTGATAATTTATGAAACCGAAATAAATACAAAGAAGAAGAAAAAAAAACCGAAAATAAAAATTACAAATCATTTCGGTCTGTTGACAGTTGCTTATGTTTCATTTTTTTCTATTATAAAATGTTATTGTTATTGTTGTTATTATCATTGTGATAGTTTTTGTTGCTATTCTGGCCACCAAACCAAACAACAGTAAGCTACAAACAACGAAGGGGAAATTCAAGTTCGGATTTATCGAAACTTCTAAAACGAACCATCGTTGATGAGCTGATGTTTGTTGTTGTTGATCCGATCCATCAAATGAATTAAAACGCCATGTTTTGTATTGATGATGAACGCACAACGACAAACAGCAGCAGCATATCATAGCAAAGAGACATCAACACATTCCCCCCACCAATGTATTAATAAATTGGCGTTCAAGTTGAAGATGAAATGGAATGAAATAAAATAAAATGTTGTTATTATTGTTGTTGTTGTATTTGTATTTTTGATTAAAATCATCGCTTATAAACCATTATTACTAGGCAGACTGTATAAGTCGCCTGTCCATGTCATACAGATACAAAGACAGTTTGCTGGTTACAACTACATACATATACAATTTTAACTGAAATATTGATTAAAAACTAAATAGGCTGACAGGCAAACACACAAACACAGACAGTTGGAGAGGTTATGTATAGGAATAGAAGAGCCATTTATGTGTGTGACCAGCTGCCGTAACTGCTGTTAATGCTTCTGATGTTTTTTATTCTCTTTCTTTTCAGAGTTTTTTGTTAAACATTTTATGCAAATTAAGTTGGCGTTGTTAGAGCAGAACGAATTGAAAAACAATTTTTGATTGAAGAAAATTTCCTTAACAACTGACAACGAGTTGAAATCGTTTGTTATTCTCCCATACGATGATTAATATTTATTGCTGGAGGAGGAAACCCCATTTTTGTAATTTATTGTGTTATAATTTGAAACAATGCCATAAGAAAACAATCTTTATTTGAAATTTAAAAAGGTTTTCTATCGACTCAAATTTTAATTTAATTCGTTGAAAGAAAATAATTTAAAACCAAAAGTGGAATATTTTTAAAATGTGAACTTTAACCTTATGTGCTCAGATGGTAAAGGAAATTTATTTTTAGTATTTAAGAAACTTAAACCTTCTGAATCATTAAACTAAGGCTACACATGCATTCTTTTAAAAGGAATATTATCTCCTTGCTATTGTAGACCCTCTTTCAGCAGTTTAAGTTCCTTTAAAAAATTGTTTGAAAAGGTTTCAAAGCTGGTGATCATCAGAACATAATATTGTTACGTTTTTACCTTTTAAAAACGTTAAAAATATGAGTTCGTAGATTGCAAATAAAATAAAAATAAATTTTGTCTTTAATTTTAAATCAATTCTTTATTGTCTGCACAATTCCGTGTGCCACTGTTTCAATCTTATACCACGTATACAACAATAACGATGACAATATGTGCTTGTTCGTTATATTTGGTGCTTACAATCTTTTTGTAAGCAACAACACTTGTTCGTTATTCTTCTTTGCTCACAACATTCTTGTAAGGACGACACTTTTGCTCGCGTAACACTAACAACTGTTGTCTTCACACGCAACTTGTCTGCACACAAGAGTGAAAGAATTATAACTTGATCTCGTGTCTTTACACACAACTGATTGAATTCCCACTGAATCCAACATAACACGACTGACTTAATTCGAACTGCCTCATTGCTCGCTTTGTCTTGGCTTTTACATCGCTAGATCCAAAGTGTGATGAATGGTCTTGAAGGAGGATGGCGGCCTTCGAGAAAGATTCAAAAATGTAAACAAGTTATTTTCATTATTGTTGTTTGTGTGCTTTATATGCTCTTTGTTTTTGCTTGTTTATCCCTTAGTTCGCTGCACTTTGTTATTGACTGTTTACATCTTTTTTTTTTTGTTTATTCATCAATCTTGTAAACAAACCCATTTTTTTTGTTGCTGTATGTTTTTCTTATTCGTTGATCCAAGTCCATTGTTTTGTCTCTGGAGCTTTTGTTTATTATTTTAACAACACCATTCCCACTTTCGTAACAATATCATCACAGAAAGTCTATAAATTTCCTCTAAAATTAAATACTTTAAAATTATTAGGCACATCAAATATGAAGTTAACATAGTTAACTTAATTGGCCATTACAACCCTTCAGTTAGGACTACAACCTAGCTTCTTACACGACTTATGTTGTGTGTGTTAATTTAATACATGCTTGTTGAGACCTACAGTTTTGAAGTGACAGTTTTAATCGATAATCACGATAGTGTTCCAATTCCATTGAATAATTGGAGCATCGTTGCAATGTGTCACTGTTCTATCGCTACTACAATGGGTATTGCTTGAGCAGAATAAGGGGAGTTGTTTATGAAAATCATGATTTCCTACGTAACAGTCGTCTTTCTCGGCTAGCACATCCGTATGTGGTCGATTGGCCAGTGTATCGCACACTGCGTTATAGATAAAGTTCGTTTGTTAGACGAACTATTCGTATGTGGAACTGCCTTCCAGCAGTAATCTATAACTTACGGTATAAAAATATTCATACCTAGTCTCCATAAACGCAACTCTCTCTTTGCTCATTCCTAAAATATATTTTCCTAGTTTCAAAACAATAACAACCCCTGAGTGTTGGTCGTAATGGAAAAAAATAATGGCATTTGCCTTTGTTCTTCCAATGGTAATATCAGAAGCTGTAATCGAATTTCACCGTGGTCTAGTAGGTAGTGCTTATTAGACGAAAGACCCTGGTTCGAAAACCAGGTCAGACATTAAAATGAAAAATAGTTCTTCGGCGACTTCCTCTTAGCAGATTTCTGGCAAAGACTTTGAGTGCAAAAATTGCCATGAAAAGCTTCTTTGTCGTTCGGAGGCGACTTTAAACTGTAGGTCCCCCGACACTCATGTATAAAATTAACGCAGACGACATAAGTGGTGTGAGAAGCTAGGTCGTATGTATGTATGTGTGTAATCGAATTTCTAAAATTGTTTGCAACGGCGTATGATAATTTATAATCAACTTCGATGCTATTTACGATTTGAAATTTTTTAGCTTTTAAGGGATTAAAACGGTATAAAGTACAGCAAGATCATCACAGATGTTCGAAAATAACTTAAAAATATAATGCTTTGTACCTTGTTATACAAAGCTTAAGGAAGGCTTTAATGTACTAAAGTAAAGAAAATCTTGTAAATTTTTAATTGCTAAAAATCGTCAAAATAAGGGCATAAATCGTCATGTCATCAAAATGATATTTTTTTATTTATTTATTTGAGCGCCCTGGTAGTCTATTGGGTAGTGTGCTAGACTATTAGCGTGAGGGTCGTGGATTCGATTCCCACCAGAGGCTCTGGTCTGTGACACTACACCGGGCATATGGTCGAAGTTACTCAGCTCGTACATGATTATAATATAATTTGTAATTGTATTGTAATTCTAAAATAAATAAATAAAATAAAAATATTTATTTATTCATTCAGGCGTAAATACAGTTCAACAAGATATTATCTTATTTAATAGTACTGCTAAGGATATAGGCATAAAATATTACAAAGATAATAACCTTAAAAATAAATAAACATAAAACAAATTAATAAAAACAAAATTAATAATAATATTAGAAAAAAAAAATGTGATTGATTAATTACGTTTGTACATTATTGTTCATTTAAAAATTTAATTATTGCAGTCTTGAAATGCTTTGCATTGCTTAGTAATTGTATGTCGTTCGGGAGTTCATTCCAGAGACGAATTGCATTGATGTAAAAGTGTCTCTCAGATATCCGTTTATGGTATCTAACGCTATTAATTTTCAAGCCTCTATTAGACCTTAAAAAACTAATCTATTAAACAAATAATGGGGTTTCCTAAGATAGATGATTTTATGTATGTAGGTATACCAGAGTACGGCACTTTAACAAATTCTCAAAAGATGTATTATAAATTTGATATGAGAACTCAGATATCCTACTGTACCTTGTACGACCATAAACATATCTAGCAATACTGTTATAAGTGACCTTTAGCCTGTTCCTACTCATCGAGTCACAACTAGAAAACAGTTCACATCCATACAGTAAAGTGGGGATGAGATATGTTTTCGCTAGCAGCATTCGAATATTAAACGGAGTAAAATATTGCGCTAGATAAAGATTTCGCAACATGGCACCCGTTTTACCACAGATAGCATTTATATGGTTGGACCAGTTAGGACTGTTGTCAAAGACAACTCCAAGATTCTTAACACTATGTACAGTCTCAATAGCAGTATTATTAATCCTTAATTGTGTAAGCTGTGCCGTACAGTTTACCTTGCCTATTATCAAAGCCTTTGATTTCCTCGGATTGAGGCAAAGACCATTAATCGACGCCCATTGAAACACATTATGCAAATCACAATTTATCCTTCGTATACAATTTGTAATATCAGACGGCATGCAACTAATGTACAGCTGGACGTCATCTGCGTACATTTGTACATTGCAAAACCTCAACTTTTTTGGCAGGTCTTTAGAGTAAATTGAATATAAAAGTGGACCAAGTATCGTGGGACATCTCTAGATGTTAAAATGCTGCCTGATACAGTACCATCATGATACACAAATTGACTCCTATCCCGTAGATACGACGACATTAGCTTGACGGCAGTATCCGAAGAATGGCACATGTGTTTTAACTTTTGGAGCCCAAAATCGTCAAAATGACGACAAATCGTCAAATCTGCCAGCTATGACCTGAACGTAGTAACTCCTTAGAGTTTAGCTCACTGTATGTATTCAGTGGAGTGTAAAGGTGTGTATTCCACATTACTTTTATAGGTTTTTGTTTAACAAAAATTTTTTAAATTTTTTTTGTTTTTCATTTTTCAATATATTTTGCACGTAAACCTACATTCAGCAGAATGAAGATTTTTTTCTTTAACTTTCTATAACGCTTTTAAATTCTTTTCAATTTAAAAACTAATAAAAACACTTAAACGCTGTAATAAGATTTGCCGCATATTGTTTAATACCCCAAAATTATGTTACAATGTATGGAAATATGTACAGACGTACGTACGTACGTATAATTTTAATGGCATAACAGCTACTACTACGACTACTTACCACACTCAGTTGTTGTAAATAGTATTGAGAGTGCAACATACATTATAAACATAAAAATAATAATATTGATAATATTGTTGTTGTACCCTTTTATATTGAAAATAAAATAAAAAAAAAAATCTGAAAAAGTTTCACAGCAAAACAAAAAAAAAGAAGGCAAATTATTAGCTGCAACGAGGGCATCTGCAACATGAAAACGTGTTAAAATTCACGCGAGGACAGCCAAACCAACAGTAGTGGCAGCAGGCAACAGGTTAATTTTCGCTTAAAGGTTACACAACATGGTCGATTATTATTTCTTTTCGTAGGTATTTTACTTTTTTTTTTCGTTATACTCCTCTGGTCTTTACAATTTCCACAAAAGTAAACCTCAATGAAAGAGCAGCAGCAGCAACAGCAGCAGCCGCCCCACCACCACCAACGGCAGCAGTAGTTGAAATACAAGAAAAAAAAAATCGCTTAACAACCAAATACCAGCAACAATTTAAGCCTGCACCAACTTAACTTTAGGAAACAACCTATTGAATAGGAAAGCGAAAGAGAAGAAGATGAAGAAGATGAAGCACAAAAGTAACAACAACAATAACATACACTCAACGATGCAAGGAAAAATAAGAGGTGCATGCAACAAATGGCCGGTAATAGAAACCTATACAGACGCACAAGTGAAACTGGTGAAACAATAACTCTTCGTTTATCAAATAAAAAAAAAAGTGTTAAACCAACCCTACGCTTGTAAAGAATAGGAACACCGTCACATCGAAAATTTTGAATATCGAACGAAAGCATAGACTAGCAAGCGTAAGTGACACTACGAAGGAGGTCGCCGTGGTCTAGAAAGACTCGAGTTCGTATCCCAGGTCAGACATCAAAACGAAAATTTGAAAATAATTTTTCGGTGACTTCCTTTTCAGCAGATTTCTGGCGAAAACTCGGAGATTAAAAAATTGCCATGAAAAGCTTCTCAAAAAAATCTGTCATTCGGAGTCGACTTTAAACTGTAGGTCCCGCCGCTCATGTATAAAATTAACGCACACAACATAAGTTGTGTGAGAAGCTAGGACGTAGTACAATGGGTCAATTCGACCACCGAGTACTGTACTTGTCAGAATTGACAAGTACACGTCATCTAACCTAGCCTAACCTAAGAGACACTACGAGGCCATTAAGTAAGTTCGCTTTGTAGGATGCAATTCATTCATAGAGAGTATCAACGCAATCATAAGAAGAATTTTGGATTTCCTAATATAAAGGGCTATCCATTTCGTGGTTTCAAAATTATGGGACTGGAATTAGACTTCTGTGAAATTAAGTTGTGAAATCAATTTTTTTCCTCTCAGTTGAAAGTCTGACATTGACGAAAATGGATCGCTTAACTATCACACCAAACGCATAAAAATTACCGAAACCTACTAAAGAAATGGTGATTCTGCCACAGTCACGTATAGTGCTCTAAGAGGAGATTGTGGTTTACATAATCGTCCAATTATTGTGCAGAAATTTGAAGAGACTGGAGTGGTTACAAATATTGAAATTCGTTCCGCTGAAACTATCGCTATTGCAAGTGGAAGTGTATCCGAAGACCCGAATGTGTCTATTCCTCATCGTCCTCAGGAATTAGGACTGTCTTACGGCATGTTATGGCGTATTTTGCATTTAGATCTACACCTACATCCGTATAAAGTCCAGCTCACGCAACAACTGAAGCCAGCTGACCATTCACAACGTCGTAGATACATGGAATGGGGTGCTTGAGCAACAGGCGGTGGACGGCAATTTTTCGAACAAAATTTTCTTCACACTCGGTGGGTATGTTAATAAACAAAATTTTCATATTTGTGGTTCTGAGAATCCTCAAGTAAATGGAGAGAGGCCATTACATCCAGAAAAAGTCACTGTTTAGTGCGCTCTTTGGTTCGAAGGTGTGATTGGGCCTTACTTATTCGAAAACGGCAATGGAACAACTGTCACCGTCAATTTGGAGCGCTATGGTCATATGATAACCGACTTTTTTTGCCTGCTATTGAAGAATACGACTTGGAGAATATGTGGTTTCAACAAGACGGTGCCACATCCTATACAACTCAAGCGAATATGGCTTTATTGCTAGAGACATTTCCTGGCCCCGTAATTTCTCGTCTTAGTGATAACAACTGGCCACCAAGATCATGCGATTTGACACCATTAAACTTTTTTTTGTAGGTTTACGCGAAAGACCCTGTTTATGCAGATAAACCTTCAACTCATGAGCACTTAAAAACCAACATTCGTCAAGTCATGGCCGAGATACCGCCCAATATGTGTCCAGAAGTGGTCGAAAATTACTTCAAAAGAAAAAATGCTTGCAACACTTCGCATGGAGCTCATTTAAATGATGTAGTGTTTCACACATAATGCCAAGGTTCAAACTTTACAATAAAAAAGAAATTTCATGAAAAAAATATTTCACTCGTATATGTGTTTTATTTGCGTTTACTTTTGAAATCACGTAATGGATAACCTTTATTGTTACGTTTTTTACCTTTTAAAAACCTATAAAATATGAACTCGTAGATTGCAAATAAAAAATAAAAATAAACTTGTGTTTAGTTTTAATTAAAATTCTTTATTGTTCGTACAATTTTGTGTGCCACTGTTCGCAACTTAATGTACACAACAACAATTGCTTTGCTTGTTATTCGTTTCTTTACACTCTTTGCATAAACAATAATAATTAACAATCAATTGTTCGACAGATCTTTGTAATGGAGATCTTCAAACCACTATTACTATCTTCAAATGTACCGCGTCTTCACACAAGACTAACTGAACTTTTCACTAACTCACTCACTAGCGTTGCCTTGCCTTTTATATGCTAATGTAAACAGTCTGATGAATGTTTTTGAAGGCTAATGTTCGTGACTTCGCCTTCTCGAAGCTTCTATAAATGTAAACATCATTGTTGTTTTTGTTTACATTTATTCTTCTAGTTTTTGTTGTTATATTTTTGATTACTTGTTTACCATTTTTTTATGCTGGTGTTTGTTATTGTATTTTTTATTGTGTTTATTGTCTTACCAGCTAATAAAAAAAATGTCGATGCTATCTCTTACACAATTTTTTTAAATTTAAATAAAGGACGAGATTAATAAAAAGCCCGATATCAGCAGGATAATGTAAAGAACTGTGCAGCACATATTAGCACACGTTAAGGAGGTTCAGGGTATGGTTGTGATACAATCATTGGTCAATGGTCAACCTGAGAACAAAATATTCGGAAAATATGTGGAAAACCACTCAGCAGAAATATGTGCTCAACTTAAAGAGGAAGGGACATAGTAATGCGATCTGGAACTGTGGCAGATTATGTTCCAATAGGCGTACCAGAAGGAATGTTTCGGTATCAAAATGTTTCGCTGAAAAGATAAGCGAGTTCAAAATGGTATACATACCTAGCGAAAACTGAGGAATCCAGGTTTGGTTGCGTAATTATAGCTGAAAGAGCTGTGAGCCTTGCTTCGAGCTATACACAATTAAGTTGCCACCTGACTGGTCATTGCAAAAGCAAAGAAGATTTGTATAAAGTAAGAGTTGCTTAAATTCAATTTGTAGATTCTGTAATGAGCTGTACTAATCACTAAAACACAGACTTGGAATCTATGTGAAGTTAATACATATCAGAAGGATACGTCTAGAGGTTTTTACCAATTACTAGACGTGGAGTTAAACTTGTTTACAGCGTTTAGGGTAAGGGTAGCATAACCAATAGCAGTACTTTGTACTTTTGCACGACAATAATCACTGTGGTCCGTAAAGTGTTTTTGTGGTGGATTGCAAAATATTGTTACGTATTTACCTTGTAAAAACGTTAAAAATATGCATTCTTAGATTTATCAATTCTTTATTGTTCGCACAATTCCGAATGCCACCTTCAGAAATTGACTTACGCAATAACAATTTACTTTAATAGCTAATCTTCTTTCACAATCTTCCACGTACAACTATTCGTTGTTGTTCTCTACTTAAAACCTTTTTGTAAGCAACACCACAATATTCTCTTCACACACAACATGTCTGACCGAATTCTTATTGAAGTCCACGTGGCGTCTTTACACACGACTGACTGAATTCTCGTTTTCTCTTTCCTTTTATATCGCTCGATTAATAGTGTAATGAATACTCTCGAAGAAGAATGACGGTTTTCGGGAAATATTGAAAAATGTAAACAACATGTTTTCATTATTGTTGTTCCCCCTTTTTTTTTACAACACACTTTGTTTTTGCTTGTTTACTTCTTTGTCCGGCTGTTTACATCATTTGTTGTTGGCTGTTTACATCTTTACCTTTTGAATTCTTTTATACTAATTTTGTTTCTATTTTCTTTGTTTATTCTTTGATCTTGTAAACAAACCCATTATATTTGTTGCTATAGTTTTTATTTATTCAATGATCACGTAATCAAGTCCATTGTGTTATTATTTTATCAACACCAATTCCATTTTCGTAAGAATATTACGAAACATTAGCTCCTAAAAAATCACTTCAACAATAGATGGAAAATTCAGGAGAAGTAATAAGGAACTTGGAACCCAACTAAAGTGATAAAGGATGGAAAATTAGTGTATGCATGTAGTCAGAACCTATAAATATGCGAACAGGACAATCATTCAAAAAGTTCAGTCAGTCTTGTGTGAAAACGCACGTTTGAAGAGAGTAATCGTAGTTTGAAGATCTTTGTTACACAGATCTGTCGAACAATTGACTAGTAATTGTTATTGTTTATGCAAAGAGTGTAAATAAAGGAATAACAAATAAAGCAATTGTTGTTGTTTACATTAAGTTGTGAACAGTGACGCACATAATTGTGTGAACAACAAAGAATTTTAATTAAAACTAGAGAAAAAATATATTTTTCTTTTATTTGCAATCTACTAGCTCATATTTTAGACATTTTTTGTTCCACTGTTAAATTCGTTTTAGTATAGTAGGCTAGTGCGTTGATTTATTCAACGCTAGCTTGTGGTTCAAATTCTAATTCAAAATTAAAGGAAATATGAACGAATATTTCTTAGGCGACTTCCTCTCAGTAGTGTTATGGTAAAAGTTTTGATAGTAAATAAAATTCTTAAGAGGAGTTTTTCCAATAACTATCGTTTGAAAAGGGCTATAAATTTTAGATCCCGCCACACACAATATGGATGGTGTAAGAAGCTAAGCTCGTAACCCCAACTAAAGGTTTTTAATATCCAATTAAGTAGGTAAAGAAATGCAATGGAAGACTAATAGTCTTGTTGTGATGGACTTTGAAAGTTTATAATCTAAAATTGAATGCCTTTCCCCATTCAAAGAACGCAGAGTTCAACAGAGATGGGTTAAGAAGGCCGTTATAAAGGCTAAATTACAACGGCACAGCAGATTTATGAAAAACTACTTGTAGCAGCACCATTAAGGTAGCAACAGCAGCAGATGATTGTAATAAGACTGTGGAAGCTGTAGCTGGTTTATGGGTAATGGTGGTAAAATATAACACCTGAGAGTTTCTTTTCTTTCTACCTTCTGTTTTTTTCTTTTACACAATCTTGTTGGTGTTGTTGCTGTTGGTGTTGCTGTTTTAAAGCCAAGTGTAAGTGGTAAACGCACATTTGTTGGGAGAAAAACTTTAACAAAAATACGGAATCCATATTCTGTGTATAGGAAGTGGGTCCTTATATGGTGGCCATGGTGGCCATGTGTATTGTTGTTTGTTGTTGCTTCTGCATTCTATACATCATAGTCTCTATGTAGGTGGAGAGGAAGAGCCTGAAGAGTGGCTTTAACACATGGTGTGAAGGTGTCATTTGTTAAAACATGCTTACCGGTGACTTGGTTACAAATCGTTACGTTGTACAACTTCCAACTGAACCAACAACAAATTTTATTTGCTGATCTTGCCTTGTTGTCAATGCAACAACAACAACACAACAAATAAATGCAGAAAGCAAATGATGCAAGGCAATAATGCAAAGAGTTTAGAAAATATAAAGACGACTATGTGTTAGTACCGTAGATCATTCGTTCGAATACTTATCTTCCACTCACCTACCAGGTTCAAATGATTCCTCATCGTTATATTTCGGAAAAATGCATATTCTCCTTGCTGTTGCAACAACAACAACAACAGCATGTATCATGCAAATTAAATGCACATGTCTTTTTAAGATTTCCCTCTGACCACGTCGTTTTGTTATACGGACCTTGTATTTCCAGTTGCGGCCGCAACATTTGCGCGTTTATTGGGTTTGGGCTTATATGACCGCCAATTATGTTGACATTTTAACGTTGAGTTGTCATTTGCTTTACTAAAAATTGATCTTTTCAGTTTTTCATAGGGTTTGTTACCAGTTATATTATTGGCAGTACCAGTTATTATATTGCTAATCAAACGTTCAATGTTATCGTAAATAATTAAAATAGTCGCCATAGTTAAGTAGGTAAAGTGTTAGTTTATTAGAGGAGAAGCCCTGATTCAAACCGCTCGGATAAAACGAAAAATGAAAAATATTTCTTCGGCTACATCCTTTCACCAGATTTCTGACAAAAACTCGGAGAGAAAAATAAGTTCCGATGAAAAATTTCTCAGAAATCTTTCGATTGGAGTCGACTTCTCGCATGCAGTAGTACGTCTCTCCTTATTTCCATAACATATTTTCATAATTAGAACACAATGCAATGCGTGAGGAGGGTTTTAGCCTGAGTACGGGTGTTTACAAAAATTGCAATCATGTGACATGGTCACATTAGCTTGGAATGTTCCAATCCAAAATGAATGAGTTCTTGCGTCTATTAGACTCCAAAACGTTTTACTAGACACAAAATTCATGTCGATTTTGTCCACATTAACTACATTAAAACGATTAAAATCATCGATTCAAACATTTTCCCACTTATTATGAAACTCTAGACGAAATATATTGTTACGAGCACACAGAAATATAACGAACGAGCACATATTGCGATAGTTATTGTTGTATACGTGGTGGACAAAAAAGAATCATGTTACATATATTACAAATAAAATAAAAATAAATTTATGTTTAGTTTTAATTCAGATTATTTATTATGCGTAAAATTCTGTGTACCACTGCTCACAACTTGATGTATACACCAACAATCGCTTTCTTTGTTATTTCTCCGTTACACAAAATAACAAATACTAGACAATTGTACGACAGATCTTTGTAATAGAGAGCTTTAAACCACGAACACTCTCTTCAAAAGCAGCGCGTATTCACATAAGACTGACTGAACTTCACTAACTCACGCACCTGCTTTGCCAGGCTGACTTTTATATGTCAATGTAAACAATTTGATGAATGTTCTTGAAGGCGAATGTTTGCGGCTTCGTAGCTTCGCCTTCTTGAAATCTGTATAAATGTAAACATGGTTGTTCCATTATTGTTGTTCCTGTATTTTGTTTTCATGTATTCTTGTAGTGTTTGATGTTGTATTTTTGTTTACTTGTTTACCATTTTGTATGCTGATTTTAATGTAAAAGCAAAATACCAGTATTTAGATACTTTATTTACGTTACAATATTGTTATGTAGATCGAAATAATCTAATATCGTTTCACATAACAACAATAAACAAATTCTACCATCTACACTACATACATATACCAGCTAGACTATATACATCGAGCTTATTATAAGCAAATCAACTGCAACATGTATGAGAGAAAAAAGGATAGACAAATAAGCGAACGCAACAACAAGTAATGAGAACAAAGTACACAATTCTCGAAAAGGCGAGAACAGGAACTTTCTACTTCAAGAACGTTCGATGGACTGTTCGTGTTGGATTATAAAAGTGCAAGACAAAGTAGACAATTTAGTAAGAATTCAGTCAGCCTGGCGTGAAGTTGCGTGTGAAGTATTCAGTCGTGGTTTGTAGATATCCGTTGCGGGCAGAATATTGTTGTATAAGTTAAGTGTGAACAGTAAGATCGCCGATCTTTTTCATTATTTACTTACGCCAACATTGATTTCAATCCAGCTTTATTGCTTAATTGTAGTGTGTTGGGCAGTCGACTTTGGAACTTTTTTTTTTTAAAGCATACACTGCTTTATCCATGTATATTTGCATTTTGCACACCCATTCATTGCATTTAAATCGGTATTTCATATTTAACGGTTTACTACAAATGCACACGCACACACTATCTTGTGAAAATTGTAGATAAAACCACCTCATTCTCCCTCTTCTCCCCCTTAGCCTCATCATACCTGTAATGTATGCGTCCGTTTATTTGTTTTTCTTTTTTTTTTAAGGAAATGTTCCTTCACTTCAATACAATTGTATCGCAGTATTGTTTCGTTTTGTTTTTTTATTATCTTTGCTGGCTGTTGCATTGGATAACATTTCGCAAAACGTTTGTGTTTCATTTCAACAACAATTGTGCGTACTTTTGACACATTTTAACAATTTATGACTTTTCATTGTGTGTCCCATTGACAACTAAATTCAAAGCAATTCACATGTCATTACAAATAATGCCACATGTTTTGTTGCACTGTATCTGTCTTTGATTTCTTGTTTCCATTTGTTTCTATTCGATATTTAAATAATGTTTTTATGCAAAACAATAAAAAAAAGTTTAGTTTATTGGAGGGAATTTGTTTTAAAAATATTTAAAATCGTGTTTTTTTAAATTTTTTTTACTTTTTTGTTCTGTTCCTTGTGACAACATGTGTGTCATAAAGTGCGTGTAATACGTGGCCATTTGACATTTTGTCAGTGACAGGTTATGTTTTCATATTACAATACTTATGTAATTGAGTATGTACATGAGGATGAGTGAGTGTCTATTGTTAATTGGTAAATTTGTTAAACGATTGGCATTTAATTTTATTCTAAACACAGCAATGCACAGTAGGTATGCCAATCGAGAAATCCCGAATCCCGGAATTTTCGCGATTCACAAAATCCCGAATCTCGGGATTTTTAAAAACTTGTCCCGGGATTTTTCGGGATTGTCAATTCATACAGTTGTGTGAAAAATAATAGAGCCACCTCCAAGTCTCAATTTCAATACTTAAAAATTTTGACAGATAATAGTTTTCTTTAAACTTTTTTGTTGTTTTTTATTAGGTATTATAAAAGTATAAAAAAAACATAAATAAAATATTTAAATTCATTGTTTTAAAAAATAAAATAAAAATAATTCGGTATAGACATTTATTTTCTATGTGAAAAAAAATAGAGCCATCTAAACAAACCTCCTAAAATTATTAAAAAGAAAAAGTAAATAATATTTTTAATAAAATATTGGCTCATACAACTGCTTATACTACCTCAGTACTTTGTAGAACTGCCTTTATTTTTTATTACTGCGAAGCAACGCTTCGGCATAGAATCCACTAACTTTTGACAAGTCGTGACAGGAATATTCTTCCATGCAGTCTCAACCACTGTCCACAGCTCATCTTTATTTGATGGATTCTTTCCTCTAAGAGATCTTTTAACTTCGCCCCATAAGTTTTCGATGGGATGGGACTGAGAAGGCCATCCCAAAACCTTCACATTTTTATCCCTGAACCAAGCCTTTGCCAACTTCGATGAATGTTTCGGATCATTGTCCTGTTGAAAGATCCATTCAAGCGGCATTTCCCACTCAGCATAAGGCATCATGACTTCTCTTAAAATATTAGTATAAATTTTTGCATCCATTATATCCTGTATGCGATATAAGGGTCCGACTCCATAGTAGGAAAAGCATCCCCATACCATAATATTTCCCCCTCCATGTTTAACGGTTTTAACGGTATATTGAGGATTATATTCTTTATTTTTGGATCTCCGAACTTGAAGAGAACTTCGATCCGAGTTAAATAAATTAACTTTGGTCTCATCCGACCACAAAATATTGCACCATTTAGATGCGGGCCAATTTACGTGTTCCTTTGCGAATTCAAGTCTTTGTTTTATGTTGCGCTTTGATAGAAATGCCATTTAATTTTATTCTAAAGACAGCAATGCACAGTAGGTATGCCAATCGAGAAATCCCGAATCCCGGAATTTTCGCGATTCACAAAATCCCGAATCTCGGGATTTTTAAAAACTTGTCCCGGGATTTTTCGGGATTGTCTATTCATATGTATGTATTTCGACCTTGCGAAAGTTCCTGAAGAAAAAAATATTCTATATCACTTGACTTCGATAATTTTATCTCAGATGAGGAAAACCCTACTTCCATTGCTAAAAAGTTGTTTGATGCCATCGAAAAATGGGTAACTGATTTAGATACTCAACTGTCAACTGTCCAAAGGAATAGATTTATTTACATCAGGAAGTGGTAGAGGTGAATATTTACAAGCTGCATTCAGCTATCTTGGAACTATTTTACCAACAAATGTTGATTGCAAGAAGTGTTTTTCAATTGGTAGGGTATGTTGACAATAAAATTCGTTCAAGCCTATCAGATCACATGTTAGATGCTTTAATGTTTTTGTTGAAATCCTAATAATTTTCCTAAAACTAATGCATTTGCATACGTAGTATGAATAATTTTTATTTTTGTTAATTTACGCTTTTTTGTTACTTTTTGTCTTGCTGTTTTAATATTTTATTTTTTAAGGACATATAATTCTAATATAATTGGGATATAAATGATTTTTTCAACAAAATATTTTTATTATTAACAGAAAATCGCAATTTTTCCTGTGATTTTTTGGGATTTTTGGATCCCGAAATATCCGAATGCCGGGATTTTTAAAAATCGATCCCGTTTGGCATCCCTACTGCACAGGTTATGCCAGGAGAGTTAATATATCGGAAATATGATGAGATTTGCTTTCAAAATATAAGTAGTGGGTGAAAATAAAAAACGTTTTTAAAGGTAAATTGCATATTTATTTGGAGTGATTTGATAAAATTTGGCTGTAGCTTCACTTTAAGCGATTTATTCATGAGCTCCTATTTTAAGAAACTTTTTTTTATTAATTCTTTGGCAAGGCATGTGAATTAGTTGCCGCTTTATTACTACGACCTCTGACCATATGATCCATTGTACTCTCCAATAATTTTGTAGAGTATCCCTATAATGTCTCCACCGGGCGTTTTGCCATGACAAATTTCAGAGTACTGCTTGATGTTAACAATGACAATTTTATTCATAAACTAGCAGATTGTACCCGGCGTTGCGCGGGTTATAAAAATAACAATAAATAAAAATCCGGTTTGGAAACCCGCTTCTTAAAAAAGGCAATTTTTCAAATTATTCGGAAACCGGTTTATCAAACAACTCAGTTTTTTGAATACTCTAAGTCCTAAATATAAATGCATGCAATTTTCCCATTTTTCGTCCCTTTTCCCCTTTTTGGACCCCTTTTGGTCCAACTTTTTAAACAGAACACCTCCTAGCTATTTGGGAAACGTAACCAAGTTAAATCGCAAAAAAATACCTTTAACACCCATAAAATACAGCATTTATGCATAAAGTACTAATTTTTGCCCTTTTTTGTCCATTTGTCCCATTTTTTTCCCTTCGGTTCAAAATATTTAAAGGATTTATATTATAACCTGCACCGACAAAAGCTCGGTCAATATCCCAAATTTCAACAAAATCGTTCTAGATGTTCAGGCGTGATTGGCTAACAAACAAACAAAAAAAAACAGACTTACAGAAAGATTTGTAACATATATTAGGATTAGGATATTAGGATTAGAATAACCTGCACTCAGTTTGCCCGTTTTGAGCCCCTTTCCCCCTTATTGGACCACTTTTGGTTTTACTTTAGAAACGGAATACCTCCAAAAGCTATTTGGGAAACTTAACGAA
The DNA here is from genome assembly GCA_014635995.1 of Sarcophaga peregrina. NCBI lineage: Eukaryota > Metazoa > Arthropoda > Insecta > Diptera > Sarcophagidae > Sarcophaga > Sarcophaga peregrina. The sequence goes on along the minus strand of CM025791.1, from coordinate 71,215,459 downwards.
GCTAATCGTAAAAAATTACCTACTACCATTTTTTCTCCATTTGTCCCATTTTTTCTCCTCTTTTAGTCAAAATTTTAAAAACCATATGCTTCAATGATTTATGCTCATTGTCACAAAATTTCCTTTTTTGGAAGGAAACAACCTAACCTCTGATTATTGGTTTATAGTCTGATGTATGACTGTGATACCATCCTTTCGTAATTTCCTGACAAAACTTTTTATTGCCTCTAAGCTTTTGACTCCACCACCATCGCCAGTTTCGTTGACCATACCTTTCGAAATACCTACTGTCATAACGTAATCCTTTAGTTAGGATTACGACCTAGTTTTTTACACCATTCATGTCATGTGTATTTATTTTATACATGAACGGAGTTACCTAAAGTTCAAAGTCGATTTCGAACGACAGGTTTTAGGGAAACTTCTAATGGCAATTTTATTTACGCTCAGAGTTTTTGCCAGTAATCTGCAGAAGAAATATTTTTTCATATTTCCGTTTTGATGGGCCTTACATCTAATTAGCGAACATACTACCTACCAGACTATGACGACTTCAATTATTAATGTACCCACCAAGATGAAAAGGAGCTTCATCCGAAAAAATTACTTTTTTTTTGCCAAAATCGATATCAACGTGGAATTTTTCCCAACGTTGCTTAAGCGTTAATCGAGATGTAATGGAGATAATAAATATGAGTCCGAATAGAATGCCATAAGTATTGCCAGATCCGAAATAACCCAGGAATCAAATTTAAACCGATAGACGGCCCACGCGATATATTCTTAGACTTGTAATCTTAAGACCACTTTACCTGCATATAATTTGCAGACGTTCCTTGCCTTTGGCAGTTTTATTAGGACCTAATACACATGTATAGTCCACATTAGAACACTACCTTGGGGGCATCTCCTAATTGGGTCGACTCCTATTACTTCAGTTTCTGAAGGATATGCTAAATCGAACATCATGCGTAGCATGGACTGACATGAGTTATTTAACAAATACCATAACTTTGTCTCTTTATCAACAGAACTACAAATTAACAATGTTGTTTAACCCTATCGTTATCTTTCATTAGTTATCTATTTTAAAATCATTTAAAGATATGCGTTATAATTAATTCATAAAATTTTTCATTTTAATTTCAACAATCTTTTCACAAATATTTACAAAATTTCGATAATTTCGTAAAAATGCAATTAAAATCCAATTTTTTTTTTATTTAACTTTTGCTTGTTTAATAAAACCTAAAAAAAAAATAGAAAAAATGCCGTTTAATTGTTTATTTTGAACGCTTAATTAATTGATTCAATTACCTAATAAACCATGTAAACACTTGAAAACAAACACCAAGAATTTCTACATAAAATTCGACTTTTTTTCTTCATTCTTACGGAGAGACACCAACTCAGTTGAGCCGCTTTTATAAAACGGCGGCGAAATGAAATACAAAGTATAAGCAACTAAGCCTTGCAACGCACATACTTACACACACACACACACACACACACAGAGTATCTATTGAAATTAAGTAAATATGAATTTTAATTACATGCGACTACAAAAACAAATACAGGTTCTAGTATAAAAAAAAAATTAATACTTGAAATGCTTAAAAAATACGGCAACAAGCAGCAGCAGCAGCATCAGCAGCAACAACCAGTACAAATGAAAGGTGCCGCTTGCCAGTTAATGAGAAATAAAAAGTAGCGCGCGCATGAATACCCATACAAATGAAAATCCATCCACATAAAATAGAAGCATTTTTGTGTAGCATTAAATAATGTATGTACAGTGGGGTGCATAAATGAGTACATATTTGTACTCTGTCCAAATTTAATTGCATAAAAATTAAAGTGATAAAGCAATTCAAAAAAATTTTTTTCGTTTTTTTTTAAAATTCAAAAATAAAATTCTCAAATTTTAAGAAGAAAAAAAGAAATCAAAAGGAAAATCACTCGGATGTACTCAATTTTGCACCATTCCAAATTTTTAGGGAAAACAAGTATTTAAAATATTTAGTCCAAATACCCTCATTTACGCGACTTGGCATGCTCTCCACTAAATTCTTTATAATTTCTTTTGGAATATTTGTCCATTCGTGATGAATCCGTTGCCAAAGCTCATCTAAATTGGTTGGTTCTGATCGGTACTGTCCCAACTACCTCTTCTCAATCGGATTGAGGTAGGGTTTTTTGCGCGCCACTGCACTAATTGAAAATTTTGATCACTAAGCCATTCTTTAACGTTTTTGGATTTATGTTTAGGGTCGCCGACCTGCTGGAAAAGTACTTCTTGTGCAAGATAAACGCTTTTATCGACAAAAGTGGTTAAAAGGGCCTACGAAATTCTCAAATAATCTCCTTTTTTCATAATATTATTGACTCTTTGCAGTGGTTCGAGACAACATGGTGGCAAGGCAACCCCGATATGTGATCACCCTTCGTGCTGTTCTCTTTGGCGTGCGCCCCTTGTTCCCTTTGCCGCTTTCATCGGTCTCTGTGCGCAGATAGGCATGCGATCGTTGACAGTTTTGAATCGATTGCTGCTGGTTCTTCGGCTTCGCTTCGCCGTTCCTGTTCATATGCCGCTCCAAATTGCTCCTCTCCCTTACTATTATCATCCCCGTTATTGCCGCCCTTGCCGTCACCGCCACAGCCAAGCCTGCTGCGTTGTTGTTTGCCTTCCTATCTTGTCCGTTTTGTCCACCCCCGGTGTCACACCATGTGGCCAAAGCTTTGTCGTTGAGGACGCTGTTTAATATCAGTACTGAAGTGTCGTTCTTCATGCAAATGTATGTTTTTTGTTGTTGCTGTGTTCACCAGTTCCGAACTGTTTGGAGTTCAACTGGTAGTAATCGATCCGATTACGAGGTTTGACCGGAGACTTAATACCATGGAAGCCAGAAGCCCCTGGAACCTCGGTTCCAGCCTGGATGTTGGTGTGGCCCCTTTTGGAAGCAGCGTGGTGGCTGTGTTTGGACCCAAATAGCTGGAAGAGTCTAGTTAATGGGCTCTGTGTGGAAATCATGCCCAAAAACATGGCTTCGAATTGGTACTCAGTTGTAGCAATTTGTTACTTCTGGGGGCGTTAATACACCCATTGTATTTCACCCTCTGCGAAAAGCACAATGGGATTAGGTCCACGCGGACACTTACCCATGTAAAACACATCAGCGTAGCCCAATTTCTGTGTAACAGTCTGTTACATTTGTGGGCGTTGGTAGACGTATTGTATTTCACCCTCTGCGAACAGCACCATGCGATTAAGTCCACGTGGACAGCCACCCACATAAAAGCAATCATCGTTGTCCAATTTCTGTGTTCTCTGGCAAACTTTAACCGTGCTTTTACATTTTTAGTCCCGAAATTCCTGGTCTTTTCTTTTTGACTTCTAAGGTATAGCCAATATCGTTAAGAACTCTACTAGCCGTCCATCGTCTAACGGTTTTCCCGATTGCCAAAGAAGCTAGTTTTGGTGTTAAAAATTTGTCTGTTTTTATTTTTGTTACTATTAGACGAATATCTGCATTGGTTAGTAGATTTTTACGGCCTCTAACTTGAGACTTGAGGACAACAAAACGACGTTTTTGTACTCTGATGACTATTGACTGACTAAATCCAAGTTTTTTTTATAAAATTCCCTGGTAGAAATTCTATCTTCAGTTGATTTCGAGAGTTTCTTAAATTTTTAATAGAAATTGTTTTTTGGTCTATAAGTTGGAAAAAATTTTCGTTAAACGAGATTAAATAATTAGTATTTAATTAATTATTTCTTAAAAAACAAAAGTCAAAGTAGTTCAAAAATATGAAAACTAAACGGTAGTTTTTGATTTCGTTTTTGCAAACATATCATAAAAAGCAGACGTGCAAAATTGAGTACATGCAAGTTGTCTTTGCTTTGTTGTTTGTTTTATTCGTATGTAGAGCTTTATGCTTTCTATTTTAAATTTTATTTTAAAGGGCTATCCATTTCATGGTTTCAAAAGTATGGGACTGGATTTTGACATCTGTCAAACTAAGTTGTGAAAGCAATTTTTTTTTTCCTTTCAGCTGAAAGTCTGATATTGACGAAAATGGATCGCTTAACTATTACGAAACGTATAAAAATTATCAAAACCTACTACAAACGTGGTGATTCTGCCACAGCCACGTATCATGCTTTAAGAGGAAATTATCGTTTACATAATCGTCCAACTACACAAGCAATTGGCAAAATTGTGAAGAAATTTGAAGAGACTGGAGTGGTTACAAATATTGAAAGGCCGGTGCATCATTGTTTCGCTCGTTCCGCTGAAAATGTCGCTATTGTAAGTAAAAGTGTGGCCAAAGACTCGAATGTATCGATTGCTCGTCGTTCTCAGGAATTAGGACTGTTTTACGGTACATTATGGCGTATTTTGCATTTGGATCTATACCTACATCCATATAAAGTCCATCTTACGCACCAACTAAAGCCAGCTGACCATTCACAACGTTGTTGATACATGGAATGGGTGCTTGAACAACAGGTGGTGGACGGCAATGTGATGAAGAACATTTCATATTCGGTGGGTATGTTAACAAACAAAATTGTCGTATTTGGGGTTCTGAGAATTCTTAAGTAATTAGGATTGTATGGCCATCCAGAAAAAATCACTGTTTGGTGAGCTCTTTGGTCTGAAGGTGTGATTGGAGACCTTACTTCTTCGAAAACGGCGATGAAACGACTGTCACTGTTAATTCGGAGCGTTGTGGTCATATGATAACCGTTTTTTTTTTTTTTGCCTGCTATTGAAGAATACGACTTGGAGAATAGGTGGTTTCAACAAGTCGATGCCACATACCACACAACTCGAGCGAATATGGCTTTATTACCTACATAATTGGCCATTACAACCCTTCAGTCAGGATTACGACCAAGCTTCTCACACCACTTATGAAGTGTGTTTATACATGAGTGACGGGACCTACAGCTTAAAATCGACTCCGAACGACAGATTTTTGGGAAGCTTTTCATGGCAATTTTTACTTTCAGAGTCTTTGCCAGAAATCTGCTGAGAGGAAGTCGCCGAAGAAATATTTTTCGTTGTGATGTCTGACCTGGGATTCGAATCCAGGCCTTTTGTCTAATAAGCCAACACACTACCCACTAGACCATGGCGACTTCATGGCTTTATTGCAAGAGACATTTCCTGGCCGCATAATATCTCGTCGTAGCGATATCAACTGGCCACCAAAATTATGCGATTTGACACCATTAGACTTTCTTTTTGTGGGGCTACGCGAAAGAGCGTGTTTATGAAGATAAACCATCAACTTTTGAGCACTTAAAAACCAACATTCGTCAAGTTATGGCTGAGATAGCGCCCAATATGTGTCAAAAAGTGGTCGAAAATTACCACAAAAGAATCAATGCTGGCAACACTTCGCGTGTGGGTCATTTAAGTGATATAGTGTTTCACACATAATGTCAACGTTCAAACTTTACAATAAAAAAGAAATTTCATGAAAAAAAATATTTTACTCGTATATGTGTTTTATTTCCGTTTACTTTTGAAACCACGAAATGGATAACCCGGTATTTTGTTAATTACTAAATGCTAAATAAATGACAAAAACTACTTTTGAAATTTTCTTTATTACTTTTAGTTTAATTCAATAAAAAGCATGCAAAGTACAAACATGTGCTCCCCACTGTATGTATGCCGATATAAAATAATTTTCTTTTTATTTTGTTTTTATTTTATTTTTAATTAAATTGTTGATATTTGTTAAATAAAATACGAAATAAAAAAAAAAATAAAAATTAAGAAAAATAAAATTTTAATTGAAATTAAGATAAATAACGTAACGTAACGTAACGTAAAGTATCGAAACAACTTAAAAAATAAAATCAAAAAAAGTTTGTGATTAAAAGATTCGTTTTTTAAATGTTGAAATTGAATTTTCCTTTTCTTTTTCCTTGATTTTTTTCTTGAAATTTATCTTAAAAGTAGGCATCCGGTTGATAAAAATGTATGTAAACAGCCGATAATAAAATTTTATGAATTTATTTACAGCCACATGGGGCTTTTTTTTCTTCTTTCGTATTCAAATTGATAAATTGTATAGGAAGTATTAGAAAAATATTTATTAATTCAAGATAAATTTAAATTATAATTGTAATTTGTTAATTAATTTGATAATCTAGCGAGAACACAATGAAAAAGAATGAAGAAAAATCGAAAATTTGATGGTGTGTGTTAGAGATCGCCTACAAATTCAAGCATCTCTAGATTTCTACTCCATACATACATACATAATTGGCCATTCAACCCAATTACGACCTAGCTTCTCACACCACTAGACCACGGCAACTTCATTCCTACTCCATAGAATGTGTAAAATAAGTTAATTATACTTACTTGATCAATTCGTAATTATAACCCTTTAGTTAAGATCAGTGATCAGCAATGAGTATTTAAAAAGATGAGTAGAATCGAATCATACTCATAATTTCTGTTGCTTATACGTATTCATACTTATTTTAATATCATCTAACCTCTACTCATACTTAACAACACGTATGATGTTGCTGATTTCGAATCTCCATAACTCAACATATACACGAATCCCAAAATAAGTATGCATCGCATACGAAAACTAGAATACTCCTTAGAGGATTTTGTGTATTGGCTTTGCTTGCTGGCCTGTTTTTTCTTTTTTTGTAAATAAAAACTACGACTGTAAATTTAGAACGATTCGAGTCATTCGAGTCACTCGAATCACTTATAAGTATTATAAGTTTGTTTATAAATTTATGAATTTAAATGAGTAGGCTTGTGAATCAAACATATTCCGAATGGTATGAGGTTGATGACAATGTTCTATGCATACTCATTGCAACCTGGACTTATAAATCAACATTGAAGTGAGTACGAAGTTCATAGTTCAATTTCAATATTGTTGACTCAATTCAATTTCAATATTGTTGACTCACTTACATATATTCAATTCAAAATTTCATGAGTGCTTATGAGTAGGGACAAAAACGGTTCATTGCTGATCTATGGTTAGGATTGCAACCTGGCATCTCACACCAGCTATGCTTATGTGCCATTGCGTTATGGGAAGACACGCAGAAAGATGGTAGCTCCCATCTAACGGCTTCTGCCTTGGATGTAGATACTTCTATCCACTTTCTTTGTTAATACCTATCTTTCGGTAGATAAAGATATCGGTTACTTGACTCGCCATTCCTTGTCAGGTTAACGGAGTTATCATCCATTGATTTCAAATGATAAAGTCTCGTTTATTAAACTTTCAGTCTGGTTTTCTAATGTACGGTTGTCGTTTTTTACTGTGCAGCATTTTCGCTAACCAAGTTCTTCCCTAGTTTTGTGGAATTTGGTCAGTTCAGGGACTGCGCTTACCTATGGTGTCACAATGCATGTTCAAGTGGGCTTTGGTAATCAAAGCTACCGCTTCGACCTAACCTACCACCACCTATGTTGTGTAAATTAATTTCATCCTTGAGTAGAGGGGCTTTTAGTTCAATAATGACTCTTAATGATGAATTTTGAAAAGCTTTTCTGGTAAATTTTATTTGCTCTCAGCCTATTTGCCAGCAAGCTGGTAAGAGCAATTTGCCGAGAGAAATAATTTTTTCTTATTTAGTTTTGTTCCAGATGTCTAAGATGAGGCCTGAATTACAAGCTCTCGAATAAGTGAAAGCTCTACCAACTATAGTCGCCGAAGTCGAATAAGTAGTGTATTAGCTTATAAGACGTGAACCTTCTGTTCAAACCCCAGCTTAAACTTCTCCATCTAAACGAAATACAAAAAAAATACTTTTCCGGCTACAGTTAAACCCCTCTTAACGGTGCTCCCCTCAACGCTGTTTCAGTAGTACGGTGTAGTATTGGAATTCCCCTAACTCGCACACTGTGATGTAAGGTCATAGCCCAGACAAAAGGATTAAAGGTTCATAATGACCTATTACCTAAGTAAGTAAGAATTTTCACTTCTTGATTTAACTTCATTAAGGTAAAACTAATTTCTTTGTAAACGAAAAAAGGGCATGGGACCTGAAAATTAGACCGCTATCAGATATCCGTGAAGTGATATTTATCATTATATCCCACTTTATATTTTTATTGTTATTATCTGGTACTCATACATACATACATAACTGGTCATTACAACCCTTCAGTCAGGATTACGACCTAGCTTCTCACACTAATTATGTTGTGTGTGTTAATATTATACATGAGTGGCGGGACCTACAGTTTAAAGTCGACTCCGAACGACAGATTTTTGAGAAACTTTTCATGGCAATTTTATTTTTATTCTCAGAGTTTTTGCCAGAAATCTGCTAAGAAGAAATCGCCAAAAAAATGCTTTTCGTATTTTTATTTTGATGTCTGGCCGGGGACTCGAACCCTGGCTTTAAGTCTAATAAACCAGCACACTACCTACTAGACCACAGCGACCTCATCTGGTACTCAATCATCAATAAAACATAAGAGAGATGAAAAAAACAATGGACTTGTTGATGTGATCAATGAATAAGTAAAAAACTATAGCAACAAAAATAATGGACTTGTTTACATGATCGATGGATAAACAAACGTAATAATAGCAACAACATCAGTATAAAGAAATACAAGAGATAAAGATATAAACAGCGGACAAAGAAGTAAATAAAAAAAAAAAAAAAACGAAGTGCAGTATAAAAAATAGCAGATAGACAAATACACAAGCAACAACTACTATGCCTGGACGAGTGGAAACCAGATACACAAACAATAATAATGAAAACAAGTTGCTTACATTTTTAGATGTTTCACGAAGACATTCTTCTTCAAGTGCATTCATCAGACTGCTGAACCTTGTTATATAAAAGGCAAGATAGAGTAGATAATGACGATTCTTAGAGTTAGAATTCAGTCTATCGAGTGTGAAGACGACACATTGTTTTCAGTAAGAATTCGGTCAGACAAGTTGTATATGAAGAGAGTATTGTAGTGTTGCTTACAAAAAGCTTCTAGGCAGAGAAGAATAACGAACAGTTGTTATTGCGTACGCGGAAGAATGTGAAAGATAAATTGCAATTAAAGCAAATTGTTATTGCGTAAATCAATTTCTAAAGGTGGCACACGGAATTGTGCGAACAATAAATAATTGATTTAAAATTCAACGCAAATTTATTTTTATTTTATTTGCATTGCTGGACATTAAACCACCAACACGCTTGCGTAGAGTGCGGACTGAAGAAAATATCGCAGTTGTATCGGCCAGTGTTAATGATGACCAACAATTATCGATTCGTCGCCGTTCGCAGCAATTGGGCCTCTGTTGCTCAACGAGGAAAATTTTGCGGAAGGATTTAAGTGTGAAGTCTTTCAAAATACAGCTGATGCAAGAATTGAAGCCGAACGACCTACCGCAATGCAGAATTTTTGGTGAATGGATTTTTGGAAAGTTGGCCGACGATTCACGTCTTTATCGAAAAATTGTGTTCAGGGACGAAGCTAATATTTGCCTCAATGGATGCGTAAATAAGTAGAATGGTTGATCTTGGAGTGGAGATCAGCCAGAAGCATTGCAAAAGCTACCAATGCATCCACAAAAAGCCACAGTTTGGAGCGGTTTATGGCTGGTGGGATCATTGGACTGTACTTCTTCAAAGATGCTGTGAATCGTAACGTAACTGTGAATAGTGAGCGCTACAGGGATGATATCAAACTTTTTTTCCCCCAAACCTCAAGAGTTTGACTTGCATGACATGTGGTTTCAACAAAATGGTGCCACATGTCACACAGCACGCGTAACAATGGACTTATTGAGAGGCGAGATCGGTGAACATTTTATTTGACGTTCAAGGCTGGTCAATTGGCCGTCTACATCGTGCGATTTAACACCTTTAGACTATTTTTTGTGGGGCTATGTTAAAGCTCATGTCTATACAGACAAGCCCGCTTCAATTGACGCATGGGAAGACAACATTAAAGCATTTATTCGTCAGATACCGGCCGAAATGTTGGAAAGAGTATGTCCGCGCAATTGCGGACAGCATTTGCATGAAATAATCTTCAATTGTTAAATTATATAGACCGTACTATCGATTTAAATAAAGATTTCATGCATTTTTGCTGAATTTTATGTGTTTTTTTTTTTTTAAATTTTCCTAAAGCTCTTAAAAAATCACCCATTAGTATATCAAATGTAATAAAAGGGTTAATAGCTTTAAATTTACTAACCATTCCCTTACTCCCTTTGCCAGACATAAAAAACAACACTTCAATAAATTATGGTAATCCAAACCTTTTCGAATATTACTATCCATCCAGCCAAGAGACGTAATTACCAGTAGAAAATGTCTTTCAGAGTGAAATATTTTAATAACCTTCATAAACAATCTTTTTTTTTGGGAATTTTTATTAGAAAAATCACAAACAAGACTGAAAAATGCCAAAAATGAAGCAAAAAAAAAAAAAAAGTTGGTAAATAGAGAAAGACGAAGTGGAGAGAGGGAAGGATGTTCCTATAAATTATCAAAACATAAATCTTAAATAATAACTAAAAATGGAGAAAATAAATAAATAAATGAATAAATGGAAACATTTTAGAACACAACTAAACAGTAGAGTACAGAAGAGTACCGAAAATGGCGTTATTTAAGAAAATTTATTGCCATTCATAGACAAAAATGTTCATTTTCATGTCTCCGTTTGAGTTGAAAAAGTCTATAAAAATCTATCATTAATCATTTTTATTTTTATTTTTTTTGTTGGGTAGTTAACGCATTACAAACAGTGTGAGAGAGATAGAAAACATACACACACACACACATTTACATCCACATACAGAAATTCGATAATTTAAAATGTTAAGAGAGAAAGAGATGAACAACAACATTAAAGAACTAGTAAATCCTTCATACCACGTACAAAAAAACATGGTTGGTACACACACACATACACATACACACATACTACACTCCCAAAAAATTTCGAAAGCATTGCCTTAAGTAACATCACTAACAACATTGTCACCAATGGCCCCATCACCATTACCATCACAGTCACAGTCACAGTCACCAGAACTTGATGATAACCACACATTTTTGGGAAGACAGCACTTCCGTCATATTTTTTCTGCTTTTTTTTCATGCATTACGGCTGTGATGGTTTTATTTTTTCTCCGAAAATTTTGTAAGAAACATTCATCTCGAGACATTCTCTCCCGTGGAATGTTTATAATAAATTCTGTGTTGTTTCACAATCTTATTAATAACAGTGTGTGGCAATTGAAATTGGAACAAGTTATTCACACAATTATTTTATGGAGTAGCTCAGATTATGTATATGCTCGCTGTAGTATTACAGATCACAGTATATGGATTCGCATCCATAACCTTCACCCTAAGCCTTTGTATGCTCATTTATCCTGCTTAACTTAAGGCCTAACTTTGGTTGGGTTGGAGCGGTAGCTCTGATATCACAAAGCTCACTTGAGCACACATTGCGGCCCATTGTGATTCCACGGGTGAAGGCAGTTCCTGTACTGACCATGCTCCACTAAAATCAGGCAAAAGGAAAAAGTTGGTCAGGGCAAAGGCTGCACGACGAAAGCACGACTGCCCCGCACTGTAGAACCAGCCTGAAAGTTTGATGAACGAAACTATATCCATGATATCAATAGATGATAGCTCCGTTAAGGTAACAAGAAATGCAGAGCCAAATAACCTCTATTTATACCTAGCAAGAGACGGGCACTGGCAAAGTAAGTGAATAACAGTCTCCTCTGCCTCAGTGGACCTGCATACACGGCAGAAGTCGTTAAAAGGGAGCCTCATTCTGGCCGCGTGTCTACTCAAGACGCATGGCCTGTAAGCATAGCCACTGTAGTCCAGATGCCATCACGACCAAGACCAAGTAATTGGTTGATACACCTTCTAACATGCATCAAGGGCCAGGTTAGTCTAGCATAGGAGCAGGACTCCTCATTGACCCAGGACAGGTTGGCGTTGTGAAAGAATTTCCGCGCAATGGTCAACTTGACCGAGGTAAGTGGCATACCTAATTCAACAGAAGAGGGGGAAGCAGGACTCCTCATTGACCCAGGATAGGTTGGCGGCCCGAAAGAATTTCCGCGCAATAGTCAACTTGACCGAATCAAGTGAAATACCTAATTCAACAGAAGAGGGGGCGAGTTTGTCAGCCCTAGAATTTGCCGGAATTTCACTGTGCCCGGGGACCCACACCAGACAGGTACTGGTGAAGCGCCCCGAAAGAATGTCGAGACAGCGGCTACATTCCCTAACGATCCTAGAGTTGTTCCTGAAAGCCGATAGAGATCTTATCGCGTCCTAACTATCAACAAAGTCCAAGACGCGATTGAAAGGAGCATCGTTGACGAGGATTCATTGAATGGCCCGGCAAATTTCCATCACCTCCACCTGAAACACTTAACATAAATACATAATTGGTCATTACAACCCTTCAGTCAAGATTACGACCCAGCTTCTCACACCACTTATGTTGTGTGCGTTAATTTTATACATTAGCGGCGGGACCTACAGTGTCGACTCCGAACGACAGATTTTTGAGAAGCTTTTCATGGCAATTTTTACTCTCAGAATCTTTGCCAGAAATCTGCTGAGAGGAAGTCGCCGAAGAAATATTTTTCGTTTTGATGTCTGACCTGGGATTCGAACCCGGGCATTTTGTCTAATAAGCCAACACACTACCCTCTAGACCAGGGCGACTTCACTTAAGAAACACTTAAGACTTGGTTTAAAAAAATTTTTTTTTTGACTGCCGTCTACGAGATAACTCGTATCTTGCGTTCCCTTCTAGGGAATCAAGTTGCCGTTTTTTGTGGTTAGTTTTCTGAAAATTGCTACAGTAGTCAACGTGTTAACGGCAAAGTGGTTCAGTCCTTTAACACATATTTTTTGTAAATAAATTTTTTTGTTTTTTACAGTATTCCCTCGATATAAGCAATTTTAACAATGCTTGCAGGACAGTGCTTATAATCGGGAAAATCTTATATCGAAATGCTGCACCTGAGAGCAAATAGCGGCGTGTCATCCAATTTGATAGAATTCTATTTGTCTCATTGTTGTCAATGGGAATGCCGGCTGGTAGGAGAGGGTTTTGATCGTTTTGAACAGCTTTGTGTTGTAAACAACGTTGTAATTTGCTAGGTCCCCATTACAGTATGATATCACTGCGAATAAATTGCTGAAGACGATGGTTTCCCAGCAAACTTTATCAACATAGCCAAGAGTCCTATTGTAACAATAGCTAGGCAGAGAGATAGGTCGTTAGTTTGCCCAAGACCTATACCAGGTCGGATTAGTGGAAGAAGAATTTAACAAATTACAAAAGGCAAACATTGATCGGTTGTAGATTTTTTATTAGGAATCAATTATCGGAGATGGTTTTGCTTCAGTTAGTTATGTCTTCTGGATGGGACAGAGTACTGCCTCGGCCTCAAGTAGAATGAAATGGAATTGTAATGCATATTATATAGCATTGCATTGCGCTGTTCAACTTCCAAAAAATCTACACCATGGCGTTTATAGTGAATATAAATAGCACACACCATTGGTCGAATTCAGCCTGATTCGTGAGCTAAAGTATGGAAATTAATTCAATTTTGCTTCACCCAAGAACCCAGTGGCACCCTTTTCAGCGATATAAATTTCATATAAAAATCGTTTAACAAAAAAATTTCAAAGATTTGTCACACACACTTTGTTTTTTTTTTTTCAATTTCCTTTGATAGGAAGAGCTAAGTGAAGTTGCCGTAGTGTAGTAGATAGTGTGTTGCCTATTAGACCTGAGGCCATAGTTTAAATTCCACGTCAGACATTTCTAACAAAACGAAATATGAGAAAATCGTATTTCTTCGAAAATTCCTTTTAAATAATTTCTGGCAAACACTCTGAGAGTGAATAAAATTGCCTCGAATAAGTTTCTCAAAACTCTGCCCTTCGAAGTCGACCTTAAACTATAGATACCGCCACTCATGTATACAGTTAATACGCATAACATAAGTAGTAAGAGACTGGACTGAACGGCTGTAATGACAAATTATGTATGCATGATCCGATATTTGACTACGACAAGAAGTAAAAAAATGAAGAGTCATTGGATAAACTATAAAGATCTCATTATTATGTTGAAAATCTATTGATTTTTTATCTTAAAACCTGGGTTTCACTTATAAATTCGAACTCTTTTAAAGCTATACGATACAGACCAGTCTTTTAAAATTTTTCAAATATTCTCCTAAATTTCTCTTTGCGGCAGATTCCTCTAGTTCAACTCTTCCATAAATTATTAACACGAAAGATTACCAGTATTCTGGTAGTATAGTTTCATTCGGCGGTATTTCAATCCTATATGAGACAGTCGTCAATTGATTCTTTCTAGCTAGACTAAGATCAGCTGAACCCGTACAATATGTTGGCAAATCCACTGAAATCATTGACTGCCGATGGCTTACTAACCAATACAAAACAAACATCAAATATTGTTACGAAAGTGGAAACAATGTTGTCAAACAAAACAAACACAACAGAATGGACTTGATCATGCATAAAATGATAAACAAATGCTCCAAAAACCAAACAACGCATTGTTCACGTGGTCAACGAATAAGCAAAAATATAGCAACAACATCAGCATAAAAAAATAAAAGGGAAAAAAGTTGTAAACAACCAACAACAAAGTGCAGCGAACAAAAAGTAATTAAGCAAAAACATAATTCATATAAGACACACAAACTAGAATAAAGAAAACAACTTGTTTACATTTTTGGATTATTCCCGAAGGCCGTCATCCTCCTTCGAGAGCATTCATCACACTATTGATCCAGCAATATAAAAGGCAAGACAAAGCGACCAATAAGGGAATTCGAGTTGGTCGTGTGTGATGACGTCGCGTCGGTTGCTGTGAGAATTAAATCAGTTGTGTGTGAAGTCGGGATATAATTCAGTCGGTCTTATGTGGAAACAAGTTGCGTGTGAAGAAAACAGTTGTTAGTGTTGTGCCTACAAACAGGTTGTGAACAAAGAAGAATAACTAACAAGTGTTGTTGCTTACAAAAAAGTCATGAGCAGAGATAGATAACGGACAAGCACATATTGTGATAGTTATCGTTGTATTCGTGTTACATGTTCGAACAGTGGGATAAAAGTAATGCGGACAATAAAGAATTGATTTAAAATTAAACAGAAATTTATTTTTATTTTATTTGCAATCTGCGAACTCATAATTTTAACGTTTTTAAAAGGTAACAATATATATTCTCTGGCTGCCCTGGTAGTCTAGTGGGTTGTGTGGTCGACTATCAGCGTGAGGCTGGTGACATTTTTTCCCACAAGAGACTCTAGTCTGTTACACTACACCAAGCATATGGTATATGTTACTCAGCTCGTAATAATTAAATATAATTTGTAATTGTATTGTAATTAAAAATTAAATAAAACAAATAAATTATTTTCTAAGGTAGCCTCATTTTTATAACTCAGTGTAAAACTGGATTATAAAATACATTCTTTAGGAATCTTTATTGAAAGCAAATAAAATTTTAAGACTGTTGGTTTGAAGTATTTTGTGATTAGAGGAGGAGGACTTTATATTTTATACAAACACTGTTTGTTAACACAGTCGTAAACATTTGTAAGTGCAAAAGTAGTTAGTGATTGTATCCTCTATATCTCACTCGCTTAACTGTCTTCTGTCACATGAATAACTACTTCACTTATAAGGAATTCATATTTCTTTTTTCTCTCATTTTGTTTTGTATTATTTTTAATAGAAACACACACACAATTTTCTAAAACCATCAACAACTAGAGAAACAACAACAAAAGCAAAACAATAATTGCAAAAGCTTTAGAAAAAAAGGAAATTTTTGTATTATCAACGTACGAAAACAACGCATCACCATTGTAAACAAACACTTGCTGTAATTATGGGTGTCTGTGTGGGTATGTGTGACCTTAAATATCCTTGTGATGTATCAAAGCATATAAACCACACGCACACACCAACCTAACAGTAAACAACAATCAGTAATAACTCCGACGTGTAGCAGCAGTACTTCTATTCCATCGCTTCTCTTCCATTATGAATTAAGTTCGAGTGAGTTATAGAAACCATCATCACATCTACGTAATAAAGTTACAAACACAGTAACATGCAATGACAACCACGACGACACAAAATAACATCATGAATTATTCCATTGTTAAGATGACATCGTATATGTATGTGTATGTGTCTGTTTGTATAAGACCCACAGAGAGAAATAGATAGAGAGAGAGAGAGAGAGTACATTCATAAGCATTATTTATATGAAAACTTTCATTTTTAAACAACCCTACGCACATACATAGCCATACACAACAAAGCACACAACTACATTTACATCCTTCATTAAGCTAAGCTAGTGTTGTTACTCAAAAAACACAGTTTTTGAGTGTAAAGCCGTATTAAATTTTTCAATTTTCATTTTCATTTTGATGTAAGGAAAGGTTAGATTAGAAGAAATTGGCGCCTGCATAAAGCATAGCTCATTTGGATCATTTCACTGAAATAATAGGATTACCATTACGCCTATTGTACCACATGCCGACAACATTTTGTTTGGCATTCAAAAATATTCTCATCCAAATTTGCCATTACTAAACAAGTCAGGGTGCCTAGAAATATTTTTTTTTCCATTCTTGAGTAGTCTTTTTCTCGTTATTACATCCTAGAGACCAGTATCACGTAATAACCTCTGTGAAAACCATAAAATAGAGCCTGGGTAAATTAAAAGTGAATCGCCTCCTACACATATACGTACATAATTGGTCATTACGGGTTGTAATGATTATTAATCTAGTTTCTCACACCATTTATGTTGTGTGTGTTAATTGTATACATAAGTGGCGGGACCTACAGTTTACAGTCGACTCCGAACGACAAATTTTTTTTGAGAAACTTTTCATGGCAATTTTATTTACTCTCAGAGTTTTTGCCAGAAATCTGCTGAGAGGATATCGCCGAAGAAAAACTTTTTGTATTTTGTTTTGATGTCGGGCCTGGGACTCGAACCCTGGCTTTACGTCTAATAAGCCAGTACTCTACCTACTAGACTACGGTGACTTCAGCAATGATGGAACATTCATCAGGCTGTTTATCCTGCCATACAAAACGCAATGCAAATCATGCGACTGAGTTAGTGAAGTTCAGTCAGTCTTGTGTGAAGATGAGGTGTGGTTGAAGACAATATGCATAAATATTGGTTTAACTGGGCGAAGCATATGAGGAATGATGTTTACATTATATAGAAGGACATTCATCAGACTGTTTATCCGGCCATATAAAAAGAAATGCAAATCATGCGACTGAGTTAGTAAAGTTCAGTCAGTCTTGTGTGAAGATGAGGTGTGGTTGAAGACAATATACATAAATATTGAGTTGGCTGGGCGACGCATATGAGGGGATTATTGGTCTGCCTTTAACTGAGAAATATTAGTCTTACATACATACATAATTGGTCATTACAATCCTTCAGTCGGGATTACGTCTCGACGTAGCTTAAAGTAGACCTCGAACAACAGATGCTCAATTTCTCATGCAAATTTCTCAAAAAATGTGTCGTTCGGAGTCGACTTTAAACTGTAGGTCCCGCCACTCATGTATAAAATTAACGCACACAACATAAGTGGTGTGAGAAGTTAAGACGTTGTACAATAGGTCAATTCGACCACCGGGTACTGTACTTGTCAGAATTGACACGTCCTCTAACCTAACCTAATCTTCTCATTCCCATGCTATTTACTCTGCTGAGAGACAGTCGCCAATGAAATATTTTTTTCATATTTGATTTCGATGGATATAGCTTCATGTCTAATAAGCCAACACACTACTTAAGGAGTGCGCTCGAAAAAAACTTGACTTACACTTTTCGTTATAGAAATAAAACTAAGTGGCGGATTTTTTTCATTTTATATTTCAATTAAAGTAAATAATATTTGCATTCTTTTGTGTATAAAATTTTTTTCGGTCCAGAGGCTCAGAGCATCCAATCCTAGAGCGCCACTTTTCTTCCAGACATGTTGGAGTGTTTCAGAAAAATACGTATTATTTTACTTGCTTTGTTTTGGTCAGCAAATCCTTTTTTTCTTCCACATTCACGCTTTCTCTCAATACTCAAAAACTCCTTATATTGTTTTATTCTTACCTTAGACTCGGGTTTTTGGTTAACACCTGCGAGCCTAACAATCGTTTTTTGTATGCGGCACGGTTTTCCATTGAAAATTTCAATTATTTTTTTACGACATTCTTGTTGGGTGTCCATTTTCAAGAAACTAATTTTGCTATTGCAATGAAATTTAGCATATGGATTTTGAAATAGATGACGAACAAAAACAATGTAACGGTATTCATTTTTTTCAATTATGATAAAAGTTATAAGCTTAAAAGTAGGCCCATTTTTTTGTCCGCACTCCTTACTAGCCTGCGGCAACTATCGTTCTCAGACACTCGTCTGAATTAACTCGAATAGTAAAAATTTGGCCACTTCGGTTACTTCTAGGTACCAATATCTAGAAACCCACTAGGTTGTAACCTTCGTATGTATATCGCGCTATCTGGTTCACTTCTCCAATCGTTGTCGAAGGATCTAATGACCGCTTCTCTCCTAGTAAAAATGTGTACACACTGTCGCAGACAGCTTCAAATATAGATGGATATTGACTAAATCAAAACAATTAATTGAAGTCTCTTGAAATGGATAAAGGCAAGCAGAGGACAATAATTTGTTTCTCATTGCAGCAAGAACAAGGTTCGGGGATTAGGTAAGTCGTGCAAACTATAGAATTTTGCAAAACAATAAAATCTGAAATGACTGGAGTCTCTTTACATGGATGTGGTGACCTTATGCCTTCAAACAATTAAAAATTGGATTGGATGCGCCACGAATATGGTATTTTATAACATTTCCGTAGAATGGTTTTTTTAAGCGCCCATGCTGGCAAATTTTTCAGGGGATCAGATGGAACATTTAATTGGATTTCCATTTAAATTACACGGTGAGTGTGTCACAATTTTTTAACATTCTTGGCTTGCACAAGCCGCATAAAAGGTGTCTTGTCATGTTGGAACATCCATGATGCGTCTAAAGCAGCTTCCAAAACATAAATACGATCGAACATTGTTTTTGGATCACAGTCCCCATTTCATTACTTGCGTTGAAAAATTTCATAGTCTAGTAAGTAGTGTGTTTGGCTTATAGATGTGAGCCCAAGGTTCAAATGGCTAGACAAATATCTCCAACAAAATCAAAATATGAAAAGAAATATTTCTTCGGTGACTTCCTTTTAACAGATTTCTGGCAAAAACTCACAGACCAAATAGAATTGTTATGGAAAATTTCACAAAAATCTGTCATTCCGAACCGCTTTTAAAGTATAGGTCCCCCTACTTAGGTATAAAATTAACGCATACAACATGAGTGGTCTGAGACAGAGATCAGCAATGAATCGTTTTTCCGCTACTCATAAGTACTCATGAAATTTTGAGTGTGAGTGAATCAATAGAACTGAAATTCAACTACTTTGATTCATTCATTGGACTCGCTACAACATTGACTTATAAGTATAAGTAGCAATGAGTATGAGTACATCGTTAACGTCAAACTCACAACATTCGAAATAAGTTTGATTCATATGCCTACTCATTCTGATTCATAAATTTAGAAAAATACTTATAACTGATTCGAGTGATTCGAATCATACTGATTCGAGTGATTCGAATAAATAAATGATTCGAATAAATAAATGATTCGAATCATTTATCAAAATTTACAGCCTTTGTTGTTGTTGCATACACAAACAAAGAAGAAAGGAAAGATAAAGACAACAAGCAAAGCATACACACAATTTTTTTTTGGTGAGTATTGGAGTGCTCGTACGCGAATCATACTTTTTTTTATATAAAAACCAACACTCAGGGGATGGGCCCTACTTATGCAGTGCATGCAGGTTTAGGAAAATCGGTTATAGGAAGGTGTAAAGAGCGAATAGTGTCTGTGGACATTTGATTTAAACTTACCAATATCGTAATTGTCGCCATGTCGTAGAAGTCGCCATGGTCTAGTAGGTAGTGTGTTGGCTTATTAGACGAAAGGCCAGGATTCGAATCCCAGGTCAGACATCAAAACGAAAAATATTTCGTCGGCGACTTTCTCTCAGCAGATTTCTGGCAAAGACTCTGAGAGTAAAAATTGCCATGAAAAGTTTCTCAAAAATCTGTCGTTCGGAGTCGACTTTAAACTGTAGGTCCCGCCACTCATGTATAAAATTAACGCACACAACATAAGTGGTGTGAGAAGCTAGGTCGTAATCCTGACTGAAGGGTTGTAATGGCCAATTATGTGTGTATGTAATACTCCAAGAGGAAATATTTTGTATGCCAAATGGGTTAAGAAAATATCTTAGAGCAGAACCAAGAGAGTAAACAATTGAATTAAACAATTGAGGTAAACCGCGAATATATTTCAAGTGAAAGTCTATTCCATTTAAAGAAGTGCTTCATTTAATTTGGATAAGAGGTAAAAAGACGGGTGCTAGCTATACCATTTTACTAAGTAGGCAAAGCAGACTCACAGAGAACGCCGCGGTCTAGTAGGTAGTGTGCTGGCTTATTAGACGTAAAGCCACAGTTCGAGTCTCAGGCCAGATATTAAAATAAAAAATACAAAATTTCAATAAAAAATTACAAAAAAAAAAAATCGGCGATTTCTTCTCTTTCTCTTCTTGAAAAGTTTCTCAAAAAATCTGTCGTTCGAAGTCGACTTTAAATTTGTAGGTCCCACCACTTCTGTATAAAAATTAACCCACACACAACATAAATGGTGTGAGAAACTGCGGGCTTCTTGGGGACGATTGCTGTAAACTGTCTAACGGTGATGGTATAGCACTGGCCATTTTATAGTCACCAGCAGCAACTCGTTTCCTTACCGTTCGCATCTTTCCAACTTTCCTAAACTTGCACAATGCACTGCATGAGTAGGGGTCATCCCCTGAGTGCTGGTTTAATAACAAAAAAAAAAAACCTGCTGGACCTCAAGTCACGTGGAAGTTCTCGGCAATGAGGGGCCAGATGATGGGTATTCCAACTTGCTGATGAAGCCGGAGTCATTCTGTGAATTAAAAGTAGTAGAACGAAATGGATTTGAAAGCAAATGGACTTCAAGCTACTAAATATGAGTGAATTTTAACTCATAAGCCTTGTTACTCTATGGCTTAAGAGAAAATAATTAAAAATTCCTTTGTTGTTATGCTAATGGAATTATGATGGAATTCTTTTAAGCAAAAGGTATTCGAAATATTTTTGAAATATTCTTTTGAAGACAAATAAATTTTAAAAACAAAATAAAATCTAATCAAAGTTTTTATTCAAATGATAATGGCAATTAAAGTAAGATGGACATCATCCCGTACTCTGTCTGTCCGTCTTTCTGTCTGTCTGACATGGTTGGAGCGTGTAACAAATGTGAAGAAATCACAAATCAAATCTGAGAATGTCTTTTAATTTTAATTTCTTTAGTTTTTGATTTTTATTTTTTCTCCATTTTAACTAATAAATGAATATGTCAGTCAGTTAGGCAGTTAGGCAGTTTGTCAGTTAGGCAGCTAGTTTTTGTTGTTCTCAAACAAAACAAATAAAATTTATTACCGGGATCAATATTGGAATCAGAATACCAGCTAGCCAGTCAATTATAAAATGAAAAAAAAAAAACAAAAAAAAACCGAATATAACGCCCCAATCAAAGGCCATAAATTAAAAGTGGAACTTTGAGAACAAGAAGAACAGAGTCAAAGCATTTGTTTTATGTTTTTTTTTTGTTTCTTTCTTCTGTTTTTCTGTTGTTTTTTTGTTTTCGTAATAAATTTTTAAATTTGAGTTAAAGAACTGACTGACTGACGCACAAAATATTCCAAAACTACCTAATGTTTCATCTTCTTTAAGATGAAACCAACAACAACAGCAGATTTGTTGTTGTTCTTTTTGTTTTAATCTTTTCAATCCTAACATACAACCCCACAATACACTGACACAGATACGGATACAGATACACACTCACAGATACAAAAACAATAGATGGCTGGTACATCTGTACAGTGGCGAGCACAAAAAATGCAACGTTGGGTAAAATTATCTTTAAGTGCGATCATTTTAAAAAATGGTGACCAGTTCAAAATATTTCTTTGGGTGTTATTAATCCCTACAGTTATACATAGATACCTATTATCAATAACATTATGTAAATATTTGTAATTAATGAGATATTATTTTGTCATTTATTAAAAAGAGTGCGAATTTCATGAAAATCTTAAAATTAATATTTAGTGGCGTAGCCCTTATTTTTTATGACTTCTTGCAACCTAGAAGGCATAGAGTCGACTAAAGCTATTAATGGGTTAATGGATATTTTCTCCCATTCACTTTTCAAAATTTCTTCTAATTGCCTCTTATTTGACGGATGTTTCCTCTTAACTTCCCGATCTAATAGCTCCCATAGATTTTCTATGGGGTTTAGATCGGGAGACTGTGATGGCCAATCCAAAACATTGACATCATTGTCGCTTAAAAAGTTTCGAGCTAAGCGACTTGAGTGCTTTGGATCGTTATACTGTTGGAATATGCTACCAGGAGGCATTTTTTCCCGCAGATGAGAAAGCATGTGTTCTCCAAGGATTTCACAGTACTTCTTGGCGTCCATTTTTCCTTCGATTTGAGTTAAGGGACCTACCCCATCACGGGAAAACGCACCTGTAAATACGTGACGTAAAATCAATAATTTTTTTTAAACATATCGTTCCTTACCCCACACCATTATTGATCCACCGCCTTGTTTTACGGTTGGAAGTTGATATTTTGGAGAATATCTCTGTCCAGGCGGTCTTTGAACAAAATTTATCCCATCGGAGACAAACAAATTAAATTTGCTTTCATCGCTCCACAAGACTTTAGCCCATTGTTCATTTGACCAATCCTTGTAACGTTTTGCAAATTCCAGGCGCTTCTTTTTATTGATTGCACTGATGAGAGGTTTCTTTGCGGGTCGTCTCGCATGCAAATTACCCTCTTTCAACCTACGGCGAACAGTGTGAACGCCTATAGAGACTCCCATTTACTCATTTGCGAAATTAGCAACGTCCACTGCGGTCTTTCGTGGATCTTTTTTAACCAGTGCAATCATCTGGCGGTCTTGGCGAGAGGTAGTTTTTCGAGGATTACCTCTACCTGGTTTCCTTTCCACACTATTTCTCAAGGAAAATCGAGATTTAATCCGACATTCGGTTAATTGATTTACACCAAAGAGGTGTCCAACTTTACGCATGGATTTTCCTTCTTCTAAGACTTTAATGATTGCAGTTTTGCTGTCAGCTGAGAGCTGCTTCTATTACAAAACACATGTTGTATAACTTATTTAAGAAATTTTCAATTATAATTAAATAAATAACTTACTTTAACTATTTTTTTTTATTATGTTGCATTTTTTTTGCTCGCTAAAAATTTGCACTTTTTTCACTTTTTTCAAAAATATTTAACTTTTTAAAGGAGAATTTGGAATAAACTGTGGTTACTTTGAAAACTTATAATTGAAAGAATTAACAGCAAAAGAAAATAGATAAATTAATTACCGTTATTTTGAAACAGATCTTATTAAAGATCATATGGCACAGTGTTGCATTTTTTTTGCTCGCTACTGTATGTACGGTTGGTTAGAATGGTAGTAGTAATGTATCTCGATTCGATGATTACCAATCAACGGTTTTCGGTTTTCGGTATAAGCAAACACAACAAACACAACAAACAAATAAATTTCAAAGATATTTAATGGCCTCCAATCACCATCATCGTCGTCATCATCTTCATCATTCTCGTTTCTTTGACAGCCAAAAATATTTCACGATGGGACACTAAAGTCGAGTTTCACTAACGAAAATTTATGACCAATTCCACTCCAATTCGATATCATTTGTTTTGTATTGTATTGTGCTGTGTTTGATGAACTGGGATTTTTGTAAAAAAAATTAATTTCATATTCAAATTATCGTCATCGTACTATAATTAAAAATTCTATTGACCGTTAAAATTTTAGGAATCAACATCTGTTGTCCCCAATCGATTGGTAGGCAACAACAATATTGACATGATTAACATTTTTTAATAATTAAAATTTATCGATTTATTTTTTATGATTTAAACAATCGATATATCTACTACGATATACGTACGTACGTTTTAAACTTTGACTTCCAAAAAGAGATTCGAATCTGGAATTTAATTTTTTAATGTTCGCAACAATAAAGTTCTTCTCTTGTGTTAGTTCTTTTTAAAAGTTTTAATTAGCCTAAGGAAATCGTTAAATGATTTATAATGATGGGCCGGCCTATTGGCGAATCTATTTACATACTCAATAGAAGTAGAAAACTGGTCTTGTACTACGTATTCAATTCTAAATATTTCGAGATATGGTGTGTTGAAATTCGTCAAACTGCTACATTGTATCAAGAGAGAGAGACAGAAAGAGAGAGAGCGAGAGATAGAGCGAGAGAGAGAGCGAGAGAGAGAGAGAGCGAGGGAGAGAGTGTGAGAGAAAGGGACAGAGAGAGATGGGAGAGCTCTTTATCTCGTTCTATATTCCTAGTCTCTACGCCTTGAAAGAATGTGAAAGACCGATCTGGCGGTATCACTCACTGTCACGATTTCATATAACGAGTGGCCAAAAATAGAAGAAGTAATAGCACAGTAATGAAGTTTGACACACCTACAGGGTGGCTGATATGTATTGCAACCAACTTCAGGTTGTTAGCATTTGTAAACCGCTCGTCTGACAGCTGTCCAGTGACAGTTCATTTTATTATTTATAAACTTACAAAAGCATTTTGATCTATTGCATTCAGAAAAAAAGTTATTCGTGATGGAATTCAAGTGTAATAGTATGATTGCTTTATATTTGGCTGGAAAACCACAGGTGGCTTTTGTCAGAGACCTCCAGCATTTAAATGTGAATAAATCTTTTCTCTTTCTCGCACCATTGCTCGTTACCTTGACACTGGCAGTGTTGCATCGCATCCAAAAAGTGGACGAAAAAAAAAACGGTAACAACACCAGAACCGATCCGAAAAGTGAAGGCCAGATTTGATCGAAATCCACGCCGCAGTGGTAGAAAAATTGCTCGTGAGCTGAACATATCGCGAGAACGGATGCAACACATATTGAAAAATGAGCTTGGACTAAAGCCAATGAAGGTGTAAAAAGTGCAGAGCTCACCGATGGATAAAAAAAGTTAGACTGGAAAGTGCCAAAGAGTTACTTCGCTTGCACGAAAGTGGAGAGTTACCGAATTTGGTTTTCTCAGATGAGAAGCCATTCCAAAGTGAGCAGTTTGTGAATAAACAAAATGATCAGGTTTACTTGCCAAAGAGGTCAGCTGAAAATTTATACCAGCGATTGGCCACCAGAACTCAAACGCCGCCGATAGTAACGGTGTGGGCCGCCATAACGGCCGATGGTTGCTCTCCACTCGTACTCATCGACCGTGGGGTCAAAATAAATGCCGAATATTATCGAGGAAATGTCTTAAATAAATTATTGAAACCCTGGGCAGACAAACATTTCGGCCGGAGACCATGGACATTCCAACAGGACTCAGCACCAGCGCACTTTTTTATAAAACCAGCACTCAGGGTATGGTCCCTACTCATGCAGTGCATTGTGCAGGTTTTTAGGAAAGGTGGAAAGAGGGAAGATGCGAACGGTAAAGAAACTAGTTGCTGTGCAGTGCTATGCCTTCACCATTAGACGGTCTACAGCAAACGTCTCCAAGAAACCCGCGGTTTTTCACACCACTTGTATTGTTTGTGTTAATTTTATACATAAGCGGCGGGACCTACAGTTTAAAATCGACTCCGAACGACAAATTTTTGAGAAACTTTTCAAGAAGAGAAAGAGAAGAAATCGCCGAAAAAATACTTTTTTTGAGTTTTTTTTTTTTACTTTTGATGTCTGGCCTGTCTACCTACTAGACCACTGCGTCAATCAGGAATGGCTTAAAAAGGAGGTTTTTCGCTTCATTTCTATCGCACAATCCAAAATCTCTGACCTCAATCAGTTGGACTTTTGCTCCTGGGGCATTTTGGAGAGTAAGGTTCTCACTAAAAAAAATGCCAAAAATCATCTCAAGATGGCGCTTTACCGGGAATGAGCGAAAATAACGCAGAGCCACTTTCGTGAAGCCTGTGATAGCTTTATCGGCCGTTTGAAGACCATAATTCATAGCAAAGGTGGCCAATTCGAACAAATCTAAACTGCTTTTAAAATTTGATGTCATTTCCAACATTTTTTTCCTTTTGAACAATAAAATTAAGAAAAAAATTATAAAATAGAGCGCTTTCCTTTATTGCATTATATATCAGCCACTCTGTATATTAATTGGTAAAACATAATCATACTTAAAATTTGATCATTTAAAGTCAAAGGATTCGTGTCCTTCCCATATATCATAAAATGAAAAATCCCTATAACTTGGAGGGAAAAAAAGATATTGTTACGAAGGTGGAAATGGTGTTGTTAAAATAATAAACAAAAGCTCCACGTGATCAATGAATAAGTAAAAAAAAATATAGCAACAAAAATAAAGCGCTTGTTTACAAGATCGATGAATAAACAACAATGTGCAGTATAAAATAGCGAATGGACAAATAAACCAACAACAACAAATCTGCCTGGGTAAATGTGTACAAGAAACAACAAAAAGGAAAAGAAGTTGTTTACATTTTTAGAATGTTCCCGATGGCCGTCATCATCCTTCGAGGGCATTTATCACACTAATGATCCAGTGATATAAAAAGCAAGACAAAGCGAACAAGAGGATGCAGAGTTCAGTTTGAGTTTGAGTTCAATCAGTCGTGTGTGCAGACGGCACGTTGTATTCGAAGTTTGAATTAAGCTAGTCGTGTATGACGACGTTCCGTTGGTTGAAGTGATAAATCAATCGGTTGTGTAAAGACCCGAGATCGAGCTATAATTCGGTTAGACTTGTGTGGAGACAAGTTCCGTCTGAAGGAAGCAGTTGTTAGTGTCTTGCTTATAAAAAGGTTGTTAGCAGAGAATTATTGCGAATAAACACATATAGCGAAAATTATCGTTGTATACGTGGAATAAG
Source organism: Sarcophaga peregrina (assembly GCA_014635995.1). NCBI lineage: Eukaryota > Metazoa > Arthropoda > Insecta > Diptera > Sarcophagidae > Sarcophaga > Sarcophaga peregrina. Next base: position 71,188,246 of record CM025791.1, on the reverse strand, counting down.
CTGGAACAGTGGGACAAAAGCTGTGGAGATAATAAAGGATTGACTAAAATTAAATACAAATTTATTTTTATTTTATTTGCAATCCACAAACTCATATTTTTAACGTTTTTAAAAGGTAAAAACGTAACAATTTGTTAATAAAATGTAGAACATTTATTAGTTTAAACATGGTTAACACTTCCTCCAAATTTGTTCATTTCGGAGCAAGGATACGCCTACCTTAAAAATGTCCTTTTTCAAAAAAGTATCAAAGAGACATAAAAAATATTGAATAAATACTTTTTTCGAATTGCAAATTATGATTTAAATGTTTTACTAACTTATTGAAATTCAATTTTCTCACAATCCGTATATCGTTAGAAAATTTTAAGAATAAATTTAATGACACAAACGATGGTTCAAATGAAAATTCATTCGTAGCATTTTGGTTTTCAAATGTTTGTCTATAGGCAATATGTCCGCTAGTTCCATCAAATCCTCATTTACGTTCTAGGAATAGATCATTCTGTGTATCAACTTCGAAATTATTTAATATAGTCTCAGCTGTTTCATCTGAAATTATTTGCAAAGGAATCTCTGCAGAAGTTTCTGATATATTAATACTTAGGATGCTAATCGGGAAATCCCGAATCTCGAAATCCCGGAATTTTCAGGATTCACAAAATTCCGAATCCCGAGATTTTTAAAAACTTGTCCCGGGATTTTTCGGGATTGTGAATTCATATGTATTTTGATCCTACAAAAGGTCCTGAAAAAAATTTCTGTATCACTTTACTTCGATAATAGCTTCGCAGATGAGGAAAACCTCGCTTCCATTGATAAAAAATTATTTGATGCCATCGAAGAATGCAAATGCCCTATAAAACGAATTAATAGGGCAACTGATTTAGATACTCAACTGTCCAAAGAAATAGATTTATTTACATCAGGAGGTAGTAGAGGTGAATATTTACAAGGTGCATTCACCTCTCTTGGAACTATTTTATCAACAAATGTTGATTGCAAGAAGTGTTTTTCAATTGGTAGGGTATGTTGACAACAAAATTCGTTCAAGCCTATCAGATCACATGTTAAATGCTTTAATCTTTTTGTTGGAATCCAAATAATTTTCTTAAAATTAATGCATATGTTCGTAGGAATAATTTCCATTTTCGTTAATTTACGCTTTTTTGTTACATTTTGTCTTGCTATTTTTATATTTTAATTTTAATGATATATAATTCTGATCTACATAATTGGAATACAAATGATTTTGTTAGCAAAATATTTTTATTATTAAGAGAAAATCGTGATTTTTCCCGTGATTTTTCAGGATTTTTGGATCCCGAATTACCCCGAATTTTAAAAATCGATCCCGTTCGGCATCCCTAATTAATATCATCAATATTTAGCTTCTGCAATTCAATAATAGGACGGAAAACAATCCTCGTGAATTTACAACCTTTTTTATCATCATGTTGGATTGTTTAACTGAGAGATCCATGTCAATGTAAAGGGTGATTTTTTAAGAGCTTTAGGAACACATTTCGAAGAAAAACCCATAAGATTAAAAAAAAATGAATGAAATCTTTATTTGAATCGATAATAGGGTCCATATAATTTAATGTTTGAAGATTATATCATGCAAATGTCCAATTTTGGCATACTCTTTCCAACATTTCGGTGGTTATCTCACGATGAAATGCTTTAATGTTGTCTTCCAATGCGTCAATTGAAGCGGGCTTGTCTGTATAGACATGAGCTTTAACATAGCCACACAAAAAGTAGTCTAAAGGCGTTAAATCTCACGATCAAGGCGGCCAATTGACCGGTCCCGAAATTGAAATAAAATGTTCACCAAACTCGCCTCTCAATAAGTCTATTGTTACCCGGGTTGTGTGGCATGTGGTGCCGTTTTGTTGAAACCATATGTCATGCAAGTCAAACTCTTACATTTTGGGGAAAAAAAAGTTGGATATCAGCTCACTAGCTCTCACCACTCACAGTTACGTTACGATTCGCAGCATCTTTAAAGAAGTACGCTCCAATGATGCCACCAGCTCATAAACCGCACCAAACTGTGAATGCATTGGTAGATTTTGTAATGCTTCTGGCCAGCGTTGTCAACTCAGTGCTTTTAGCACTGTTTTTAGTGCTTTTTATAACTTTCGACGCGGAAAATTTTCAAGTCAGTGCCTAGTGCTTTTTTTGGGGTTTTTTTTTCATGTCAGTGACACCGGATCAAAAATTAAAAAATAAAGAAATTAATTTGTCCTTCTGGAAATTAAAAACAATTTTGGGCGAAGATACATTTTCGAAGGTAAAATCATTTACATTTTATACGTCTAAAAAACGTATGTTTAATGTATGTTAACTTTCACACATAAATACTTTCATTTACATGTAAAACTACAGTCTTAATAAATCGAATTAGTATATACATAGACTAAAAATTAGTCTATAAACTATTCTAAAAGTCTATAGATTAGACTATAGGCTAGAGTAGACTATAGATTAGACTGGACAATAGATTAGACTATAGGCTATACAATAGACTTTTGTATTAAATTGTAAATTCGTACATTTTTTTACTGATTATATAAATTGGTGATGAAGTCGCCATAGTCTAATAGGTAGTGTGTTGGCTTCTTAGACGTAAAGCCAGGGTTAGATCAACATTTCTTCGGCGATTCAATCTGACCAGATTTCTGGCTAAAAACTCTGAGAGTAAAGTAAATAAAAATTTCCATGAAAAGTTTCTCAAAAATCAGTTGTTCGGGGTCGTCTTTAAACTGTTGGAGGTCTCGTCACACATGTATAAAATTAACGCACAAATTAACCACATAAGTGGTGTGAGAAACTAGGTCAATAATTCAGACTGAAAGGTTGTAATGACCAATTATATATGTATGAATAAATTGCTGATAAAATTAAAATAAATATTATAATGTTTTAGTGCTTTTTTTGTCAAAATTGCGCGTTTTTTTAAAGAATTTGGTGCTTTTTGAAAATTTATAGTTGACAACGCTGCTTCTGGCTGATCTTCACTCAAAAATCAACAATTTTGCTTATTTACGTATCCATTGAGCCAAAAATGAGTTTCGTCGCTGAACATAATTTTTCGATAAAGAAGTGGATCTTCGGTCAACTTTACAAGAGCTCATTTACCAAGAATTCTTCTTTGCGGTAGATTGTTCGGCTTCAATTCTTTCACCAGCTGTATTTTGAAAGGCTTCACACATAAATCCTGTCACAAAATTTTCCACGTTAATGTCCAGCAATGTAAATTGGGAGCGAAATTTGGTCATAATAGCCCGAATAGCCTCTTCAGCGGATCGATTAAAATGACTATAAAATGGGAGAAGCGCACGATGAACTTTCTTAACAGAGCACGCATTTTGATAGTAAAACTCAATGATTTGCAAACGTTGTTCGTTTGTAAATTATAGACCAAACTCAAGATGTTTGACAGGGAAACAAAACACGAAACGTGCGTGGGCTGTTTAAACTAGTTTGCCAAAAAACATATAGCTAAAAAAACAGAAACTTAATTGTAATCCTGACTAAAGGGTTTGAATGATATGTATGTTTGTATGGATATAAACGGTCATATCTGCCAATTTGTAAGACATTATTTAACACCGTATTTTAATGAACGCTAATATTGCCTCCTTAACATCTACAAATATTTGAAAGAGAAGATTGAAGAAGATTTGCCACAATTTCAAACGGAAAGTGAGTGCTTTGCACTGACATTACTTATAAATGCGCAACCTACAGAGCAACTTGGCTTATGTACGTCAATAACTAATGAAACGACAAGTACTTTTATCTACAAAACCAGGCCTACAATAGCCTTCCATTACAATATTCACTTCTTTTTTCTCTTTAAACCTTAAACAACAGTTTAAATCGGGATTTTATTTCTTAAAACTTGTCGCTATTTATGGAAAAAATCTACAAATAGTTGCGCATCTTAAACGGGTTGCCGATACAATGTTGCTTGAACAACATAAACTTTGACCCAAGCATGTATGTACAACAACTACACAAACAAATTCATAAGAAATCAACACAGAATACTGATTCACTTACACGGGCACCCCATTAATCGTAAGTAAGAGAATAAAGATGGCCAAATAAATACAGCTGAGCCTTCAACAATGCATCTTCGCTTACGTTCGTTAATAAATGATACGCTCACTCGTTGTCCTTTTTTGTGTTGTTGGCGTTGTTGTTGTTTTAAGAATTCATTGTGTGTTGATTTGTTAGTGCAGTTGTTTAGCAGATTTACACAAACACAGTCACCCCAAAAAACAAAAAAACGAACAGAAAAACGAACAGGCCGCAAAGAACTGAAATAAAATAAAACGAAGTGAGAAGTAAACTAAAGTGAGTGGATGAGTGTGTGAGTGTATGAGTGTTTGTGTGTGTCTGTGTGTAAATAAATTTTAACTGCCAGCAGCAGGGTGCATTTTCATTAAGAATAAAATATGATGAGCAATCAATCATTGACATTGGGAGGGTGTTTCTCCAAACATTGTTGGTTGGCTGCTCATACAGCATTTACGAGTGCTACAGCCAGGTTAACATTGGTTGGTTGGCTCTGTAGCCAAAGAATCTGAACTTATGGTCTGTATTATCGGCCATACATACATACATACATACATACGTACATACATCCACATATTGTATGGCTATGGATTCTTTGCTTTTTCTTCTACGCCATCACAATTTATTTGCTCGTTGTTTTTTTCTTCTTCTCTCTCGTTTTGTTTATTTTTTTTGGATTTTCGTAAATAATTTTCATTTTGCACTTGGTCTTCTTATTTTGTAGTTTTATTGTTGTTGTATGTGTCGTTAATGTATGCCCATATGTTATAGCCATGATTGCTGTTCTTGTTGGCTGATTGCTGATGTTAATTTGCTTTGAGTTTGGTAGTGCGAGCATTTCAGAGATACAATGTGTAGATTGATATAACCTGCCTCTGGTGTTCAAAACAAATGGCCACTACTAAATAATATCGAATGATTATTCTTCATATAAGAATACTCTACACTCATCACACAATGTTGTGTTGATTCTGGGACTTGTAACACTTTACACTCAAAACTCTTATAACTGCACAAAATCCATGTCAGTTAACATCGATAGTTTTAGTTGGAAGACCTTATGTTTAGAATACAAAATTTTTTTTGTATAAAACCATCACTCAGGGGATGGCCCCTACTCATGCAGTGCATTGTGCTGGTTTAGGAAAGGTGGAAAGAGGGAAGATGCGAACGGTAAGGAAACGAGTTGCTGCTGGTGGCTATAAAATGGCCAGTGCTATATCTTCACCATTAGACAGTCTATAGCAATCGTGCCCAAGACGCCCGCAGTTTCTCACACCACTTATGTTGTGTGTGTTAATTTTATACAGAAGTGGCGGGACCTACAGTTTAAAGTCGACTCCGAACGACAGCTTTTGAGAAACTTTTCAAGAAGAGAAACTGAAGAAATCACCGAAAAAATACTTTTTTTTGTATTTTTTATTTAATGTCTGGCCTGGGACTCGGACCCTGGCTTTACGTCTAATCAGCCAGTGCACTACCTACTAGACCAGGGCGACCCCTGTTCAAATCGCTCAAATGTCCACCACAACGTGTTTTGGGAGTAATGATCAATTTTCACCACGCTGGCAAATAAATTAGGCCGAGTTTGACAGCGTGGCTTGATCGCTACAACTGCCCATAGAAAATTTAAGGGAATCAATTCGAACGATTTGGGTGACCAGTCTCCCAAATTTTGTCTCTCCATTTGAGACAATCATGCCTTCAAATCGTTTATACAGAGAGTGCCCTGTGACGGGAGCAGTGTGGCATGTAGTGCCTGCCTATTTGCATATATCGTTGGTGTCCACCAGATGTCAGCACTGGGTATTCAAAAACATGAGTTGAATCGAATCATACTCATAATTTTTAATATTTATTCGCATTCATACTTATTTTAATATCATGGAACGTTTACTCATATTCAAAGTTTAAAGTACTCATCATACACTCATACTTAAAAACACATCTGATGTTATTGATTTCGACTCTCCATAACTCATCATATACACGAAGCACAAAACCAGTATGAATCGCATATAAACACTCAAATACTTAATAGAAGGTTGTGTGTTTACCCTGCTTGCTGCTCCGTCTTTTTCGCTTATGTGTCTTCTTTCTTTTGTTGTAAGTGAAACAAGAACTAGGACTGTAAATGTTGATAAATGATTTGAGTCACTCGAATGGTTCATAAGTATTATAAGCATCTTTTCTTAAGTTATGACTCTAAATGAGTAGTTCTAGTTTGAAACGAACATATTTCGAATGGTATGAGTTTATTGTCAACGCATCATACTTATTGCAACCTGTACTTATAAATTAACATTAAAGTGAGTACGAATAAATCAGAATACGTAGTTAAATTTCGATATTGTTAACTCACTTATATTCAAAATTTCATAAGTACTTACGTATAGCGAAAAAACACTTCATTGCTGATCTCTGCTTCCACTGTCATACAATTTAGGTCTAATGAAGTTAGCAATTGGCGAGAACCTGGTCAATACCTTTCCAAACAAATGTAGACCGATAAAGTCGCCAGTTCAAAATACTCACCAAACAGTGACTTTTTCGGAATGCATTGGATGCTCTTGAATCTCATGCATATTTGTATCGTAACAAAATCGAAAATTTTGTATCTTCTCTTAGAAATTTTTCAGTTCCTTAACTGTCATATAAAGGAACAAAAATTATTCTAAGAAGTTCAGTGCGTTGTTTAGCACCGTATAATTGACCATGACCATCCATCGGTCGGAAATGATGTTAATCTGTAGGTCCCGCCACATTGGATGAAATTAACGTAGACAATATGGGTGGTGTGAGACACCTGGTAGTAATTCCGACCGCAGGGTTGTAATTAGCAATTACGTAAGTCTTGGAATTAAAAGTTTTATAAGGAATTATTAAAGCTTACGGAACTCGGTTTTATATTCCAAGATTTCAAACATAGTTATCGATATCGATATCAATTGTTCTTATGCAGCTAATAAAATACCTGTTTTAACCATTTGGCTGCTAAGCGGTTTTGATGAGAACGTTGGAAAACTGCTCGAAAACTATAATTAATGAAAGAAATTTACAAAATTCTAGTAACCTATATACAAAGATTTGTAGGGTCTTCTTGGCTTTTGATTTTATTTTAGTTTTTGGACTTAATTTTTACACTGGAATTCGCAGCGCAAATGCGATTTTCGTAAAAAATGAATTGAGCGTTTTTGCCCCGCCTTGCATTCAAACAGTTAATATATTGTTCCGTTATTGCCTTTTTAAGAACCTTTGAAATATGAGTTCGTAGATTGGAAACAAAATAAAAACAAATTCGTGTTTAGTTTCAATTAAAATTCTTTATTGTTCGTACAATTTATAACTTGAATTGTTTATAACTTGTCGTATACAACAATAATTGCTTGTTTGCTTTTCTTCTTACACAACTATTCGCTGTTCTACTCACAACGGAGATCTCCAAACCATGACTGTTCTCTTCACACACAACGCGTCTTTACACAAGGCTGACTGAATTTTTACTACTCGTCTTCTGCTATGTTCTTTATAGGCCCAAGTAACCTCAAGAATGTTAGAGATTTCGCCTTTTCGAGGACTCTCGTAGTTTCATTGTTGCTGTTAACCGATGTTATACGGTTTCAATATTTGGGAAAAATGTATGGGACATTCCCAGGTCAGACATCAAAATGTATAAAATTAACGCACACAACATAAGTGATGTGAGAAGCTAGGTCGTAACCCTGACTGGACGGCGCTACATCTCACACAGCTTTGCATTTTCAGCATGAAATATTAGAGGACATGGTCATCTCACGTGAACGTGATAGAAATTTGCTGCTGGGCTTTTGCTTTATTCTTTTTCTTGAGAGGTTTAAGCTATCACCTGAGCAAAATTTAATATTTTTGACTCCCTCTGCCCATAGAAGCTGTGTGGCACATTGGTGTGGTATCAAGAGCTCTTTCAAACGAATAATATAAAATGCGGTTTGAGGATATCTCACATACATACATACATAGATACATAATTGGTCATTACTTAGCTTCTCAACACCATTCATGTTGTGTGTGTCACTTTTATACAAGAGTGGCGGAACCTACAGTTTAAAGACAGAGTTTTGAGAAACTTTTCATTGCAATTTTATTTATACAATGACTATGGCGACTTATCTTACGTAGGCCCATTTTATTTGAATTTCAAAATAGAAAGCGCTTAACGAAAGACGTTATATTTGTTTGAAATAGATAAACAAAATCAAAAAAATTATGAATTTTTTATATAAAGTTGCGTATATTTTTCATGATCAGTCTAATCATTTCTACGAGTATTTACAGCCACTGTAGTCTAGGGAGTATTACTTACTGGACAGTCACTGCATAGGTCAAATCACAACTCTCACTTCTTGAAAAAAGACGGTGACTCACGTAGCTCATATAACTATCGAAATATTGAATCATTTGCAATAGAGATTACTGGGAAGGACAATTTCATGAAGTTTTAAAATTTAGGGTTTTGGATTATTTTCCCAAGGGAATATTCAGAAATTGGTCCCTAGAGACTGATCGGTAGAATGTTTGCTTTCCAACCGAGGGCTCGAGAGTTCGAAAAAAAATATTGTTACGTTTTTAAATTTTAAAAACGTTGAAAATATAAGCTCGTCGATTGCAAATAAAATAAATTCGTGCTTAGTTTTAGTTCAAATTCTATATTAATCGTACAATTGTGTGTGTCACTGTTGCCACATGATGCAAACGACAACAGTTACTTCTCTTTGTTCTTCCTTTGTTAATATCCTTTACATAAATAATAACAATTACTAGACAATTGTTCGTCGGATCTTTGTAATGGAGATAATCACGATTACTCTCTTCAAACACACCGCGTCTTCACACAAGATTGACTGAACTTTTACAAACTTACTTTCCTGCTTTACCTTGCCTTTTATATTGCAACGTAAACAGTCTGATGAATGTTTTGAAGGCGAATGTAAACATCATTCATTATTGCATATTCGGGTATATTGTTTACTCTTTTTTATCATTTTTTAAGCTGGTGTTTGTTGTTGTATTTTTGTTAACTTGTTCAGCATTTTGTTTTTAATTCGGGAGTTTTGTTTTTGTAGATTTTGTTTATAATTTTAATGTTAAGCGATGTAAAAGCAAAACCCCAAGCATTTAAATTTTTCATTTTCGTAAATTGGTCCCTAGAGACTGATCGGTAGAATATTTGCTTTCCAACCGGGGGCTCGAGAGTCCGAAAAAAAATGTTGTTACGTTTTTAAATTTTAAAAACGTTGAAAATATAAGCTCGCAGATAAATTTGTGTTTAGTTCTAATTAAATGCTTTATTGTTTGCACAATTTTGTGTGCCACTGTTCACAATTTGATGTATTCATTAAGAATTAATTTCTTTTGTTATTCCTTTGTTAATATACTTTACATTTCAGAGGTCGCCGTGGCCTAATAGGTAGTGTGTTGGCTTATTAGACGAAAGACCCGAGTTCGAATCCCAGGTCAGACATCAAAACGAAAAATTTGAAAATATTTCTTCGGCGACTTCCTTTCAGCAGATTTCTGTCAAAGACTCTGAGAGTAAAAATTGCCATGAAAAGCTTCTCAAAAATCTGTCGTTCGGAGTGGAATTTAAACTGAAGGTCCCGCCACTCATGTATAAAATTAACGCACACAACATAAGTGGTGTGAGAAGCTAGGTCGTAATCCTGACTGAAGGGTTGTAAAGGCCAATTATGTATGCATGTATGGGACATTCGCATCCTATAGTGCCGTCCATATCATGGACCACTTACTTTTTGTGTCTGTGCTTTCATCGGTGATAGTTTTTGTTTTTCACATGAAAGTTTTTGTATTTGTTGGGATGGTTTAGTTTTCTTTTCCTTTTGCTACAGCCACTAGATTTCTTATTATTTACATCTTTATTTCATTTCATTTTTCTTCATTTTCCATTTTCTTCTTGATTCATTCATTCATTCGTTCCGTTTTAATTTGGATTTCAGTTTTTCACTCGTATCCCATCAGTGGCGTATATGTGATCATTGCGTTCATGTTTTATTCCTTCATTTCATGGGAAGAAATTTATTTTATTTTCTTGGTTTTTTTTTTGTTTGTTTCAACATTTTGTTGCACGAGCAATTTCTTTCCATACTTTTCAAGCTTTTTTATTTGTTTCATTTTATTTTTATTTTTTTTGTTTTTGGGTGGGGGGCATTTGCTTTATATCAGAATAATTTGAATAATAATTCACACTTGACTTGCCGGCCGGCTGGCTGCTTGTGGGTAGTGGGTTGGGCCAACTTTATTACCATTTCCACGCTTCAATTTTTTTTTTTGTTTTTTGGTCAGTTTTTTGCTTTCCATTTGTAGATTTTTCTTCATTTAATTGGTGCGCTTGTTATTGTTTGCGTCTTCTTATTAAGACTGAACGCTGTTGATGATGATGATAATTTCTTCAAATTAACGTCTGGAAATTTTTGTATACAAAACTGAAAGGCTACAACCAGAAATATAAGAGAATTGTTTGGAGATTTTCATGGCAAAGGTTATAAAAAGGAACATACGTTAGCTAACTGCCTTATTTGGTAATGAAATTTTTTAACAAAAATTAAACGAAATGTTAGAATGAAAGTTGAAGAGTTGAAAAATAAATGTAATCAGCAAAACGATTTAATTTGTGGCAATGAAAAAGTTAGACTTTACGCAAGGACCCCCCTGTTCACACATCCACTATAGCGATTGTCCAAAAAAAATTATTATAGTCCGTATTGCTCTATTAAAGAATATTTTACTTCTCCGAAAAAGTAGAAATGGCTGATTAATGATATGCCAACAATAAGTAGTAGAACCTTCGATCGATGACATTTCAAGAAACCACTCCATTCCTGTGTTAAGCACGGTATCGCTGGTAATGTCTGACAATTTAAAACATATCGCCGTTGTTTTTCGCCACTTTTTTTAGTATTTGTGATTAAGAGTGCAATAAAGGGAATCAATTTTGAAATTGCTTGAAACGGAAAGGGTTATGGCTTGACATTTCATGCCTCTAAAGTGGTAATTTTAGTATCGAATCCAAACATAAAGATTAAGCACCTCATTCCCCAGAGCTTTTGCAAAAGGAGAATTGATGATGTTATAGAAAGAAATATATTGTCACGAAAATAGTAATGAACTTGTTTACATGATAAACAAATAAACAAAAATATACCAACAGATTCCAATATAAAAAAGCGATAAAGAAGTAAACAAAAATCTAACAACAAACATGACAAGAACAAATGTTAACAAAATATACAAACAACAATGAAACAACGATGTTTACATTTATAGAAAGAAAACGAAGCCACGAACTTTCGCCTTCAAGCACGTTCATTAGACGTTTGCGTTGTTTACGTTGCTTTATAAAGGCAAGGCAAATAAGTAAGTGATTTAGTAAAAGTTTAGTAAGTCTTATGTGAAGATGCGGTGTGTTTAAAGAGAATAATAGTGGTTTGAAGATCTTCGTTACAAAGATCTGTCGAACAATTGCCTAGTAATTATTATTGGGTGTAAACAAGGGAATAACAAACAAAGCAATTATTGTTATTTACACAAACTAGTGAAGAGTGGCATACAGAATTGTGAGAATAATAAATAATTTTAATGTAAACTAAACACAAATTTATTTTTATTTTATTTTCAATCTGCGAGTTCATATTTTAAACGGTTTTAAAAGAGCTGAAATTCAACCTTTATAGTCCTTGTTTAGTAGCAATCACACTACAAACCAGTCTCTAGCGAACAATTTATCAATGCTCCCCTGAGAAAATAATAAAAATTCAAAATGTTAAAAGTTCATGAAATTGTTCTCCCCAGGAATATGGTTTGCAATGGATTGAATTACGTGCGTCGTCGTATTTCTTCTATCGACTGATCGCCTATAAAGAAAAAGTTCATGATATTTTAAATTTCAAACAAATATAGGGACTTTCGCTAAGTGCTTCCTATTTTAAAATTTAAATAAAACAAGCTATATGTGAGATAAGTCGCCATTGTATTGTTAACTTATTAGACGTGTGACCAAGGTTCAAACCTCAGGTCAAACATGCCGAACAAAACGAAATTTCAAAAAATATTTCTTCGGTGACCTCCTCTCAACAGATTTCTAGGAAAACTCGGAGAGTAAAATAAAAATAAAATTGTTAAAGGTTCTCAAAAATCTGTTATTCGAAGTCGCCTTTAAACTGTCCCACCACTCATCTATAAAGTTAACACATACAACATAATCCTGACTGAATGGTTGTAATGAACAATGATGTATAATTTTGTTCAAGCGTCCCCCATGGCTTTTACGGTCACAGGCCATCCAAATTATTCAATTTTCTGTTGTTCTGATGGTTAAAGCAGGCTGAATTTGGCCGACTTTGAAGACCGTTGTGGTATATGGATTGGGAAAAAGTCTAACGAAGTTAAATAGCTTTATCGCGGTGGCCAAATTATATCACCACCACATGAGACGACCATGCCCTCGTGCAGACAATCCAATGTGGCTTTTCTGTGTGATGTCCAGTCAAAACTATAGGTGGTAAGTTCCTAATGACTCAGTTCAGATTAAAAAACTTTTGGTAAATTTCAACCTGTTGTGGTCGTTATTGACAACCATGGTCTCGCCAATATTGTTCTCAAGTAAATAAAGGCGGCGCTAGCCTAAACTTCACACAATAGTGGTTTTTAGGACGTGTTGGACGCTCATAAATCTCATGGCTTAAAATGCGATCATTTTGTTTGAAGAAATAGGCCTCATTGCTGAAGATGTTTTGGCGTCGAAAATTAGGGTCAAATGCCAACTGGTACTGAACCCGCTAAGTGTACACACGTCAGTCTCTATAGTCGTCCATTGTGATTTGTGAATACAGAGTGAATAAATGAAAGCTAATTGGACAGATGTAGCATCAACAAGAAGGTCGTTATCCACTGTTAGAGGTTGGAAATTCCTGCCAGAAGATTATGTATTACGAATCCTTACAGAATAATAAGTCATGCACTATTTAGCAGATTTTCTCAGAGTCCTTCGGGTATATTTTTGAAATTTGTTTCCACTGTATCTGTAACATTCGTGCGTATGATGTTGTTTAGCCATTGCAGTCATTGCGGTGCACTTACCCTCTATTATGTTCCATTAAATTAGGAAGTGCTTATGATTTGTGCGATGACTGTAGATGTTCCCATATTCTTTACGATGAATCTGTCTCGCGAAAATTGCAACTGCAGCTCTATCTATGATAGCAGAAAATGCTATTGCTCTGAGGTTTTTACTTAGAATGTGGAAGAAATATCCAAGTTTCCCTTCAAGTAGGTATGACTTTTGCTCAAGCAATCCTAAACCATGATCCTAATATGAACAACTTTTTATCAAAAATCATCATTAGAACTGGGTACCATTTACAACTTGGCAATCCCGAGCCTGGGGCACGGAAGGTCCTATTAAATGTTGTTATTGGCAAACTGGAATTGGAAACCATGTGGTCACAATACGACATAGTATCGTTACCATAGATTAGCAATGAGTATTCAAAAAGATGAGTTGGATCGAATCATACTCATAATTTCAGTTACTTATACACATTCATACTTATTTTAATATCATGAAACCTCTATTCATATTCAAGGTTTGAAGCACTCATCATATTCTTACTTAAAAACACGTATGATGTTCATTGATTTGGACTCTCCATATTTCAACATATGTACGATGCACAAAATCAGTATGAGTTGCGTACGAACACTAAAATACTCACGCGTGTTTGCTCTGCTTGCTGCCCTGTCTTTTTCGCTTAAGTATCTTTTTTTTTGTAAAAGCAACAACAACTAAGACTGTAAATTTTGATAAATGATTCGAGTCGATCAAATGATTTTAAGTATTATAAGTTTATTTCTAAAGTTATGAATCTAAATGAGTATGAGCTTATGAATCAAACATATTTCGAATGGTACGAGTTTGATGTCAACGTTGTAAGCATGCTCTTTGTACCTTTTCTTGTAAATCAACGTAGTAGTGAGTATGAATGAATCAGAGTACCTGGTTAAATTTCAATATTGTTGACTCACTCATATTCACAATTTCATGAGTGCTTATGAGTAGCGACAAAACGATTCATTGCTGATTACTTATCGACTGAAATTCTTACGGATATATTTTCCAGAGACCTAACCTCTCGTAGAATTTAACCATTTTTAAATGTCTTGAAATCATAAGTTTTCTGTGAAAAAGTTTCAAAGTCTTGAAACCCTCTTGAAAGTAAAAATAAAGTTCATTCCTTGTTCTAAATAACAAGTCAATTGGGACCAGTATTAGCTCTCGTAATTATTTTTGATAGAGATTTAGTTTGCTGTTTAATGTTTTCAATTTACTTTAAAAAAATTTCCCCCAAACTACGTTGTTTATTTGTGTTTGTCTTAGAAATTATTTAAATTTTTGATAGTTTTATTTGAAAGAAAAACGTTTATCACTTAATAAATACTCAAATTCTATGCACACATAAATCATTCAAATGAATTCTTCATCGTTGTTAGAGATGATGGTGATGGTCATGCAAATTTTTTTCTATCAAATTATTTGCACAAAAAACCTAAACACTGCCCTTTAACTGCGAGCATAAAAACATTTAAGCAAACAAAAGCTTATTCATTGGAAATAGAACCGAAAAAAAAACTAGAAACAGATCACATATGTACTATCATCCTCCATTGCCCAGTGATGAATGAACGTAACAAATACACTGGCAAACAAAACAAACTAAAGTGGCATGTGTTTTAACGCATAAACAACAACTTAGGAGTCCTTAACAGCGATACACACCAGCAGTCCGATACACCGCACATGCAATGTGTCACAAACAACAAGGAATAGAATATGTAGTTGGAAATACACACAAACATACATACACACATACACACGTACATACATTATGAAAAATAATAACAACAACAAGAATAGTGCAACACCCTTCATGATGTATTTTACGAAGGGGAAGGCACACAATAAAGAAAAAACAGTAACAAGGACGACATTCCATCACTTGGATAAAATGACAAAATAAAGAACTACAACAGCAACAACAACAACAACAACAACACGGTTAGTGTTAGTGGTAGTGGCAGCAGCAAACAACGATAAAAAGCGACGTTTATCATGTGCTCAAATGACCATTAAATGTGTTCAACGACGCCATCATCATCACAGTCATCATCCATCCGTTTTTGTTTCACATTTTGTCTCCTCTTCGTTGTTTTCGTTTGCATTTCTGGTTCTGGTAAAAAGCACTAAATTTTCGCCAAGGACTTCATGAGCACTAATAAATAAACGCTACGAGGAGTGTCAACTAAAACACCATTTCCAAATTGTATGAGTATGATTAGGCCACTAATTACTACTAAAATATTGCTGCAGATCTAATTAAACCGTAATTACTTAATTACTTACTTAATTGGCCATAACAACCTGAATAATGGATTTCGGCCTGCAGCAACACATCCTTCCAGGCGCCTCTGCTTCTTGCGTGCCTACGCCAGTTGGTTACACCAATCGACGACAGGGTATCCTCGACTAGGTCCTTCCAACGGAAACAAGGTCGTCCTCCTCGCTGGCTTCCGGAAATCTCCGCATCAAATATCCGTCTGGCCGGAGCATCCTCCTCCATACGAACGACATGGCCAAGGCAGCGCAGCCGTCTATGTCGTTGAGGAGCTCATACAGCTCACTGTTGAATAGGATACGAAAATCATCGCCAAGTCGCACTGGCCAAGATGGGATGGAATGCATACAAACAAGGTAAAGTTTCTAATTGTGTTCAACGTGGCGATTCTTGTCTTGCTGTATTCAAGTTGACACGCAGCATCCTCATGGCCCCTGCTATGGCATTCTAGCACCCGCTAGATATTAACTAATGCGTGTAGCGAGATCCAATCCCATGAGCGTTAAATTCGGGTTCTTGGAACCCACCACGTAAAAATTCCATCCAATGAAAACCGCCAAAAAACAAAAACAAAAACCGTAATTAAACACCGTAAATTCCCAGGGGATGGCACCTACTCTTACAGTGAGTCGAAACTGAGGATTGATATAGGCTTTGGATTTCAACTAATTTACAGAAAAAATCTCTAATAATAGTCCCTACGCTGATAACTTTAAGCACACACATTTGGCAATTCGGGGATTCGATTTTATTGTAGATGGCGCTTCTGTTCATTCTGTTTTAATATCAAAACTGCCCTACGATGGTTATCTATCTATTTGATCAACAAAGCTAAAAAATTGTCTTGCTTTACTCGTTATCTTCAACACGCTGTGGATTAGCCTCAATATAAATGTCAGATATAGTGCAGCCGCCAAAGTATTTGACGGTTTTTTCGTAGATTGTTAGGTTAAGTTAGATCGGAATGTTAGCTCTGATATCACAAACCTCACTTGAGCACGCATAGCGGCCCATTGTGATGCCACGGGTGAACGCAGTTTCTGTACTGACCAATTTCCACCATAATCAAGGAAAAGGAAAAAGTTGATCATCGCAGCAAGGGCTGCACAACAAAAGCACGACTGCCCCGCACTAGAAAACCAACCTGAAAGTTTGATGAACGAAACTACATCCATGATATGAATAGATGATTGCTCCGTTAAGTTAACAAGTAGTGGGGAGCTAAATAACCTATATCCACACCTAGCAAAGAAAGTGAACCCTCCATCCACGGCAGAAGTCGTTAAAAGGGAGCTTCATTCTCTCCGCGTGTCTATCCATGGCGCAATGACCAAGTAATTGGTTCGTATGCCTTCTATCCATCAAGTGCCAGGTTAGTCTAGCAGTGGAGTAGGACTCCTCATTGAGGCAGGATAGGATGTCATTTCGAAAGAACTTCCGCGCAATGCTCATATTGACCGAGGCAAGTGAAAGGATGAAGCGCATCGGCTCTGGCGAGCTTGTCAGCCATACAGTTACCGGAATGCCAAGACAGCGGCGATATTCCCTAACGATTCTATAGTTATTCATGAAACCCAATAGAGATCCTAACGCGGCCTGACTACCAGAAATGACCGAGATGCGTGTGAAAGGAATATCGTAGCCGACGATGCATTGAGCGGCCCGATAAATCGCCTTCACCTCCCCCTGAAACACGCTGCAGTAGTCCTCGTAGATTGTTAAGAGCTGCTAACATCTTAATATTATACTAAATATTGCGACTAATTAAACGGGCATCAAACGTTTGACGCAATAGATTGATTGTAGCATGCGATGTGTGGGAAGTTGTACCTGGTGAAGTGCGAGTACAAAAAAATCGGTTATCATGTTGCGATAGGTATAGCCATTAACCGTAATGGCTGAACCATCCTCATTTTCAAAGAAATATGGGCCAATAATGCATACGCTCCACAAACCGCACCAAAAATTCACTCGTAATGAGTGCATTGGCTTCTGTAAGCCCGGAATATGTAAATTTTGCTTATTAAAGTACCCGCGGAGATGAAAACGAACTTCATCCGAATAGGGGATTTTTTAAAAAAATTTCCTACCGCTTGTCTTTATTTTGGAAATATATTTCCAATAAATTCCAACGATAAATCGATTCATTACGCTCAGTGGCAATAATATACTGAGTTTGGTGTCAGAGTACAATGACATAAGTATTGCCGGATTCGAAATAATAAATGAATCAAATTTAAACCGATTGATGATTCACTTCGAGTGCCTATCTATCTATTTATCACTCTGAGTAGTGGGCATCTGATCCTGGATTGGGTGTTGACCCAGTGAAAACGGAAGTAGTACTCTTCACGAGACTTCACCTTCACCGACTTTTCGTCCACAGAACCTGAACGGGATTGACCTGAAACTCAAACAGGAGGCACACATTCTAGGACTCATCCTGGATAAGAAGCTGTCATGTAAATCGAACATCATTCACAGGGTCAAAAAGGCTTCCATTGCCCTTGTATGCTTGTAACAGAGTGTTGGAGAGGAAATGGGGCTAAGGACCTAGGATGACTCACTGGGTCTACACAGCCGTGGTCAGACCTACCATGACTTATCCCTTGATAAGAAAACTAATTCGAGATCCGTCTGTGTTATCAGACCTTGTCTTGCGCACTACACCCACGTTGGCACTGGAGATAATTTTGGGTCTATTTTCTCTCTTATCTATAGGAGAGTGGTTCCTAAAACAATTAAACACCTCTAGGCGACGGGAGAGTGGCACGATGCGGATATCGGCCACGCAAAGATCCTGAGGGAAATTGGAGCTGTTTGGAGCAGTGACTATATGACACCGCGATACGACTTCACGAGAAGATTAAAGACATCGTTTCCTGACAACGGCGTCTGGAAGGGTGGTGTAACCCACCTGTTAAGGGACTCCGTAAATATCTACACCGACGGTTCCAAGCTGAATTTAGCTGTTGGCAGTGGAACTTTTTCGGAATCAGTTGGAATAGCCTAGTTTATAAGATTGCCTGATCACTGCAGTGTCTTTTCGGCGGAGGTGGTGGCTATACAGGCTGTGGAGAGAATTTTTGGGGGAATTTTTGGGCAGAACGTCACAATACTTTATGATAGTCAAGCGGCTATCAAGGCTCTGAGTTTTAACGTAATGAACTACCAGAAGGTGTATGACTGTCGCAGATATCTTGACAAAACAGCGGAACGATATGATATCCATATCGTATAGGTATGGGGGCTTAGTGGTACTCTGGGCAATTGCAGAGCTGGTGAACTTGCCAGGCGGGGCACGACCATCGAACTCTCCGACGAGTTTTCGAACCTGAGAGTCCCTATGCAAGGTCATAATTGATAATACGATCGTGAAATCCGTCAACGAAAGGTGGGTGGCCTCGGACATGGATAGAACAGCTCGTAAAATCTGGCCAAGGCTAGATGAGGGGTGAACAATGAGTCTCTACTTAAACTCCTGCCATGAAAAGTTTCCCAAAAATCTTTCGTTCGGAGTCGACTTTAAACTGTTGGTCCCGCCGCTTATGTATAAAATTAACGCTCCCAACATAAGAGGTGTGAAAACCTAGGTCAATAATCCAGACTTAAGGGTTGTAATGATCAATTTTGTATGTATGTATAAGAATTTTTCTAAAGCTATGAGCTAAATGAGTAGTCCTAGTATGAATCAAACATATTCCGAATGGCATGAGTTTGACGTTGTTTGCATACTCATTGCAAACTGTACTTATAAAACAACGTTGTAGTGAGTATGAGTGACTCAGAGTGGTTAAATTTCAATATTATTGACTCACTTTCAAAATTTCATAAGTGCTTATGAGTGGCGAAAAAATGATTCATTGCTGATCTCTGATTGCCAATATAAACAGAAAACTCAGAATGATGTTTTAATCGGGCATACATTTTACGATAGAAGTTAACTTGAATTTTCAATTCAAAAAG
This sequence comes from Sarcophaga peregrina, assembly GCA_014635995.1. NCBI lineage: Eukaryota > Metazoa > Arthropoda > Insecta > Diptera > Sarcophagidae > Sarcophaga > Sarcophaga peregrina. Next base: position 71,168,744 of record CM025791.1, on the reverse strand, counting down.
GAAATGGTGTACGCACTGGCCATATGATCATATGAATACATAATGTAGCAATGATTGTGTGTAACAGTTACATCTGCATCGTCATCACACTCATCATCGTCAGCATCAACATCAACAGCAGCAGCAACATACACATCATTGGATAGCTGTTTGGTGTTATTATTGTTGTTGTAAGGACGAAATGAAACAATTTATCAAATGATAAATTGAGTGAATGACTTCATGCATGTTGCGACACATCTTCCGTTAGCATCAATTTTATTCAACAAAACACTGGCAAAAGCAATAACAAAACGTATGAGAAAAGCAATTCTGAAAAACTGAAACAATCAAATCATTTTGATGCTCCTTTTTGTGCTTCTTTTTTTGCTCTTTTTGTTTTTGTTTTTGTTTTCTATTTGGAAGCTACTCATCACAATTGGCTGCAGTGCCCCAAGCAACAATTGCATATGAATACAGTGGCTGTACATGTACGAGTATGTGAATGAATGAATGAAGAGAATATTTACTGCCAGTAGCTGTGGTCCTATGAATTGTCAACCGAATGATGTAATGCCTTGTGATTGTTGATGGTTGCAGATGATGGCATACTTACTTACACACATACATACATACATACATACGTAGTTCATATATAATCAAGGGGGAGTTTATTGTTTGTTTATTTATTTACAACATACATCAAGGCTGGTTTCTTTTCTATTTTCGTTTTGTTTTTTCTTTTTTTGTTGTTTTATATGCCTAACGGCAAAAGGAAGTTGTTTCATATGTTTGGGTGTAATAGAAAGCAGAGGCTTACTGCCAAAGGAATATGTATGCATGCATACATGGCCAACTTAAACCATAAGTACGCACACATGTATGAATGGAACATGTGAGTGCTTTAAAAATTGTTTTTCATTGCTTTTAATTGTGCAACAATCATAAAATAAGAATTTTTGTCTGTTGGCACACTCGCTCACACATACACACATACGTACACTTACACTGCACCAGGGTAAGGCGAAAAAAACTACCCTGTAGGAAATCAAACTAATTTTAAAGTAACTTGAAACTGGTTTTTTAATAAGCACAACTAGTTGATTAAGTGACTGTTTTCCTTGTTGCCGACTTATTATTTTAACATAGGCATGTCCTAGACGGTACTCAATTGGTCATCTCTGCATGACTTTTAAATTGACTACAAATTACTTATTTTTCAACCAATTTGTAGTTAAATAAAATCTAGTTAATTTAAATACTAGTTTACACTAAATTATTTAAAAACCACTTTTTTTTAAATTCAATTTTAAACAGTTTTATTTGTATAATATTATATACAAACATATATTTATATATAGAAATAATTATTACAATACAAAAAAAAAAAAAAAATTAATTAAATTAAAAGAAAATTCATCTACATTTCAGGACTTAAAATAAAAGTTGTAATAAAAAGAAGTTAAATGAGAAGAATACTTATGTATATACATTCGAAAGTTTGTACTGAAGGAAAATTCAAAAGTTAAATATTATTAAGTAATATTATTAAGTTTTTTTCCAACACAAATCTGATGAAAATGCCGTTTTTTAATAACCGCTAAGGTGTTGCGTAATTCTTTGTCTGGGTCATCACAGAGAGGCCGAAGTGCATCATCCATCAATGCATCAAAAACTTTTTTTTAATCCTTCAAGCTCTTTTTCCCATGAGTGCCATCAATATTTATAACAGGATTCAATTGCAGAGATAAAATTGTCGTTAAAGTTTTTGGTATTTCCCTTTCAGTGATTATTTCATGGCATTGGTCTGCAAAAATGCATAACAATTTTGAAAATGATAAAAGTAGAGACGAATAAAAACTCACGTAAATTTGCTGATTTTCATCGATTATGTTATCATTGAGAGCTTTCAGCTCCTCGAGGGTGTTTATTGCAAAAGTAGTCTTAATTGCCACATTGAGTTTTTCCTGTCGAACAAGGCTTTCGGTCACTACTTTTTGGGTAGACAATGCTGCCATTAAAATCTCATTTTGAACTCCTTAATTTCGCCTTGAAATATAAATATTTATCAGAAAATCGTGATATTTTGTTAGACAAAACATATTTTCATTTTACCTGTTATTTCTGATAATTTGGCATTCATTTCAGAAAATTTGACATCAAAATAGAGAACATTGGCATCATCATTTTCTTTACCTTTATCTGTTCAAATACAACATAAATAATAAGGCATATTTTTTCGACTGTACAAGATACTTACCAGCAGTGCTCAGATAAATGCGCTTCATAATTGCTAGTACAAGTATAGATTTGGTATATACACACATTGTTTTATTTTGATTTTTAATGAACTATTTTATTTCACTATCACTTCAATATCGTTTTTATAGATTTTATTATAAATTTGCTTGGGTTTTTCCCATTTTTCTAATAAAATTGAGCACCACCTAAAAACCGTATTTGCTGTGATTGACATTTGATTTACCGAGACATGCTTCCTTTGTTTTATTATTATTTTCTTACATTTTCTTATTTTGCTTTTTTCATTCTTACTTTTGTTTCTATTCAATATGTTCGGTTGATATCTGCATGAGATTTAAACCAATTTGTAGTCCAATTGCTAAATAGTTAATTTATAATTTGCGTTTTTATCAACCGACTACTTTATTTACTACAGGGTAGTAACTGATAGTGAAGCCTGCAAATATTAATAAGAATCACAAAAGAAGAACAAGAAAACCCACATAAATGTGTTTTGTGTGTGTGACTTCAATCCTTAACTGTTCAACTAGTCAAATACCCCTCCACCCTTGCTCCCCATAAGCTTATAACAACACATACCCTTTCAAAGTATTTGAATTAGTCTTTAGCGTAGCATATCTAGTGCAGATGCTGTTGGCAGTTTTATTCTTATTTTGGTTGTTTGCATGTGTTAAATTTCATTCATATTCATATGACAACGTGTATGAATACTTCATTGTATGTTGCATGTTGGTTTTCTTCAAACATTTTCTTGATTTTCGTTTTTGCAATTTTCTCTCTATCTCTCCTTTCCCTGCTTTGTGCTAAATGCGCGAATATTTATGGTTCTTGAGTGTTTTAGTTTTTATTGTTGTTTGGTGCTGTTGGTTGGGTTACAACTGAGTTATCACATCAGTCAGACACTCTGTCATTCTGTGTTCATGCTCTGGTATCATCATCGTCGTAGTCGTCATCATAATAGTCTTGTGTCAAGAGAAAGTCGTTGTTTTTTGCATTCCTTTTTTTGGGAGAAGTTGGACATTCATTATGGTAGAGTAACTGTAAATTGCAGCTGTGACGAAAACAGTGCAGTAACTCTATTGGGGGGTTTTTAAAAATATGTGTGAAGAAAATTTCAAACAATTTTTTATCGATAACTCGTGTATTTTCAGATGCAAATGAGGACCGCATTATTTGAAGTACATTCCTATTTTGTTGTTTTCAACAGGATTGATTTTAATGTTATTTTTTTATTTTTCAAAAACTTCTTTGTAGTCATATCTCCAAAATATTTTATCCAGCCGTAAGGTTTCGAATAATTTTTCATTCAGGATTGGAAACACATATAGAACAATATAGGAGGATGCGAAACTCTTAGTTAATCAGAAGGGGAATATCGGTCAACAAATTTGTATTATTACATTTTTAATTTTCAAAAATGTTTGAAATAAGTGCTCGTAAATTGGAAATAAAAATGTAAATAAATTTTGTGTTTAGTTTCAATTAAATTCTTTCCTTTTCGCACAATTCTGTATGCCATTGTTCACAATTTGATGTAAACAACAACAATTGCTTTGTTTGTCATTCCTCTTTGTACTCTTTTGCATAAACAATAACATTTACTAGACAACTGCTCAACAGATCTTTGTAACGGATATCTTCAAACCATGATTATTCTCTTCAAACACACCGCGGCTTCACACAAAACTGACTGAACTTTTACTAACTCAGTTGCCTGGAAACTGTGAAGCGTCTTTGGATGAAAGAGTAGTTGAATAAAAGGGATGAATTTACGCACAAAAATCTTCTGAATGTAGGCATTGTTATGGAAACTTGTAGAGGAATAAACAAGATTTTAAAATATAATATAAAGCCAATTAAAATAAATTATTAATGAACTTAATTTTTTCGGCTTACAATTAAAATCATTTTTGTTAAATAAAACAAAGTTCATAAAAATAAAATAAATAAACAAAATCATAAAATTCATAACAATAAAAACAAAACTAAATAGAAAATATCTATTTTTTAAATAATTTTTTTGCTACACACTTTCGAAAAACCCGCGAAACAAAGACTGATATTACTTCTACGAAATCTAGAAAAAAATAAAATTTGAAGTAATTGCGAAAATCAAAATATTGTTACGTTTTTACCTTTTTAAAAACGTTTATATATGAGTTCTTTGATTGCAAACCAAGTAAAAACAAATATGTGTTTATTTTAATGAAACTCTTTATTAATCACACTACTTTTATGTGCCACTGTCCAAACTTATACAAAGTAAACAACAATAATTATAACAATATGTGCTCGTTCGATACTCTTCTCTGCTTATAAACTTTTTATAAGTAACAGCACTTGTTCGTTATTCTCTGCTTACAACCTTTTTGTAAGCACAACACTTCTGCTCACGTTAACACTAACAGCTCTTCGGTAAACTTTGCTACGGACGCAACTTGTCTTCACACCGCGACTGCTTAGTTCATACGCAACTGCACACCAGGCTGACTGAATTCACACTGAACTCGTTGTCTGCTTTCTCTTGCCCTTTTATATGCGAACGCCGTCAGTCTGATGATGGTTCTCGAAGTAGAAGGTTCGCGTTCGAGGCTTCTCGAGAGTTCTATAGCTACTGCATCGATGTTTATGTACTATATTCTCTTTGGTTGTTGTTGCGTTCGCTAACTTGTCCGCCTCTCTTTTTCTCTCATACTTGTTGCAGTGTTAGTGTGTATTGTATACGCATTGTCTTAGTATTTATAGCTTTTGTTTATCTTTATTATTGTGAAACGATATTAGGTCGTTTCGATTATTTTTGCGTAACAATATTTATATATTCTTCAAACTCTTCTCCGTCTGTACGTTTGAAGACAGTTTCCTGTACATGTGAGTACAGTGTTACCAGTCCAATCACAAAAATGGCAATTTTATCCAATCAGTTTGATCGTCGCTTTGCTACTTACAGCTAAGCCAACAACATCAGTATGCGAAAGGCAAATAGACAGCTAAGCGAACGCAACATCAAGGAATGCGAACAAAATTCACAAACAACAATAAAGTCGCCATAGAGTTCACGAGAAAATGAAAACACGAACCTTATACTTCGAGAATGTTCGCCAGATATAGGACTATAAAAAGGCAAGACAAGGCAGAAGATGGTCAGTCAGAATTCAGTCAGCCTTGTGTGAAGAGAACATTCGTGGTTTGAAGATCTCCGTAGTAAGCAGAATAGCCCATAGTTCTGTGAGAAGAATAGCGAAAAGTAGTGCGAACAATATAGAGTTTAATTGAAACTAAACACAATTTTGTTTTTATTTTGTTTGTAATCAAAGAACTCATATTTTAAGAATTTTTAAAAAGGTAAAAACGTAACGATATCAATAATGCAGTAAAAATGCGGAACTCTCAGTTAATCAGAAGGGTGATGTAAATCAATAAATTTATATCAATAATACTGTAAAAAACAGACAACAGTGGACAGCGGGGTAGCCAGAGAACTACTTGAGATCTTAAAGAAATCGAGTCGCTTTCCACAGATATTCTACTGGGACACTGGACTATAGAGAGTTTCGCTGACATGTTCGGTCTAATGCTGAAGCTGCCATGATTTGAAGGCAACGGAATCGGTACAACACTTTTCATTTGAGTGCCTCGAACTTCTGAACAGACTTTATTGCTTTTTGGGTGACACATTTCATCATCAGAGCATGATGCCGAAGGTGCTACTAATGGAACTGGCTGATTTCTTCCGAGGCTCGGGGTGAGTCAAACCAACCATTAAAAGAGCATGATAAGCCACCCATCTTATCTCACACAGGGTCACATAATGGGGTAAAATATGGGTCACCAAATTATCCTGGCTGTGAAGAGTAAGCCGCCCTCTATCACAACCTAACCTAATGCAATAAAACAGGAACGCTTTCCTTTACCAAAATTGTGTTAATTATGCTGGATGAAAACATTACAAAATGGTTTCTAATCGCGACACTAGGATTATGCGGATGATATTTATCTACTCATAGGGCTAGCAAATCAATGGTAAAAAAAAACAACGTTAGCGTAACATTAGTACATATTTCTAAAAAGACTCGCTGAATGCTGCTGAAGCAAAAGCTGGATCAGTATAGATGCAATCAGTAATTGAAAGATTTCAAATATCCAGATAAAGCAAGAGAAGAATTGCCCTTACTTGTATGAAGGCTAGTATAGAATACAGTATTATGTTCTGTTCGATATTGTCGCCGTAGTCTAGTAGGTCGTGTTCTGGAAACGAAATATGAAAAAATATTTCTACGGTGCAAAAAATTTTTCCCAAAAATCTGGCGTTCGAAATCGACTTTAAACGGTAGGTTCTGTCACTTATGTATAAAATTAACACACGCAACATAAGCGGTGTGAAAGGTTAGATTTTAATCTGGGACTTTATTAACTAGGAAACCGAAACAAGAAAATGTAAATGACTCAAGAAATGTTGTAAGCGCATGAGACTCAAAAACCTAGTACGACCTTACATGGACAGGACAAAATTATTTGTTACTGAAAGTTTTCTTCAGCATTAATTTCGGCATCAATTTGAGAGCGTGCGAGCTTATATTTTACAAAGCAATTCTAGATTCTGTCAAAGCCATACGGTTGACTTCGGATTCGGGCAGAATTCATACCTACATAATTGGCGGTTACAACCCTTCAGTCAGAATTACGGCCTAGCTTATCACACCACTTATGTTGTGTTGTGTCTAACTTCAACGCCGAACGACAGATTTTTAGAGAAACTTTATCATGGGATTTTTATTTTACTCTCAGGGCTTTTGCCAGAAATCTGCCGAGAGGAAGTTGCTGAAGAAATATTTTTTTGGCATATTTCGTTTTGGTATCTGACCTGGGATGCTAACCCGGGCTTTACGTCTAACTAGCCAGCACACTAACTACTAGACTGCGGCTGCTTCCAATTATTTTAACTTCATATTGATTTTTATATCATGGAACCTTTACTTATATTTATAGTTTGAGGTACTCATCATACATTCATACTCTCCATTCAACTCTCCATGACTCAACATATACACGAATCACAAAATAATTATGATTTGCATACGAACACTAAAATACTCACTAGACAGTTGTGTGTTAGAGTTATTATTTTTCATTCTATTGCAGGGTATGTTGCGATGAGGAGGAGTTGGAGACTGTCGAACATCTTCTCTGCAACTGCCCAGCCCTTGGTAGGTTGAGGTTGAGGACCCTTGGCAGGGCCTTCTTTGAGAACTTGAGTTCTGTGTACGAGAGCCAACATCAAGGCTCTCCACAGATTCATTAGCAGCTTGGGCTGGTTGAAAGGTGCTAGGGCTTCACAAGTGTAGTCGCACTCTCAACCTCTATTGTTTTGTGTCTGTTTCTTTTCATTCCTCCGTTTCCCATTCTCCTTCCCCTTCCCTACTTTTCTATATCCTCCTTTTCCTTCCTCCCCTAAGGACAATGTACAATGGGTCAATTTCGACCTCCGGGTACTGTGCTTGTCTTGACCGACAGGTGCACGTCCTCTAACCTAACCTAACCTATTATTTCTCATATAATTTTTAAAATCACGAATTACAAGCAAAAAACAAAGTCCTAATTGAAATGCTGCCAAAAGATGGAGGCTCAGTCATTTTACTCCAAAATTGCATCGTCGAAAAATAGGGATTCGAATTTCTTTCAGAGCTATGTCGGCCTGGCCATCATTGTCAACGGCGAGTACTGTCGATGTATGACTACCAGTTACTTTTGGCCAGAATTGGATGACATAAACACCAACGGCATGCAGACCCACTTTAGGGCTCTACGTGCAACACATTGAATATTGTTGCGTTTTTTACTTTTTAAAGTCGCCGTGGTCTAGTAGATTCTGTATTGGTCAGCAAATTTAGTCAAAGCTAAATAGGTGGCGTACAAGAAGTCTGCTTAAAACCTAAAAGAGTTCGTTCAATAATGATTGTCGGTGTCATTTCTTAATGTTGCAAGACTTCTCTGGCTTGGAGATATGACACACGATTTCTGTAGTAGCTTTAGATACGAGAAAGTGATGGAAACTCACTCCGAAATGATGGGTACATGGCCTGCAGTATGTCACAGAAAAAGAAGTACCGAGTATTCGATTTGAATGGTGATTGACTTTAGGAGTCTAAGTCGTAGTAGTTCTTAACTGTGCTATCGCAATTATTTGGCTTATCCTTCTTCTATTTAGAAGAGAGGACGTGTACTGGTCAATTGAGGTTAAGTTGGTCTATTGTACAAACATCCTTAAGCAGAGACGATAACAGATGAGATATAGAAAAAGGGGAGAACAAAGAAGTTTCTTCTGTTCGTTCTTCCCCCACCAACAACGACGTCCATGCTTAACAACATCAAATCCTTTTATTCATAAGCATTGTTTTCTATTATTTTTCTCTGGCATGGGAGTATTTTATTTCGTGCAGTGCTTAGAAACATACATCACTTGAGTAAAGTTGACGTGTTGTTAGTGTTTTAATAGACTCGACTTGTCCGCTTTTGATAAGTTTGTTCTTGTTCTCTAAACGTTTATCACTTCTGCACATAAAGACATTCAAATAATTCGTCTCCTTTCTTTTTCAATTTTTTTTGTAATTTTGAAGTTTACATTGCGCTACACTAGAAAAGAAAATAAATGACTCTGTACTCTCTCTACTCAGAGGGATTAGAAATGTAATGGAGAATGCTTCTCCTTAAAAATGTGAATGAAATGTGACAGTGTTTGGTGTGTTGGACAGCAAACAAATATTGCAAGAGTTTGATTAGACAAGTGAGTCATAAAAACTGTTGGTAAACGCAAGAGATAAAAATGTCACATACGTTTGTACATATTTCAAGGGGAGTTTATGTGTTCTTCTTCTTCTTTCACTTTTTCGATTCATAATTGCTTTAGTATTGTATGGGAAAGGAGAACCTTGTGTTCATTCATATTCATCATGAGCACAGTTTTTCATACTCAATTCATGTACTCGTATTTATGATTGGAACAATTAATCTTTAATTGCAATCAAACCAAATGTACTCGAATATGGTATTAAGAACGTTATGCTGACAAATGAAAAAGAAAACAAAAACAAACAAAAAAAAAACAGGCGACAATATACTTGCAACAGTTGTCGTTCCTTAGTTTTGTTACAATTTCCAAAGTGTCTTACTTTACATTGTTTATTTACTACACACACACACACACACGGAATGAATTGCCTGGCACTGTGCATATCACAAATGCCATACACTCCATACATACAGTAGCGAGCAAAAAAAATGCAACACTGTGCCATATGATCTTTAATAAGATCTGTTTCAAAATAACGGTAACTAATTTAACTATTTTCTTTTGCTGTTAATTCTTTCAATTATAAGTTTTCAAAGTAACCACAGTTTATTCCAAATTCTGCTTTAAAAAGTTAAATATTTTTGAAAAAAGTGAAAAAAGTGCAAATTTTTAGCGAGCAAAAAAAATGCAACATAATAAAAAAATAGTTAAAGTAAGTTATTTATTTAATTATAATTGAAAATTTCTTAAATAAGTTATACAGCATGTGTTTTGTAATAGAAGCAGCTCTCAGCTGACAGCAAAACTGCAATCATTAAAGCCTTACAAGAAGGAAAATCCATGCGTGAAGTTGGACACCTCTTTGGTGTAAATCAATCAACCGTATGTCGGATTAAATCTCGATTTTCCTTGAGAAATAGTGTGGAAAGGAAACCAGGTAGTGGTAATCCTCGAAAAACTACCTCTCGCCAAGACTGCCAGATGATTGCACTGGTTAAAAAAGATCCACGAAAGACCGCAGTGGACGTTGCTAATTTTGCAAATGAACAAATGGGAGTCTCTATAGGCGTTCACACTGTTCGCCATAGGTTGAAAGAGGCTAATTTGCATGCGAGACGACCCGCAAAGAAACCTCTCATCAATGCAATCAATAAAAAGAAGCGCCTGGAATTTGCAAAACGTTACAAGGATTGGTCAAATGAACAATGGGCTAAAGTCTTGTGGAGCGATGAAAGCAAATTTAATTTGTTTGGCTCCGATGGAATAAATTTTGTTCGAAGACCGCCTGGACAGAGATATTCTCCAAGATATCAACTTCCAACCGTAAAACAAGGCGGTGGATCAATAATGGTGTGGGGTAAGGAACGATATGTTTAAAAAAAATTATTGATTTTACGTCACGTATTTACAGGTGCGTTTTCCCGTGATGGGGTAGGTCCCTTAACTCAAATCGAAGGAAAAATGGACGCCAAGAAGTAGTGTGAAATCCTTGGAGAACACATGCTTCCTCATCTGCGGGAAAAAATGCCTCCTGGTAGCATATTCCAACAGGATAACGATCCAAAGCACTCAAGTCGCTTAGCTCGAAACTTTTTAAGCGGCAATGATGTCAATGTTTTGGATTGGCCATCACAGTCTCCCGATCTAAACCCCATAGAAAATCTATGGGAGCTATTAGATCGGGAAGTTAAGAGGAAACATCCGTCAAATAAGAGGCAATTAGAAGAAATTTTGAAAAGTGAATGAGAGAAAATATCCATTAACACATTAATAGCTTTAGTCGACTCTATGCCTTCTAGGTTGCAAGAAGTCATAAAAAATAAGGGCTACGCCACTAAATATTAATTTTAAGATTTTTTTTTGTAAGAATTACTATTTAATTTAAATAAACACATTAAAATTTATGCTGTTGCATTTTTATTGCTCCCATGAAATTCGCACTCTCTTTTTAATAAATGACAAAATAATATATCATTAATTAAAAATATTTACATAATGTTATTGATAATAGGTATCTATAACTGTAGGGATTAATAACCCAAAGAAATATTTTGAACTGGTCACCATTTTTTTAAAATTATCGCACTTAAAGATAATTTTACCCAACGTTGCACTTTTTTGTGCTCGCTACTGTACATGGTTGGAGTTTGAGTTGTAAAGAAATTTTATTGTTGCTGCTTGGATTTTAGATCGACAATTATTTGCAGAGTTTTTTTTTCATTATCATGGATTATGACAAGACAGGACAGCACACACACACACACCCATGCACACACATTACAATAAACTGTTGCAAAACGTTGATTTGCATTGCATGCTCTACTGCAGTTGTATGTTGTATGAGACTGTTGTATGGTGTGAATATGTTGTAATGCATGCACATCCGTACATATGTGCAGCAGCAGCTCATAAACATAAATTAGCCAAAAATTATCATTAGATGTCATCAGTTTTGTATTCTTTTTCTTCTTCTTTTTATAATTCTTTTTTTTTTATTTCTTTATTTCAGTCGTTCATTCTTTCATTCGTCGTCGTCATCATTTTGCTAGCGATGCTGGCAGTGTTACTCACTGTGTCATCTCTTTCGTGTTTTAATTGAATGTCTTGCATGTCTTTAGTGAAAATGTCAAATTATCGCTTTGCTAGACAAAAGACCAACAGATGTAAATTATTTTCCTTCACCAGTTTTGTTTCTTTCATTCTGTTTCTGTCTGTCGTTTTATGATGTTGTCTGTAATTAATATCCATAAATTTGAATATAATTAGACGATAAAATGATTTGATTCGCAAGCTGTTGTGCTGAATGCAGGCATAATTTTTAAAGTGTGGATAATCTTTGTTTCTCTGTGAGATTTTAGAAAAATTTATTTAAAAATTCTAATTCTTCTTCTTAGTTTTACTTCACATTAATTTAGGTTTTCTTCTAATTTATCGATTTATCGATATTGATATTTATCGATACCAAAAACCGAAACTCTCTTGCAAAATTATTGTGTTGAATGTCTCATAATTCTCGTCAAACATTCGTAGAAGTAAAATCATCGGCTCCAGACAAATCTATCGGGTTTTTGGTTGTACAGTTACGCCACGATTTACATTAAATCGATTTCTAATCGTATTCCTTCGAAGTCGCCGTGGTCTAATAGGTAGTGTGTTGGCTTATTAGACGAAAGGCCCGGGTTCGAATCCAGGGTCAGACATCAAAACGAAAAATATTTCTTCGGCGACTTCCTCTCAGCAGATTTCTGGCAAAGACTCTGAGAGTAAAAATTGCCACGAAAAGCTTCTCAAAAATCTGTCGTTCGGAGTCGACTTTAAACTGTAGGTCCCCCGACACTCATGTATAAAATTAACGCCTACGACATAAGTGGTGTGAGAAGCTAGGTCGTAATCATGACTGAAGGGTTGTAATGGCCAATTATGTATGTAATCGTATACCTGCATTTAAAAACCGCAAAATAATATTTGGAATTCCTCTTAGTAGTCATAACCGGATAAAGACTCAACTTCTCTACCAAAGATGAGCAATGAATCATGTTTTCGCTACTCAGTGATTGTTGCTGTAGATTTAAAAAAAAAAAATAATATAAACTGTGGTTTAAAATGAATATTGCTCTGATTTTTATGTTCAAATATCCTTCAATACGCACCAAACATCAGCAATGAATCGCTACTCATAAGCACTCACAAAATTTTGAATACAAGTGAGTCAAAAATATTGAAATTTAACTAGTCTGATTCATTTATACTCATCACAACGTTGATTTACGAGTACAGATTGCAATGAGCATGCGTACAACGCTGTCTTCAAACTCATACCATTTCAAATATGTTTGATTCATTACCCTAATCATTTAGAATCATAAAATTGGAAAACTACTTATAATCATACTCATAAATAACTCAAGTGATTCGAAACATTCATCAAAATTTACAGTCTTAGTTGTTGTACAAAAAAAAAAAAAAATCAACACACTTAAGTAAACCTCGGCACAAAGAAAATATGATAAAAATGTGAGTGTATATGTGAGAGGCATGTGTTAACCCAAAGGAAAATTGTTAGTAATATTTTCAAGTCTAATAATAAGTATAAGTGAGCAGCATATATAGGAAAACTGTACTGCGTTAAATCCCAAAAAGACGCTGTATTTAACTTGACAAGTATTCTTCCAAAAATCCCAAACATTTCTTATTGATATTAGTGAATCCTACTGAAATAATTCTTTGGGTGTATATTTGAAGTCTGAAAAAAAGCAACACGAACCTTCTCCTTTAGAAATTGACAAGTAACTGAATGCAGTTTAGCTTTATTGATGTTCGTATTCTATGTGTGCGAAAAGCCGAAGATGTTCTTCCCCTGAGGGACATTAGTGGGTAGAGCAGCAAGCAGTGCAAACACACAACCTTCTAGTGAGTATTTTAGGGTTCGTATGCAAATCATACTTATTTTGTGATTCTTGCAAATGTTGAGTTATGGAGAGTCGAACTCAACAACATCATACGTGTTGTTAAGTATGAATATGATGACCACTTCAAACCTTGAGTATAATTAGAGGTTCCATGATATTCAAATATGTATGAATACGTAAAAGTATCAGCAATTATCTGTATAACTCGATTCTACTATATTTTTAAATACTCATTGCTGATCTATACCGAAGCTGTAAAGGATAACAATAAAAAGAGATTACTGACCATTTTCTTGGTCATATTCCATCAGTTTAGGATAGGAGAGGAAACATCCAGAATTTTTCGACAATAGTTAGAGATTATCCTGGTATAATCCGGACTTTGAACGTGCTACTATTCTGGGAAAAATATTCACACTAAATTCGATATGATTCCTTATAATTTTCTACAAAGAACTTTCGAATTTAGAATTCAGACTAGAGAATTCTGGTCTGAGAAACTGGAGGTTCACAATGGGATCCTTGAAGTTAACAATGATGGCTCAAAAATGAGTGAGTTCTGATATCAAACTTTCTCATAGGCCGCCTATTCACTGCATCATTTACCAAGCAAAGGTCATGGCAATTTTGTCGGCTGAGCAATGCTTGTTAAGTGGCGAGATTTTCTCTGAAAATATCCAGATTTACTCCGATAACCAGGCTGTGGTTAACTCCCTAACGTAGCCAGTTTCAATGTCCGTCCATGTGCATGTAGGCCGAAATTACGGAGCAGTCAAACTTCTTATACGGATTCTGGGGCACAGGGATATCGTTGGAAATTGCATTGCTGATTAGCTGGCCCGTGCAAGTACAGACTTAGCACTCTCCAACATGTTATAGGGCATTGGTATTCCCATTGTTTCGGTTCGATTAGGAGGCTCAATCTCGTTGGCAAAAGGAAGATACATACAATCTTGCCAAACTCTGCTGGACACGTATGAAGGTGCACTACTGCATTAAATCGTATGGCCCGTCACTCCACAATGGCGATTCTTACAAGCCGTTGTGAGTTTGTTGGGAAAATCTTCAAAACTTGATCAGAATTATTGGAAAAAGTCATCCAAGAACTTAGACTTATGGAGTTGTAATGGGAACTGATAGAACATAAGTGAGTTGTGTTTACAGCGGCTGCCAATTTCGTTAAATACAACATTCATGATTGTCATGTCCAGTATCGCTGTAATCCAGAAGGTTAGCTTGTTGGAAGAGGGAAAACAAAATGTGAAAAAAATTTTCTTCCAGTTTGGGATGAAATTTTTATATCGCTGGATCAACAGTGTAATGAATGCTGGCGAAGGAGGATGACGGCCTCCGGGAAAGATCCAAAAATGTAAACAAGTTGTTTTCATTATTGTTGTTTGTGTGTCTTATATGCACTTTGTTTTTGCTTGTTTACTACTTTGTTCGCTGCATTTTGTTGTTGGCTATTTACATCTTTTACCCCTTATGATGATGTTGTTGTTGCTATATTTTTATGTTTATTATTTGATCATGTAAACAAGTCCATTGTTTTTGTTGCTATAAATACTGAGAGTAAATAAAATCATAAAAATCTGTCGTTCAGAGTCGACTTTAAACTGTAAGTCCTGACACTCATGTATAAAATTAACACACACAACATTAGTGGTGTGAGAAACTAGGTCAATAATACTGAATAATACAGACTGAAGGCTTGTAATGGCCAGTTATGTATGACATCTGAGACAGGTTTGATGTCAAACATGAACATTTTGATTGCTTCTAACCGAAAATGTATGAATGCGTTCCCTTTCATCAATTGATTCTGGGGAGATTGGTACTGATTGGTATCAGTATAGATACGGATTCCTATTATATAAATTGCTGTACATGTCAACACAACCATTACAACCCACCTAACATGGCGATGAGGAATACATCCTGCTTTTGAGTGCAACAATCAATTTATTCCTTCAGTCATTTATATGTAAATGTCAACAATTCATATTTCTTCGTCTTTTTTTGTGTTTAACGTTCTTGCAACATTTTGCTTCAAATATTGAATTGCGGGCAGAAAAAAAGTATTGAAATGCCTCCTGCCATATTTACATGTTAAAAATAAAATTGAAATGAATTAAATCACATCCATTGAATGTCTGGCAATTTATGAAAAGTGTAGAGAATAGAAAAAGCAAAGGAAACTATTGATATTTCTGTATCATCAGCTACCAAACAAAAAAAACAATTTTTTTATGTCTTTCGATGACAAAGACAGGCGAGACGTTATGTGTATGAACGGCAGATTCAAGATTCTTTATAATTTCTTGTCGAAGAGACGCATGTCCGCATTCCTCGATACCAGACAGACGTTTATTGAATACAACAGAAGGAAGAATATTGCAAATGCATACACAAAACAACCCAAAAAAAACCGACTAATTTTTATTAATTGCCAACGAAGCGACAAATTTCGCTGGTGTTGTCTTGCGTGTGATAGAAATATGTTGGAAGCAACAACAACAGCAGCAAGTATGGCTATTAACTGTACAATATTGTTTGAAATATCGACGAGAGAAGCAACCGCCAATAATTACAACATAGATGTTGTCAACATCAGCAACAACATCCTTGTTTGACAAGAATATGTCAAATATTGCTGGTAAAACACACGAGACAAATGTCGTTGTCGCTACAATTACATATGATGAGGCCGTTGAAACTTCTGCTTAGACCCAGCAATTGTAATTAAAGCATGAACTTCTGCTGATGCTCATGCTGCTGGTATTGTTGTCTCAAATAATTTTCTTGTGGTAAATAATTTCCTATGAAATTTAGAATGATACGTTCGATGCCCTACACTAAAATTATTTATTTTTACGCTTTTATCTTTTAAAAACGTTTAAAATATGACCTCATATATTGCAAATAAAATATTAAAAAATTTGTTTTTAATTTTAATTAAAATTCTTTACTATTCACACTACTCTTTGTGCCACTGTTCACAACTTGATGTAAAGAATTGCTTTACTTTGTTATTCCCCTGTTTACGTCCTTTGCATAAACAATAACAATTACTAGACAATTGTTCGTCAGACCTTTGCAAAACATACATACATTACAACCCTTCAGTCAGGATTACGACCTAGCTTCTCACACCACTTATGTTGTGTGCATTAATTTTATACATGAGTGGCGGGAGCTACAGTTTAAAGTCGACTCCGAACGACAGATTTTTGAGAAGCTTTTTATGGCAATTTTTACTCTCAGATTCTTTGCCACAAATCTGCTGAGAGGAAGTCGTCAAAGAAACTTTTCATTTGGCTGTCTGACCTGGGATACGAACCCGGGCCTTTTGTCTAATAAGCCAACACACTACCCACTAGACCACGGCGACTTCCATGCATATAACCGGAACTAATTATTTTTCCACTCCAATTTCTAAATTAGTTTTGGCAACATTTATAACAGCCTTAATGCCTGCTTGGAATTCTGATAATAAATTCTATGCGTCCGTCCAAGTATTATTTTTCTTTAATTTCTGTGGCATTCGCTTTTCCTTTTCTTCCTCAGTAGCTTTTTCGGGTGCTTTAATTTCCATTAATTATGCAATCATGGGATTAGCAAGAGACGTGGGCGATTTGACACCACATGGTCACCACATGTAGAGTTGAAGCAAACTGGCCAAGGAGATCTTGTAATTTGAACCCTTTAAACCTTTTTTTTTTGATTTTTTCAAATTGCATACAAACGAACTAGAGCGGTCCCCAAAGCTAAAATAATCCCTGCCATTGGTCAAATAAAGCCTGTCTTATGCGAAGTGTGATGAAAAATTGTACAATTCGGAAGTTCTACATCCAGAGAAGTTGTGTAGACATTTGTCATACAGGATCTCATGCTTTAAATTTAAATATAGGAACTCACCTACTTATTTAGTCATTCCAATTCTTTAGTCGCCTTGTCATCGATTGGTGTGACCAACTGGCGTAGGCGCGCAAGAAGCAGAGGCGCCTGGAAGGATGTATTGCGGCAGGCCGAAATGCGTTAATCGGGTTGTTATGGCCAATTAAGTAAGTAAGTAAGAATTCTTTAGTCGAGATTACGACCCTGCTTTTCACATCACTCGTTTTGTGTGTATGGGTCCTACGGTTTAACGTCGGCTCCGTACGACAGAAAAGTGAAAAGTTTCACTTGCAATTTTATTTGCTCTCAGAGCTTCTGCCAGAAGACTGGTAAGAGAAAGTCACCGAAGAAATATTTATGCCTAGCTAGACCCGATGTGTTATATTCAACGCGTTTTTTTACTAAGAGGAAGTCATTGAAGAAATATTTAGCGACGTTTGAGAGGCCTTATGTCTAGGAAGACCCGATGTGTTATATTCAAAAAAACCATGTTTTTTCATGTCACTGAGAGCCGATAAAGCCAGTATCTCTTCTATACCATCCAGGCAATGATTATTACCGTTATGACAGTTAACTAATACAGTGAATTGAACTCATCAAAATACTTAGATTTAGTAGAGCCAAATATACTGCGTGGCAAGATACTTCTTGATCTATAGATGCCAGTAAAAAAATATTTTCCTTTCGTCGTACTAGTCGTTCTACGTTTTCTGAAATCTAAACTCTAATAACAGGAATATTTTTGGAAAACTGAGATTCGATTATGTTAGCCACTGAATTGCCACAATTATAGTCAATTTCGCCAAACTTTCCTCAGATCTTGATAAAGACTTTAAACGTTCACACTTAAAATGAGTCAGTGATCTAATTCTCCCCTTATTACCGTTGTAATTCCAATAGAAACTGAAACACTTTATATTTCTCAAACACTCGAATCATGATCTGCAAAGACTCTTGACTTTCTTATTTTCACCCTGGAAGACTGTAGTGCTTCATTCCAATTCACTATTGTAAGGAGTCTAAATTTCCAATATTTTTTTTGTTTTGTTTTTCTGCTTTTCAATTTGAAGTAAAAGTTTGCTTTTCTTTTCCTTTTTTTTTGTTTTTTCTTGAGTATAATTTGAATGCCTTTCGCCCAATAAATTATAAAATTATAAGCGAATAACACAAACAGCAAATGGAAAATATTAAAAACTGACGGATGATTGCAAACGCTGCTTTGCTTGACTGCCTTCTTGTCATTCCGTTTATAAATTGGACCCCCAATTCATGAACTGAAGAACTAAGTACTCGTGTCAATGCATACGAATTCAATATATTGCGTTGGGTACTCGTACATGCATTCACACTCATGCAAATCTTATTTATAAGTGTACGTACGTATGAGAATATTCAAAAGTAATGTGGTCGACTTTTATACCCAATAAACCCAACAGGGATGTGACAACATTGCCTCCTCGATTTTGAATACAATTTGTTTTTGCAAGTGTTGTAATTAAGCAATGAATTGTTTACATTTTGTTACTTTTTTACTCTTTTAACAACGTTAAAAATATGAGTTCGTAGATTGCAAATAAAATAAGAATAAATTTGTGTTTAATTTCAGTTACACTCTTTATTGTCCGCACTACTTTTGTGGCACTGTTCGAACTTATACCAAGTATACAACGTTAACTATCATAATATCTGCTTATTTGTTATATTACTTTGCTTACAACCTTTTCGTAACCACAACACTAACATCTGTTTTCTTCACACGCAACTTTTCTGCGCACAAAACTGACTGAAATATAACTCTCCATCTCGTGTCCTCACACACAACTGATTAAATTCTCATTGAATCCAACATGACGTCGTCACACACGACTGACTCGTTGCTCGCTTTGTCTTGCCTTTTATATCGCTCGATCAATAGTGTGATGAATGCTCTCGAAGGAGGATAACAGCCTTCGGGAAAGATCCAAAAATGTAAACACGTTGTTTTCATTATTGGTTGTTTGTGTGTCTTATATGCATTTTGTTTTTGCTTGTTTACTTCTTTGTTCGCTGCACTTTGTTGTTGGCTGTTTACATCTTTTATCCTTTATTTTTGTTTATCCATCGATCTTGTAAACAAGCCCATTATTTTTTTGCCATATTTTTTATTTATTCGTTGATCAAGTCCATAATTTTTGTTTTTGGAGCTTTTGTTTATCATTTCATACATGATCAAGTCCACTGTGGTAGTATTCATAGTTTGAACAAAATGAAATTGAAAATATTTAACTTACCTTTGTGGCTAGGGGGAAAAAAGATTCCACTGGCAAACGATTTCAATTTATTATGGTTCAACGGAAACATTTTACGTGTGGGAGTAGATTTGTAGATTTTTTTTAGAAAAGCTTGCCACATAGTATTACTTCCTTAATTAGTCATTACAACCTAACTTGTTTACGGTTTACGGTCGTCGACTCCGAATACGAAATTTTTCAGAATTTTTTCGTGGTAGTTCTTTCTGATCAGAGTTCAGAGACAAGACAGGGTGTCTAATATTATTATATATTTTTCTTCTTTCTTGAGTAGTCTTTCTCTTGTTTTATTACATTTCAGGGGTCAGTGCCCGCAACGAGATTTTGTATGCGTTAAGGCTGAATTGGCTGAGCACGGCAGATTTGAGACTATCATACCATCTTAAGTGAGAAATGTCTGTCACTCGTCTGAAATAAGTCGAAATGTAAGGATTTCGTAGTAGTCGTCGTAGATAGTGTGTTGGCTTATTAGACGTGAGGCCACGGTTCAGTCCACAGGTCAGACATCTAAATGAAAATATGAAAATATTTCTTCGGCGATTCCCTTTCACCAGATTTCTTGCAAAAACTCTGGGAGTGAATAAAATTGCCAAGGAAAGTTTCTCAAAAATTTGATGTTCGGAGTCGACTTTAAACTGTAGGTCCCGCCACTCAAATTAACACACACACAACATAAGTGGTATGGGAAGCTAAGTTATAAGCAGACGTCGACATAAAGAGAACATGATAAAAATGTGAGTGTATTTGTGAGAGGCATGTGTATAACCCAAAGGAAAAATGTTAGTAATATTTTCCAAAGTAACCTAATATGCTTATGTAGTAGAAAATGTAACAGCCCCAAATTCCTAAAAAGCGTATATTTAACTGGACAAATATTCTTCCAAAAATGGAGACCATTTCTCATTGTTATTAATAAATCTCATTAGAAAATTGTTAATCCTACTGCAATTTTTCTTTGGTTGTATAATTGATATACAAAAACATTTCAAAGAGAAGCGACTAGAACCTGTTTTACTGAAAGCTGACAAGCCACTCAATGCATTTTTACGGTCTTTCTAATGAACATTGTTGATGTTCGTGCCCTATGTGTGTAAAAAGCCGAAGATGATCTTCCCCTGAGGGACGTTGGTTTTAAACCTGACTGAAGATTTCTAAAGTCCAATTATGTGTGTACGTATGTTATGCAGAATGCTGAAAGTCTGTCGCCGAAAGAATTATTGTCTTTGTATTTCGTTTTTTTGATATGTATGAACTGAAGTTTGTACCACTGACTCTAGTCACATAAGATAACATCCAATCTTCCACAACCGAACTGATGAAACAATTTGACTTATTGGGTAGTCTTCAAAATAAACCCCCGAACATTATTTTATAAATTTTTTCTTGCCTTCCATTTGAGTATGTCTATGTGTCTGGCCGATCGTCTGTCTATCTATCGTCGTCTATAGACGTCTGGTTATAGTCTTCTCACATCATTATGCGCCATTCATAAAATTAGACTCAAACAAAAATATTAATTAATGCAATGAATTATTGAAAATCGACTCGTTAAACAACAAGTCATTGAAGGGCATATGCTAAACGTTCTGTTTTTATTTTTATGTTTAGAAAATCAGAGTTTACTGTTCAGCTAATTTTCAATACATAAGGTGCCCTCTACTTTACGACCACTGTATTATATTTTCGAGTGTATATCATCATGATTGTATTTTCTATAAATATTTGTGTATGATTTTTTCGTATTTTTTTTTATGGGCATTTTTTAATAACAGCAAGCGTTCAGATAAAATTAGCATCATATTTAATAATTAATTGCTATTTGCAATTGAGTAAAATATTGCTTTATTAAGTATGATTTTCCCTTTTTGAAAAATATTTTAAATGTCTAATGCCACTACTAAACACAACTGGCAAATATTTGATTTAAGTATACATAGACTTGGACTAGTCTAGAAATATTCAGAAAACAGTTTAAAGTCCAAATGAATTGTTTTTAAATTTGCAAAAGAAAAGGGCAAAAGAATACTTCAACAAAACTTTAGAAAATGTTAACGCTGGTATTCAAAAATAGAGTCGAAGGTAATAAAATTGTTGACCTATTGACATGTTCCTTAAAATGTGTTACAAGATATAAAAAATTTTAAGAAATTATAGCAGTGGACGTTCTAAACCTGTCTAGTGGATAGTGCGTCGGCTTATTAGACGTCGGCGTATTAGACGTTCCAGCAGATTACTGGCGAAAATTCTGAGAGTAAATTAAATTGCCGTGAAAAGTTTCTCAAAAATCTTCTATACTTGCTCTCAGCAAATTTTTTGGCAACAACTCTGAGAGTAAATAAGATTGACATGAAAAGTTTTTGAAAAGAATTATGTAATTTGGAGTCGACTTTAAAATATAGGTCCAGCGACTCATGTTTAAATTTAACACACACAAGTAGTGTAAGAAACTGAGGTCTAATCCTGACTGAAGAGTTGTAATGACCAATTATGTACAGTTTGTGTCAAAAGAATCTGTACATTTAGTATAAAATTCTAACAACCACCAATCTCAATTTTTCTCACTAAAGGAGAGTGCCCGAAAAAATCTTACAATATATGGAAATTTATTATTATGCATATATTTTTTTAATGTATAGTTTCTTTTAAAGCTCTCAGGATTATAACATTGTGTATATCAGAAATCAGCAATGAGCATTCAAAAAGATGAGTAGAATCGAATCATTTCTGATACTTATACGTATTCACACTTTTTTTTAATATTATCGAACCTCTACTCATTTTCTAAGTTTAAAGTACTCATAATATTCATACTTAACAACACGTATGATGTTGTTAACTTCAACTCTCCATAACTCAACACATATACGTAACACAAAATGATTCGCGTACGAACACTAAAATACTTACTAGAAGGTTGTGTGTTTACCCTGCTTGCTGCTCTGTCTTTTTCGCTTATGTGTCTTTTAACTGTTTTTTATAAACGCAACAACAACTGAGATTGTAAATGTTGATAAATGATCCGAGTCACTCGAAGTATTTTTCTAAAGTTATGAACCTAAATGAGCTGGCTTGTGAATCAAACATATTTCGTATGGTATGAGTTTGATGTCAACGTTGTGCTCATAGTCTTTGTACTCACACTTATAAATCAACTTTGCAATGAGTAGGAATGAATTAGGGTACGTAGTTAAATTTCAATATTGTTGACCCACTTACAGTGGGGTGGACAAATGAGTACATGTTCGTATTCTGAGCAATTTCAATTACATAAAAATAAAAGAAATTTTTTTAGTTTTTTATTTAGTATTTTGTATTTAACAAAATAATATAAAATTCAAAACTAAAATGATCAAATTAAAAAAAAAAAAAACAATCAAGAGGAAAATAACTCAGATATACTCAACTTTGCACTATTTCACGAATACAAGTATTTATAATATTTAGTCCAAGACCCTTGTTATATAAAACCTCATTCACTCGACTTGGCATGCTCTCCACCAAACTCTCTATAATTTCATTAGGAATATTTGTCCATTCTTGATGAATCCGTTGCCAAAGCTCATCTACATTGGTTGGGGCTGATAGGTATTGTCACAACTGCCTCTCCACAATCGGATTGAGGTTGAGACTTTGTGCTGGTCACTTCACTAATTGAAAATTTTGCTCACTAAGCCATTCTTTAACGATTTTGGAGATGTGTTTAGGGTCACCATCCTGCTTTTGTCTTGTCGACAAAATCGGGAACATGGGTCTGCAAAAATCTCAAAGAATCATCTTTTTTCATAATATTACTGATTCTTTGTAGTGGTCCGAGGCAATATGTTGGCAAAGCAATCCATACCATGACGTATCCTCCACCGTATTTCATCATTTCCTTAACATAGTGTCTATGAATTGTTTCCTCATGGCGGAGCCATGATATATGTAGCTTACCATCAGATTGAAAGCGGTTGGCTTTTGATTCGTCTGACCAGATCACTTGTTTCCAGTCATCCACTATCCAATTTCTGTGTTCTCTGCCAAACTTTAATCGCGCTCTTACATTTTTACCTGAAATTGCTGTTTTTTTCCCTTTGACTGCTGAGTTATAGTCAATATCTTTAAGATCTCCACTTACCGTCCATCGACTAACCGTTTTCCCGATTAGTAAAGAAGTTATTTTTGGTGTTAAAAATTTTACGAGCATCTGCATTAGTTAGTCGATTTTTCCAACCTCTGACTGGAGGCCTGAGGACAATAGAAGGACGTTTTTTGACTCTGATGACTACTGACTGACTAACTCCAAGTTTTTTAGAAATAGCCACTTGTAGAATAGCCACTTCTAGTCTAAGCCACAATACTATCTTCAGTTGATATCGAGAGTTTCTTCATTTTTTTTAATAGAAATTGATTTTTGCGCTATAAGTTGCAAAAAATATTCACTCAACGAGATTAACTAATTAATATTTTCTTAAAAAAAGCAAAGTAGTGCAAAAACCTAAAAAAATAACGATAGCTTTTGATTCCGTTTTTGCAAAAATATCATAAAAAGCAGACGTGCAAAATTGAGTACATACGAGTTGTCCTTGCTTTGTTGTTTGTTTTATTCTTATGTAGAGCTTGATGCTTTCTATTTTAAATTTCATTTTATTTTGTTAATTGCCAAATGCTAAATAAAAGACCAACAAAATTTTTAAAGTTTTCTTTCTAGCTTTTAGTTTTATTCAATAAAAAACATTCAAAGTATAAACATGTACTCTTGTGCTTCCAACTGTATTCATGAGTGATTATGAGTAGCGAAAAAAACGATTCATCTCTGAGGAATAGAACATTTTGTAGATTGATCCATTACATATGTATACCTGATCTACACAACAACTTTGTTTCAAGAGACCTGAGTCTTTATTTCGTAAATCATTCCCTATTTTATTTAACACGTCAAATATGTCCAACTGAAAGCTTTTGACTTATTATTTTCTAATAGATTGTACCCGGTGTTGCGCGGGTATGTAGTTTGCATTAGATTAAAAATGAAAAATGTTTTTAAATTAAAAAAAAAAAAACAGTGGTTATTTGTAGTTGACCTGTTTAACAAACAACCCAGTTTTTTGAGTACCCTTAGTCCTAAATATAAATGCACTCAATTTGCCCGTTTTTCGCCCCTTTCCCCCTTTGTCGACCCCTTTTGGTCCAACTTTTTAAACAACACCTCCAATAGCTATTTGGGAAACTTAACAAAGCTAAATCGTAAAAAAAGACCTTGAAAACCCATAAAATATCGCATTTATGCATAAAGTACTAATTTTTGCCTTTTTTTCGTTTTGGTTCAAAATTTTTAAAAGATTTATAGCCTATAATCTGCACCGATAAAAGCTCGATCAATATCCCAAATTTCAAGAAAATCGGTTCAAGCGTTCAGGCGTGATTCGGTATGCACTCAATTTGCCTTTGCTCTAACTTTGTAAACGGAAACCCCTCCAATAGCTATTTGGGAAACTTAACCAAGCTAAATCGTAAAAAAAAATACCTTTAAAACAGATAAAAATATATAATTTTGCATAAAGTACTAATTTTTGCCCATTTTTTTCACCCTTTGTCCTATTTTTTCTCCCCTTTGGATCAAAATTTTGAAAAGATTTATTGCCTATAACCTGCACCGACAAAAGTCCGATCTATATCTCAAATTTCAAGAAAATCGGTCCAGGCGTTCAGGCGTGATTCGGTATGCACTCAATTTGCCCCGTTTTTGGCCCCTTTCCCCTTTTTAGACCCCTTTTGCTCTAACTTTGTAAACGGAACCCCTCCAATAGCTATTTGGGAAACTTAACCAAGCTAAATCGTAAAAAATACCTTTAAAACAGATAAAATATATAATTTTTGCATAAAGTACTAATTTTTGCCCATTTTTTCACCCTTTGTCCTATTTTTTCTCCCCTTTGGATCAAAATTTTGAAAAGATTTATTGCCTATAACCTGCACCGACAAAAGTCCGATCTATATCTCAAATTTCAAGAAAATCGGTCCAGGCGTTCAGGCGCGATTGGCTATGCACTCAATTTGCCCGTTTTTGGCCCCTTTCCGCATTTTGGACCTCTTTTTGTTTCAACTTTAGAAACGAAACACCTCCAATAGCTACGTGGAAAACTTAACGAAGTTAATCGTAAAAAATTACCTATTACCATTTTTTCGCCATTTGTCCCATTTTTTCTCTCCTTTTGGTCAAAATTTTAAAAGATTTATAGCCTATAACCTCCACGGACAAAAGCTCGATCTTTATCCCAAATTTCAAGAAAAGCGGTCCAGGCGTGATTGGCTAACAAACAAAAAAACAGACTTACAGAAAGATTTATAATATATATTAGGATATTAGGATTAGGATTTATTTTTGCAAATACTTTGGTAAACTAAACTGGATTATAATTTCGTGAACTAGAGCCTTCCCTTTTCACTCGATGTTTAAATAGATACGTACTATGTATGCGGTCAAGTTAGAGAAATCAATAAAAATTTGAAATTATTACGAATACATAATCGTTATTCGTTTCTAAGTTATATGACAGGATAAATAATTAAATGTGTACCCTTAGTGGTCATAAAACCGGTCAAGACAATTAATTTTCTCTTTACAATACAATATTTAGACTCCTCAGTACTATTTACACAGAAAAAGAATGAAAGAATGGCAGAAGGACAGAAGAAAAATCATAAAAACAAAACTCGACTCGGCAATATTTCAAATACAAATGATGATGATGGCTTCATAAACAATTTCAATTTATGACAACTTAATTCAATAAAACAACAACAACGGCAATGGCAACAATGTAAACTGCTTTAGAGGCACAGTTATAATTAAATGTCCTGTTTTTTTTTTCTCCCATAGTGTTTGTGCATTTGGCTTAGTTTGTAAGTGTATGTCCGTGTGTCTGTGTAGTGGTAATAATTTTGTTTACAATAAAACAAAAGGAACCCAGAGAAAAAAACAAAGAATTTCTGACAATCATACGACGAATTGGAAAACAAAAATTCCAATATTTTGACAACGATTTGTGGATGTCGCATAAAGAATATGAACACACAATAACAACAATTTAAATAAATAAATAAATAAACAACAACAGAACAATATACGAAGAAGGAAAACCATAAATTAAGTATTTTATTCGATTTGTTTTCGCTCTCTACCCTCTACTCGCCTCTCCTTACACTGCCATTTGCTTTACAAATAATATTCGAGAAAGACAAACGCGATTGTGGCCTTAATAGCCAAAGAATTTGTACAATTTTGCAAATTTATTGAATGTCCTTTCTCTATCATATTATTCGAGCAAATGACGAACAAGCCTCTGTGAATCACTTATTGACTAAGCGAGTGAATGGCAGCGACAAAGACACAAACGAAATGACGGAATGGCAAACAAATGTTAACAATCTGGCAAAAAAAAAAAAATTTCTGAAGGCGACAAACTTCGAGAAGGAAAGACAAGGACATTTTTCGTCAATGTTTAAACAAAAATTTGTCAATAAATTGTGGCCCAAAGGCAACAACAACAATATAGAAATAAAATAAAATGAAATTTGAAATTATTTTTGGCCAGCGAAACCAAACAAAAAGAAGCATTAACATGACAGGCTACTATTTAGAGAGGAAAGAGTACGATTAAAACGAATGTAAAATACCGTATTCCTTACATTATAAAGCATATAAACTGATGATTTAAATTACTGTTGAAACCACTCTACTCTTATTACAGCTAAAACGATCATTCCAACTTTAGCAGCCATGTAAAGCCAATTCCCAAAAGGAGTGATGCTAACAAACCTGACAAATACCGCCAAATGGCAATATTGTTACGTTTTTACCTATTAAAAACGTTAAAAATATGAGTTCGTAGATTGCAAATAAAATAAAAATAAATATGTGCGTAATAATTAAATCAATTCTTTATTATCTGCACCACTTTTGTGCCACTGTTCGAACTTGTACCACGTATACAACAATAATTACCACAATATGTGTTGGTTCGTTATATTTCTCTGCTTACAACCTTTTTCTAACCGACAACACACTTGTTCGTTATTCATTTTTACTCACAACCTTTCTGTAAACACAAAACTTCTGCTTGCTTAACACTAACAACTGTTTCATTCGCACGCAACTTGTCTGCTGACTGACTGAATTATCACTCTCGATCTAGTGTCTTCACACACAACTTATTGAATTCTCACTCCAACCAACGTGACGTCCTCATATATGACTAACTTAATTCTCTGTTGTTTAATAAGTAGTGTGCTGGCTTATTAGACGTAAAGACAGGATTCGAGTCCCAGGCCAGACATAGAAAATAAAAAAAAAAAATACAAAAAGTTTTTTTTCGGCGATTTCTTCTCTTTCTCTTCTTGTTTCTCAAAAATCTGTCATTCGGAGTCGACTTTAAACTGTAGGTCCCGCCACTTCTGCATAAAATTAACACACACAACGAAAGTGGTGTGAGAGACTGCGGGCTTCTTGGGAACGATTGCTGTAGACTGCCTTATGGTGAAGTTATAGCACTGGACATTTTATAGTCACCAGCAGCAACTCGTTTCCTTACCGTTCGCATCTTCCCTCTCTCTTTCCACCTTTCCTAAAAAACCTGCACAATGCACTGCACGAGTATAACAAAAAAAGCATTGCTCGCTTTGTTTTGCCTTTTATATCGCTAGATCAACACCATTTACGCTTTCGTAACAATATGTTCCGCACTTTCCAAAGTTATGGAAAGCAGGGTGAATCACCATCTTGTGAAATACCTGAAGTCCAGCAACCTAATTACTCTCAGACAGACAGTGCGGTTTCCGTAAGATCCGTTCTAGTGGTGACCTACTAGCGTTTTTCTCGAAAATGTAGAACCAGTCTACCCAACAATTTTGTGGGCGCACGGTTTCAGATGTTTCCATTGGCATTGGAGAGAGTACGTCATGCTACACTTTTTTCAAAACTTATTGCTTTTAGTGTTGGTTACAGGGATCAGCAATGAGTATTTAAAAAGATTTGTAATACTCATACGCATTCATACATACATACATACATACATAATTGGCCATTACAACCTTTTACTCAGGATGACGGCCTAGCTTTTCACTCATGTATAAAAATAACGCACCCAACATGACGCTAGGATTTATCAATTCGGGTCAATTTGACCTCTGGATACTGTACTTGTCACAGTTGGCAAGAACACGTCCACTAATCTAACGTAACCTAACTTTTAGAACTGTTTAAAATATGACCTCGTAGATTGCAAATAAAATAAAAAATTAGTTTGTGTTTAGTTTTAATTAAAATTCTTAATTATATGCACAATACTGTGTGCCACTGTTCATAACTTGATGAAACAATAACAATTGCTTTGTTTGTTATTCCTCTGTTTATACCCTTCGCACAAACAATAACAATTACTAGACAATTGTTCGAAACATCTTTATAACGAAGATCTTCAAACCACGATTACACTCTCAAACGCACCGCGTCTTCACACAAAACTGACTGAACTTTTACCACTTCAGTTGCCTGTTTTCTTTGCCTTTTATATGGCAACGTAAACAGTTTGATAAATGTTCTTAAAGGCTAATGTTCGTTGCTTCGCCTTCTCGAAATAAATGTAAGCATTGTTGTTTCATTATTGTTGTGTGTGTATATTGTTTACATTTATTCTTGTATTGTTTGTTGTTGTATTTTTGTTTATTTATTAATAATTTTTTATGCTGGTGTCTTTTACTATATTACGTAGTGGGATAATTTGAAAGAGGTAAATCTTGTTTATAATTTTAATGTTAAGCGATATAAAAGCAAAACATTAGTATCTAGATTCATTTTCTTAAAAATATACTTAATGAGCGCTTTAGGGACATGCTCACCTCATGTACATTGAGTAGCATACTCTCATATCGTTAGACATATTTTTTGTAAGATTTTCTTAGTCGCGCGTAAACCGATAAACACAGTGGACCTTCAAAGCTAACATTACCTACATTTATCTTCCGTCAAATTCAGCCTAATTTATAGACCAGAGTCATGAAAAAGGAACATATCAGATGATATCGTTGACAATTGAACGATACACAACACATACAATGGCATCAATAGGCCCCTTTCAAACGAATAAAACATTTTAACATATCTTACACACATTTTGTTCGATTTGAGTTTCAAAATAGAAAGCGCTGAAAGAAAGACCCTAAACATACATACATAATTAGTCATTACAACCCTTTAGTCAGGATTATTGACCTAATTTCTCACACCACTTATGTTGTGTGTGTTAATTTTACACATAAGTGGCGGGACGAACAATAGATTTTTTGAAAAACTTTTCATGGCAAGTTTATTTGCTCTCAGAGTTTATGCCAGAAATCTGCTGAGAGGAAATCGCCGAAGAAATATTCTTTTTTGTATTTTGTTTTGATGTCTGGCCTGCGACTCGAACCCTACCTTTACGTCTAATAAGCCAGCACAATACCTACTAGACCAAGGCGACTCTTAGACCCTAAACAACACATGGAAAACTTTTAAATTTTGAAGAATATAAGTGAAGACAAGCGTTGTTTCTTTTGGAAGCATAATTAAGATTATTTTCATTCTTTAAGGGTCGTAGGGTGTCTAAATAGTAAATTTCAGTGATTTGCACAACTGAATCCTGAACCCATGAATACATGAACAAAGTTGTTGTCGTATATCATTAAATTTTGTAGCTGTTGGTCCTTCATTTTCGAGCGTGTTTTTTCCTCTTTTTTAAATCGTTTGTTTGCTGTTGTTATTGGAATGTTCCATTTGGCTTATGCTTCTTTTTTTTTTTTTTGGCATAAACTTTTCTTCCTCATTCATTTTAGTTTGTCATTTTGAGTAAAAATGGTTTTGATGGTTTCGTTTCCTTTAACAGCCATTTCCATAAAAAAAGGAAAAACGCCACATTATTTTGGTATATAAATAAAGTTTATTTCTGTTTTTTTGTTTTTTGTTTCTCATAATATTTGTATACCATTTTGACTTCCATAGCATTTGGTGAATGTATCCATCTTACGATGGGGCCAACTAAACAACCAACCAACCATCATCATCATTGTCATGCCATGTTTGAAAAAAATCCTTATAATGATGGTCATTTCATTTCATTTCTCTGCCTTTACACAAGAGTATTGATGTGTGTCGTGTATGCGGGGTGTGTTTGTTTGTATGTGTGCATAAACATCGTTATCCTTATTTCTTCCTCCATTTATTTGTCTTTTCGTCATTTTCTCTTACAACTACATATGTATGCATATGCACACCCTAACACACACTTACACTTACACAGCCCTATTCAATGAATCTACCCTGTAGTAAATAAAGTAGTCGGTTAATAAAAACGCAAATTATAAATTAACTATTCTGCAATGGACTACAAATTGGTTTAAATCTCATGCAGATATCAATCAAACATATTGAATAGAAACAAAAGTAAGAATGAAAAAAGGAAAGCAAAATAAGAAAATGTAAGAAAACAATAATAAAACAAAGGAAGCATGTCACGGTAAATCAAATGTCAATCACAGCAAATACGGTTTTTAGGTGGTGCTCAATTTTATTAGAAAAATGGGAAAAACCCAAGTAAATATTGCAAATTTATAATAAAATCTATAAAAGCGATATTGAAGTGATAGTGAAATAAAATAGTTCATTAAAAATCTAAATAAAATAATGTGTATATACCAAATCTATACTTGTACTAGCAATTATGAAGCGCATTTATCTGAGCACTGCTGGTAAGTATCTTGTACAATCGAAAAAATATGCCTTATTACTTATAATGTATTTGAACAGATAAAGGTACAGAAAATGATGATGCCAATGTTACCCAATTTGATGTGAAATTTTCTGAAATGAATGCCAAATTATCAGAAATAACAGGTAAAATGAAAATATCTTTTGTCTACCAAAATATCACGATTTTCTGATAAATATTTATATTTCTTAAGGAGCTCAAACAGAGCTTAAAATGACAATATAATGGCAGCATTGTCTATCCAAATAGTAGTGACCGAAAGCCTTGTTCGACAGGAAAAACTCAATGTGGCAATTAAGACTACTTTTGCAATAAACACCCTCGAGGAGCTGAAAGCGCTCAATGATAACATAATCGATGAAAATCAGCAAATTTACGTGAGTTTTTATTCTTCCCTACTTTTATTATTTTCAAAATTTTTGTGCATTTTTGCAGACCAATGCCATGACATTATCATTGACAGGGAAATGCCAAAAACTTGAACGAAAATTTTATCTCTGCAATTGAATCGTGCTATAAATATTGATGGCACTCATGGCAAAAAGAGCTTGAAGGATTACAAAAAAGTTTTTGATGCATTGATGGATGCACTTCGGCCTCTCTGTGATGACCCAGACAGAGAATTACGCAACGCCTTAGCCGTTATTAAAAAACGGCATTTTCATCAGGTTTGTGTTGGAGAAAAACTTAATAATATTACTTAATAATATTTAACTTTTGAATTTTCCTTCAGTACAAACTTTCGAATGTATATACATAAGTATTCTTCTCATTTAACTTCTTTTTATTACAACTTTTATCTTAAGTCCTGAAATGTACAAGAATTTTCTTTTAATTTAATTAATTTTTTTTTGTATTATAATAATTATTTCTATATATAAATATATGTTTGTATATAATATAATGTAAATAAAACTGTTTAAAATTGAATTTAAAAAAAGTGGTTAATTTAGTGTAAACTAATATTTAATTTGACTATATTTTATTTAACTACAAATTGGTTGAAAAATAAGTAATTTGTAGTCAATTTAAACGTCATACAGAGATGACCAATTGAGTACCGCCTAGGACATGCCTATGTTAAAATAATGAGTCGGCAACAAGGAAAAAAGTCACTTAATCAACTAGTTGTGCTTATTAAAACACCAGTTTCAAGTTACTTTAAAATTAGTTTGATTTCCTACAGGGTATTTATTTGCTTGTGAATGTATAAGTTTATATACGAGTTCTATGTGTATGTGTTTAGCCAGTGTATACAATGTATTTTGTATTATTATTTCTGTTCATGTATTTATTTATCTCAGAGTATTTATTTTTGTTGTTTTTTCTGTTTTTTTTTTTTTTTTTTTTGGTAAATATTACCATTTTTGCTGACCACGACCATCAAAAAAGATTACTCCCGCTCCATATATTACCGTTTGAACGAACATCTACTTGGATTTCCTTATTTCCTTACTATATCTATTGCTTGTTGGTTTTTTTGTTGTTTTTTTTTTGTAATTTAAATGTTTCGTCCTTTTAACGTTCATGTACTTTCATAGACATCATCATAAATGTCCAAAGACAGAGCAAAAGGTAAACAGTACGGAAAATTTAAATAAACGCAATGTGTTCTGTTATAAAGGGTCCGCCAAATAACTTAATACAGAATATTTTCTTAAATTTTTATATTTTATTTAACTACAAATTGGTTGAAAAATAAGTAATTTGTAGTCAATTTAAAAGTCATACAGAGATGACCAATTGACTACTGCCTAGGACATGCCTATGTTAAAATAATGAGTCGGCAACAAGGAAGAAAGTCACTTAATCAACTAGTTGTGCTTGTTATAAAAAAAGTTTCAAGTTACTTTAAAATTAGTTTGATTTCCTACAGGGTATTTACTTGCTTGTGAATGTATGAGTTTATATACGAGTTCTATGTGTATGTGTTTAGCCAGTGTATACATTGTATTTTGTATTATTATTTCTGTTCATGCATTTATTTATCTGAGAGTATTTATTTTTGTTGTTTTTTTCTTTTTATTTTTTGGTAAATATTACCATTTTTGCTGACCACGACCATCAAAACGATTACTCCCGCTCCATATATTACCGTTTGAACGAACATCTACTTGGATTTCCTTATTTCCTTACTTTATTCTATTGCTTGTTGGTTTTTTTTTTGTTTTTTTTTGTTTTTTTTTTTGTAATTTAAATGTTTCGTCCTTTTAACGTTCATGTACTTTCATAGACATCATCATAAATGTCCAAAGACAGAGCAAAAGGTAAACAGTACGGAAAATTTAAATAAACGCAAGGTTTTCTATTATAAAGGGTCCGCCAAATAACTTAATACAGAATATTTTCTTAAATTTTTTTTTTTTATTTAAAAGTACAATCCTTCCGGTTAATAATGGAAAATAATTTCATTCAAATGGCTGCCTCAGCTGGCCATGCAGTAGCCTACATGATCGATCCAATTTTTAAGCACATTATCGATTGTGTGCAGCTGTATTTCACCAATGACTTCACGAATATTGTCCTTTAAAGCATCAATTGTCTCTGGCTTGTCGGCGTAACAATTATCTTTGACGGTACCCCACAAATAATAGTCTAACGGCGTAAAATCACAACTCCGAGGTGGTCAAACGATATCTGCTCTGCGGCTGATAATGCCATCTTCAAATACAGAGCGCAAAACATTGAATGTAGCTTCGTCTGTGTGGCACGTAGAACCGTCCTGTTGAAACCAAATGTTAATAATATCCTCCTCTTCAATTTTTGTGAACAAAAATTCGTTCAACATGGCCCGATAACAATCGTCATTGACTGTAACGGCCACTCCTTGCTCATTTTCGAAGAAAAGTGACCCAATTATGCCTCTGGATCAAAATCCGCACCAAACAGTGACTCGTTTTGGGTGCGTCGGCTTTTTAATGTATGCGTGCGGGTTTTCTGTGCCCCAAATGCGACAATTTTGCTTTTTTACATACCCGCCAAGCTCAAAATAAACTTCATCTGAAAAGATGATTTTTTGCCAAAAGCGGCATCTTCTGTAAGTCGATCGCAGGCCCAGTTTGCGAAGTGAAAATGCATTGAATGGTCAATTGGTCAAGCGTATACACAACCATATTCGTTCAACGGAAGGATAAAACTAATTATTTGTCTAATCAGGCATGAGCTAACTGTTACCATTCACGAAGCAGTAGTTGAAAAAAAAACGTTAGATGGCGGACCCGATAATTTTAGAAAAACGTCTGTATTTTCTACTCCATTGAAAAGTTATTGTCTCAGCTTAGCTGTCACACTCTAGCAATGTGTGGCCAGTAAAGTTCAGTCAGTCCTGCGTGAAGACGCGGTGCGCTTGAATAGAGTAATTTATTTTTTTTTTTGTTCTTACCCTGAGGAGGAGTAAATGTACCTAACCGCACCATAGAGATAGTCGTCACTATCTCCCCCGTGTGAATAACACTCTCCGACTAAATCTCCTCCTCTTTTGGACTCCTTTTGCCCACTCCGGAACTATCGTAGTATTACTTGGAAGCGGAGTCCATCTGGCCATTTGCCCATTTTACATTCATATCCCCGTCCGTATGGCGTAACAAAATGCGAGAAGATGTTTAAACATCCGCTTTACTTCTCTCATTCAAGTCAATTTTCTTCGATTTCAGTAAGACTTCAGCGTAGCAGGCTATGCTGTTCCAATTTTTCACGCTGTTCAGAATCACATCGCAGAAATTCCCGACAGTACAGGTAGCGATTCTAGTCTCAAGATTCCTTCTTTCCAATCTCCATCTTTCATAGTGAGAGAAAGTATGTTCCGCATCATCAATCGACTCATAATCATAGATGCAACTTGGTCGTCTTCTTCATTTAAAACAGGTACTTACAAAGCTAACCATGTCTAGATAACAGTTGTATCAGGTAGTAGTTAACCTCATTAAATTTCCTCTCCATCCAGCGGGTAATATCTAGGAGAAGTTTTGCCGTCCATCCGCCACTCGCCTCATTGTTCCTTTCCTCTTGCCATTGTTGTATAGTTCGTTTTCTGGCGTCGTCGACATTTACTGTCTCTCCGTGCACGTTTTTAGCCTCCTACACTCTCTTCCGCTTGCTTGCCTGTAGACCTATAGAGGCTGCATAATACCTATAGGTATTATGCCACTAATTACTAGCATTACAGTCCTATATGCCGATGCCACTTTTAGTACAGCGGTTCGTTGTACTGATGGCAAAAGTAAGGACCGGAATAATATACGGGGTGATTCCAGAAACATGCAATATTACTGAAAGACAAACTAGATTATTTTATCTTGGACAAAGTATAGCATAATGATATGCGAAATAATCTTTCATTTGCAAGCCAAAAATCATAAATAATCGAAAAATTTAAAATATCATGAGCAGAGTTTATTTTTGATAGAGGCAGATCGAAAGGAGACTCTATTCGTTTTAAATAGGCTGCATATGACGATTCTGTAGTTTAAGTCCACCAAGACTATGACCAAGATAACAGAAGGAGGCTCTAACATCGTGAGCAGCTGTTTTCTAAAATGTCAAAATCAAATGAAGGGACCAAGAGATATGAGTGCGAAAGATTACCGATTACTCAGCTCCTAGGAGGGCTATTTGAGATCATTAAGGAACTGCTTACATAATTGTTACGTTTTTGCCTTTTAAATACGTTTGAAACATAAGCTCATAGATTGCAAATAAAATAAAAATTAATTTGTGTTTAGTTTTAATTAAAATTCTTTGTTATTAGCATTATTCA
The DNA here is from genome assembly GCA_014635995.1 of Sarcophaga peregrina. Classification (NCBI taxonomy): domain Eukaryota; kingdom Metazoa; phylum Arthropoda; class Insecta; order Diptera; family Sarcophagidae; genus Sarcophaga; species Sarcophaga peregrina. The sequence goes on along the minus strand of CM025791.1, from coordinate 71,132,583 downwards.
CAACTTGATGTATACAACAACAATAGCTTTTCTTTGTTTTTCCACTGTTAACAAACCTTGCATAAACAATAACAATCACTAAGCAATTATACGACAGATCTTTGTAACGAAGATCTTCAAATCGCGATAATACTCTTTAAACGCATCTTCACACACGAATATCTGAACTTTTACTAACACAGTTTTACTAAACAGTCTGCTGAATATTCTTCTTCAAATTTTCTTTCAAAACCTTGTAACTGGAACATGATTTCAATGCACTTATTTAAATTTCGTTTACTGTATTGTCAGGACACATGACTTTATATCAGTTCTGTATAGTATTTCTCTCTCTGTCTCTCTCTCTCTCTCTTCATATAGTATATAATGAATGTAACGAGTAAACATTTTTCTTATTTGCCATAAATTTGATTATGAATGTTTCATTGTTGTTCTCCTTGTCGTTGTTGCTGTTACATTTCGTACGTTTCCCTGGATATTATTTTTGGCTGTCTCTTCATAGTTTTTTTTTTTTTAAAAAATCAAGAAAAAAAAATTCCAAAAATATCCAAGTATAACCATAATTTTTAGAATTTTGACGTTAACGGTAAAATTTATGTATCGCTACTCTGTGCAAGTATCTTACAAATATTTATGGTGGTCCCGTCCATTCTTTAGTTCAGGAGCATTCTATTTTAACAGTCGCTTTCAATGCTTTTTTCGCTTTAAAAAATTGTTCATCAATATTTGCAAAATTTTACTTTTCAAGAATTTGATAAAAAGAAAAACAAAACAAAATCATTTGAATTTAAAAGCATCATCATATGCTGCTTTATTAAGCATTTAATTTTTATTTTAAATTTTTATTTTTTATTTCAATTCGTATATTATGTTTTATATTCTCATACTTTAGAATTTATATCTCAATTATGTCTACAAAATGTGAAAAATTAAAAATGTCTGTCGTACGTTTGGTTTTTTTTAGCACAACATATCAGCATTGTGATTTGACGTTTATCCTAAATATGTATGTTGTTGGATAAGCCAAAATTAAAAACTCAGTTCTCTTCTCTATGTTTGCATTGTTGCCAGATGTAAGATTGTTTGTTAAGCAGGGTTTGTAATTGGGAATATTATTGTGAGTAATCTGACTTACTTCCACTCTTTCTCAAGGAAGTCGCCTTGCTCGTTGCCAACTCTAAGAATTTTATGAATTCAAAGCAATCATGATTTAATGTTTTCATTACACCGCGGCCTGATCTTGGTTTGCTCGGATTTTATGCTCAAACACTGCATTCTGATACTTTAACACAGACACAGAAATGATGCATATTGCTTACAGTTCTATTATAGATTTTTTTAATAAAAAAAATTCGCAAATTCTTAGATTCTAAAATTGTCTCAAAACGACCCACCAGCACCATTTAGTGAATAGTCAAAAGTACGCAAAGTAGAATAGGGACAAGTATACATAATTGGTAATTACAAGACTTCAATTCTTCTTCTTATTTACTTTAGAGTTTTGTAATCGATGAATCGGCATTTGAACTTTACATTTTTACCATTTTAAAAACGTAGATTGCAAATAAAATAAAAATAAATTTGTGTTTAGTTTTAATTAAAGTTCTATGTTATTAGCACAATTCTGTGTGTCACTATTCACAACTTGATGTATACAACAACAATTGCTTTCTTAATTCCTCTATTGACACCCTTTGCATGAACAATAACAATCTTGAAATCACGATTACTCTCTTCAAAAACGTCTTCACACAAGACTGACTGAACTTTTACTAACTCAGTTTTACTAAACAGTCTGTTGAATGTTTTTCATGCATGATTTCAATTCACTTATTTAAATTTCGTTCACTGTATTGTCAGGACACATGACTTTATATCAGTTCTATATAGTATTTCTCTCTCTCTCTCTCTCTTCATATAGTATATAATGAATGTAACGAGTAAACATTTTTCTTATTTGCCATAAATTTGATTATGAATGTTTCATTGTCGTTGTCGTTGTTGCTGTTGCTGTTACATTTCGTACGTTTCCCTGGATATTATTTTTGGCTGTCTCTTCATAGTTTTTTTTTTAAAAAAAATCAAGAAAAAAAAATTCCAAAAATATCCAAGTATAACCATAATTTTTAGAATTTTGACGTTAACGGTAAAATTTATGTATCGCTACTCTGTGCAAGTATCTTACAAATATTTATGGTGGTCCCGTCCATTCTTTAGTTCACCGCATTCTATTTTAACAATCGCTTTCAATGTTTTTTTCGCTTTAAAAAATTGTTCATCAATATTTGCAAAATTTTACTTTTCAAGCATTTGATAAAAAAACAAACCAAAATCATTTGAATTTAAAAGCATCATCATATGCTGCTTTATTAAGCATTTAATTTTTATTTTTAATTTTTTATTTTTTATTTCAATTCGTATATTATGTTTTATATTCTCATACTTTAGAATTTATATCTCAATTATGTCTACAAAATGTGAAAAATTAAAAATGTCTGTCGTACGTTTGGTTTTTTTTTTATTTTTTTTTTTGTTATTTTTTAGCACAACATATCAGCATTGTGATTTGACGTTTATCCTAAATAAGTATGTTGTTGGATAAGCCAAAATTAAAAACTCAGTTCTCATCCCTATGTTTCCATTGTTGCCAGATGTAAGAATATTTGTTATGCAGAGTTTGTGATTTGGAATATTATTGGAAGAAATCAGACTTACACCCACTCTATCTTGAAGAAGTCGCCTCTAGCTAACCTGTTAATTCTATCCCCTTTTGAGAAATTTTATGAATTTGAAAACCATGGTTTGGGTTTTATATTCAAACACAAATATGATAAGAATCAAATCATACTCATAATTTCGAATACTTATACGCATTTATTCTTATTTTAATATCAAGGAACCTCTATTAATATTCATAGTTTGAAGTACTCATCATATTCACACTTAACAACACGTATGATGTTGTTGATATCGAATCTCCATTACGCAACATATATATAGTACGAACCACATACGAAGACTAAAACACTCACTGAATGGTACATTTTTTTGCAAATGCAACAATAACTAAGATTGTAGACTTTGATTGAATGATTTGAGTCACTCGAATCATTTATAAGTATTTTTAAAAGTTATGAATTCAAATGAGTGGGGCTTATGTATCAAACTTATTACGAACGGTATGAGTGTGGTGTCAACGTTGTACGCATACTCATTGCAACCTGTTCTTATAAGTCGAGGTTGTGTGTAGTGAGCACGAATGAATCAGAATACGTAGTTAAATTTCAATATTGTTGACTCACTTATACTCAAAATTTCATGAGTGCTTATAATCAGCGAAAAAGCGATTGATTTCTGATAATCGTTTTACTTCCTTATTGAATTTTCTTATCAAAGGCTTGAAGAAGTCGCCTCTAGCTAACCAGCTGTTCGCTGTTAATTCTACACTCTTTTGAGAAATTTTATGAATTTGAAAGACATGGTTTGGGTTTTATATTCAAACACAACTACAGCACATCGTCTTTACACACGGTTATGGAGCATATTGCTAACAGTTCTGTTGTAGCTATTTTTGATAAAAATTTCGGAAATCATATAAGTGTGTTCCTTACTATTTTCTTAGATTCAAAAATTGTCTCAAAAGTATCTCCCATCACTCCGTTGTCAAATAGAATTTGACAAGTACGTCTGCTTACAGAATTGGTCATAATAAAGCTTCAGTCAGGATTACGACCTGGCTTGTCACACCAATTGTGTGTGTGTTAATTTTCTCCAATTGTGGCCCCGCCATAGTTTGAGTAAAGGTTCAATTAGTCGTAACTTAACCATAACTATATAAATCAGCTGTTTTAACCAACTTTATGGACATCACTGTTTTCGATTATAGGTGACTTACCATAATGCCATAGTCATAACGATAACCATATGCACCAATTGAATTTTGGTTTTTTGCCATAACCATAAACAGCTGTTTGCTGAATTTACTTATATGTATACACACTTCTCTTTGTTTACTTCTGTACTTTTGAAAAATACCTATCTGCAATTAACATAAACAGCTGTTTATGGCCATGGCAGCACTGATTGCTGCTAATAGTAAATTTACGGTTATGGATTATGTTACGACTACAGCGTTATGGTAAAGTCACGACTAATTGAACCTTAACTTTTCATGTCAAACTTATTTTTTCACAAAATTTTTGCCAGTAATTTGCTGAGATGAAGTCACTGTTTCTATATATTTCTGATCTGGAGTTTGAAGGACGGATCTTATAAACTTTGTTTAAAGCATCCAAAAACTGGCAATGAATATGGTCCAATATCAATTTTAGCATACCTTCCTTAAGTTTTTGAGCGGCTTATTTATAAAAAAAAAAATGGTTGAATTTATAAACCAATACAATTTATTAACTGACCGTCAATCAGGTTTTAGATCTCAACATAGCTGTTTAACCGCCCTGACCAATGTAATCGAAAACATAAGAAATAGCTTAGAGGATAGGAGAATAACATTCTTTAATATGGTTCACCATTCAATACTGTACTTCAAGCTATCTAGAAGGTTAGATTAATGTCCAGGATTACTTACTAACCCTCTTCGCAAGAGGTGTTCCGCAGGGTTCCATATTAGGACCATTACTGAATTCCATTTATGCTAACGATATACCAAAGCAGATCAAACATTCTAGAATTCAAACGTAAGCTGATGATATTCAGCTCTGCCTTAATAGCTCTTTAACTTCCATCAACACTGGAGTTAGAGATCTTTACAATGACCTTAATAATATTGTTTACGGATTAACCCTAAAACGTCAAAATGTATTGTAATATTCAAAAAACCACAAAGATTAATTCTAGTGTAAATGTTTTCCTGGGTGTTAATTCTGCCAGAAATCTTGGCGCGGTTTGCAACCGCACGCTAACCTGGTAACCAAACATGTGGAAGGGTTTATAGTATGCTAAGGTACTTATGGGCTTTACAGTATTACACTCCACCAAAAATAAGACTACTTCAGGCTAAAACTAATTTGAAACCAACTCTGCTGTACTCATCTGAAGTCTTCTCCGGCTGTGATTCAAAAGACACTGCAAAACCCAATACTACGATCAACAACTTTGTACGTTACATATTCTGCCTATGGAGATTTGATCATGCCTCTCACTATTCCAAAAGCATATTTAATGTTTAAGTTAAAAAACTTGGTTTTTCTACACAAAATTATTACATCAGAGTACCCACAATATCTTCGCAAACGTATTGGTATTTTTCAGATTCCTCATCCGGATGCAGCGTCTGAGAGACAATTTTTCATATTAAACAAGAAATCTGCTGAAAGGAAATCATCAAAGAAATAGTTTTTTTTTGTATTTTGTTTTGATTTCTGGCCTGGGGATCGAACCCTACGTTCCCCTACGGAACTACTACGGCGACTCCGGAAGAAATAAGAAGATTCCGAAATATAAATTTAACTTTTAACTTGGGTTATTCAATATTACAGAATATTAAAAATTAAGCGCAAGTATATAGCAGAGATGAGTCGCTACTCATAAGCACTCATTCTGAAAGTGAGTGAGTCAAAAATATTAAAATTTAATGATGTACTCTGATTCATTTGTACTCACCACACCATTGATTTATAAGTACAGGTTGCAATGAGTATGCGTACAACGTTGATAACAAATAATTCGAAATATGTTTGCTTCTTGAGTCATAAGCCTACTCATTTCAGATTTAGAACTTTAGAAAAATACCTACGAATGATTTGAATGACTCAAACAATAACCATCAATCAACTTCATATATGTTGTTAAGTATGAATATGAAGTTGTCGTACTCAAGTAGGTAGTGTGCTGGCTTATTAGACTGAAGGCCCGAGTTCAAACCTCAGGTCAGACATCAAAACGAAAAATATGAAAATATTTCTTTGGCGTCTTCCTCTTAGCAGATTTCTGGCAAAAACTCTGAGAGTAAATCAAATTGCCAGGAAAATCTTCTCAAAAACCTGCCGTTCGGAGTCGACATCCCGCCAGTCATGTATAAAACTGTGCATTAACATTAGTAGTGTGACTGAAGGGTTGTAATGATCAATTATGGATGTATGATGAGACTTCAAATTTTATCAAACATATTAGAAATTATGAGTATGATTCGATTTAATTCATCTTTTTGAATACTCATTATTGATTTCTAGACAACATTACTAAAGAATATTTATTTATTTAAGAATTACAAATTATATTGTAATCATATACGAGCTGAGTAACTTCGACCATATGCCCGGTGTAGTGACACCGACCAGAGCCTCTGGTGGGAATCGAACCCACGACCCTCACGCTAATAGTCTAGCACACTACCCACTAGACTACCAGGGCGCTCAAAGAATAAAAACTGAGTACACATGTTTAAGTCAAAATGATTAAAACAATGCGAATATTTTTTCCATCTGGCAACTCTATACATTAAGTACCATACAATGTGTATTAAACCTACAACATTGTGGTGAAAAAAAAATCCCATTGAAAGAAAAAGAACTACAACAGCTACAATTACAACAACAGTAGCAAAAAAAAAATAAAAATTTTTTAAAAACAATTGTGAGTTGGAAACTTTTTGACGTTTTTTCGCACATGAAGTGTTAGATTGGCATACAAAACAAAATAAGAGCACCAACGAAAAGTACATTTTTTTTATCCCTCCTCCCTCATTTTTTTTTATTATTTTTTGCATTCAGCACTTTTGCTCATTTGGTAAATGAACACAAAAGTAGAGAAGAACAAAAAAAGAAAAAAAAAAATACAAAATTAAAAAATGTTTTGTAACATTTAACTGTCATATTTGGCATTGTTATACAAAAAATTTTTTTTTCACCCAAATTTTTGGTTGGAGAGGGCAGGCATGCACGGCACGGCACACTGGCACATGCATATTTACATGGCCCTCACATGAATTTCAAATAATGACAGCCTAAACAGTTACACACAGCCAGATTGGACTTTTATTAGTTCCACAATATTCATGCACTGACTGTCAAAAAATATTCGTTATAATTGAACAGCAGCAGCAGCAGCAGCACCAGCCCCCACCTACTTTACCATACACACTCACAATTACATTTACATTTACATTGGAGATTAACGGATACACACGGGTACACACGAGTATAAGGAGTGTAAAGAATGTAAAGTGGGTAGTAAAAAAAAGGGTGTCAGTCTAACAGAAAAAAAGAGTATTTTTGTGTTGTGTTTGACGACCAAGTTTATAATCATTTTGTGATATTTTTTTTGTTTTTTTTTTAATGCTTAAAAATCTATTTTATAGTGTGAGTGTGAGTGTGTTTGTATGTTACAATTTATATTTTACACTTGAAAATGATTTAGTTTTTGTTGTTATTGTTCGTATTTCGTAATTTTTTTTTTCTAATTTTCACAGATTTTTTGTGAACAACTGAGACCTACAGAGAGAGTGTCATTGTAAATATTAAAATTCAAAAAAAAATGAATTTTTAAATTGTTGTTATTGTTGTATTGTGTATGACAACGATTATGATGTACTACTACTAATATCCCCATAGCCACCCTTCATGTGAAATTTTCTACTCAATTTGTGATATTTTGTGACAACTTAGTCTGATGCGCTAGCAAATGTTGTATGGTTATCGATTACCCGAGAATGGAAATAAGAAAGGTTTATGGAAAATATAGAAGCATTTCTAAAATGAGTAATGTTAGTGCATACCTTATTTCAGCGATAAGTATTCAAAAAGATGAAAAGAATCGAATCATACTCATAATTTTGGATACTTATAAGCATTCATTCTTATTTTAATATCATGGAACCTCTACTCATATTCAAAGCTTGAAGTACTCATAATATTCAGACTTAACAACACGTATGATATTGTTGATTTCGACTCTCCATAACTCAACATATACACGAAGGAAAAAATAAGTATGAATCGCATACGATAACTAAAATACTCACTGAATAGTAAATTTTTTTGGCAAATGCAACAATAACTAAGACTGTAGATTCTGATAAATGATTTGATTTACTCGAATCACTTATAAGTATTATAAGTATTTTTTTAAAGTTATGAATCTAAATGAGCAAATGAGTGAGACTTATGTATCACACTTATTACGAACGCTATGAGTTTGATGTCAACGTTATACGCATACTCATTGCAACCTGTTCTTATAAGTCGACGTTGTGTGTAGTGCGTACGAATGAATCAGAATACGTTGTTAAATTTCAATATTGTTGACTCATCTATACTCGAAATTTCATGAGTGCTTATGAGCAGCGAAAAAATTATTAATTTCTAATCTCAGGTGCATATCGCTTATTTCCTTATTGGATTTTATTATGAAAAGCTATAGATTAGACTAAAAACTGTTTTGCAATAAACAGAAACGTATGTGAAGCTACACCGTCGGTTTGTGCAGCCCTTGCGCTGATCAACTTCTTCCTTTCCCTGATTTGGCGGAACTTGATTAGTACAGGGACTGCGTTTCACTCCTGGCATCACAACGGGCCGCCATGCGTGCTCAAGTGAGCTCTGTGATATCAGAGCTACCACTACGACCTAACCTAACCTACACCGTCGGTAAAGTCGCCGTATTCTAATAGGTAGAGTGTTGACTAATTAAACGTAAGGCAGCGATTCAAATCCCAGGTCAGAAATCTCTAACAAAACGAAATATTTGAAAAAATATTTCTGCTACGACTGTCTCTCTTCGTATTTCTGGCAAAAACTCTGTTGGAATTCTGAAAATTTCTCATGGAATATTTTTCACAAAAATCTATTTTTCGGAGTCGGCTTTAAACTCTAGAATTCGCCACTCATATGTAAAATTAATGTACACAATATAAGTGGTGCGAAAAGCTAGGTCGTAATCCTGTCCGCAGGGTTGTAGTGACTAATTACGTACGTACTTACACTGTCGGTCGTGAATAAGCCGTGGTCAATAAAAACGATTTTAGTTTCGATTCGTTATTAATTCATGGCTTTTCGATCTGCCCCTATTGGTTACCATCTTTAAATTTGAATAAACAAAGCATGGTAAGGAGATTATCCACACTTTTCATTCCTTCGAAAGGCCTATTTATGCCATTATGTGCGGAATATGACATTGTTACGTTTTTAGCTTTTAAAAATGTTTAAAATATGTGCTTGTATATTGTAAATAACATAAAAATAAATTTATGTTTAGTTTTAATTAAGATTCTTTATTATTCGCACAATTCTATGTGCCACTGTTGACAACTTGATGTAAACAACAACAATTGCTTTGCTTGTTATTCCTCTCTGCACTCTTTTGTATAAACAAAAGCAATTTGTAATCAATTGTTTCACAGATTTTTGTAATGGAGATCTTCATACCACAATTATTCTCTTCAAACAGATCGCATCTTCAGACAAGAACTTTTACTAACTCACTCGCCTGCTTTGTTTTGCCTTTTATGTGGCAGAGTAAACAGCCTGATGAATGTTCTTGAAGGCGACTGTTCGCGGCTTCACCTTCTGAAAATCTCTATAAACGTAGACATTATTGTTTCATTATTGTTGTTTGTGTATTTTGTTTACAATTATTCTTGTAGCGTTTGTTGTTATATTTCTGTTTACTTGTTTATTATGTAAACAAGTTCATTGTTTTGGTTTTTGTAGCTTTTGTTTATAATTTTAAAGTTAAGCGATGTAAAATCAAAGCACCAGTACCTTGATTTTTCCATAGGATGAAGCGTATCTAAAAATTTCAATTTCCTTCAACTCCGGAGCATAAATCAACCTGAATTTGAGCATTGACATGGGTTATGTTAATTAACGCTCCTTCGTGGCGTTTTCCAAATTAAAAAATCTGACAAGAAAATGTCTATCGATATTATTATTAGTAATGAGAGCGAGTAAATAGGTCTCCACCATGTTAACCATGCCCACAAATTGCTCGTGCTCCTTTTAAAATCACATGACATGCGCATCCAGGTTGTCCAATTCAGCCCAATAGCCCCTATTTGAAGACCCAATGCATAAATAAACAATACTCGATTCGAATAATCATAAATATTTCACTCATTCATTCTTTCATATTCGTTCACTCACTCAACTTTAAATGTGTGTTAAAGTACTCTTGCAAAAATTTGTTGTCGGTCTCATTGCATACAAAATGAACATTAGTTGTGACAACGAGACACAAATTTTTAAATGACTTCTGCAACAACCTGACACATGATATTCTCGACAATATTTTTCTAGACTATAAAATTGAACCAGAAGCATATGTATGACATACAAAAAAAATCATTTTTAAAAATCAGTTTCTAATTAGAATATCTTCAGCTTAATGATAATTTAAAATGATGTTCCAATTTAAGTTTGATTTACATTGTGGGAATCATTTCGTGTCTGCAAAAGTCATTGAAATGTTGAAGGGATCGTAGAAGACTAGTTTCTGCAAAAGACTACAACCAGTAAATTGCGAACACATCTATACAAATGTTGCATTTTATTCTTTCAGATTAAAGGGACGATTTACTATGATTTAGCAAAACTATGCGAACACACATCCTCTAGACTACGTTCATATACATACTCGTATATCTGCAAAACTATTGTTACGAAAGTGGAAATGGTGTTGTTAAAATAATAAAAAAAGGCCCCAAAAACAACACAATGGACTTGATCATGTACGAAGTGATCCAAAAACAAAACAATGGACTTCTTCACGTGATCAATGTATAAGTACAAAAATATGGCAACAAAAACTATGGACTTCTTTACATAATTAAAGAATAAATAAAAATATAGCAACAATAACAGCACAAAAAAAATATAAGAGATAAAAAATGTAAACAACCAACAACAAAGTGCAGCGAACAAAGAAGTAAACAAGCAAAAACCAAATGCATATAAGACACATACATACATAATTGGTTATTAGAATCCATCAGTCAGGATTATTGACCTAGTTTCTAACACCACTTATGTTGTGTGTGTTAATTGTATACAAAAGTAGCGGGACCTACAGTTTAAAGTCGACTCCGAACAACAGATTTTGTGAGAAACTTTTCATGGCAATTTTATTTACGGAGTTTAAACCAGGGACCGTAACTGGTATAACTTTTATAGTAAAAGTCACAAAATAAGAAATAAGAATTATTTTTTGACTTTTATTTTTTCGAGCGAAAATAAAAGTTATTTTGTGACTTTTATTTATTCGGGTGGGAATAAAAGTTATTTTTTGACTTTTATTTTTTCGAGCAAAAATAAAAGTTATTTTTGTTTTATTTCATGATGAATTCATAATATTTATTAACATTTATTACAAAACTTAATTCTAAAATTTTTTTAACATAATTTACTTTAATTGTTTTAAAGAATTTTTTAATAAATATAATGAATTCATCATGAATTAATATAGAAATGACTTTTATTTCTGCTCGAAAAAATAAAAGTCAATTTTTTAAAAAGCAGCCCATTTTATAAAAATTTGGTCCAAGACAATCAAAATGGTATATTAGGTTCTGTTCTCCGACATTTCCTTGCGGTTGCTTTTTTTAATAAAAAATGCAAAAATAACAGTTATTTTCGGTCCCTGGTTTAAACTGTAGGTCCCGCCACTTATGTATAAAATTACCACACAAAACATAAGGAGTGTGTGAAACTAGGTCAATAATCCTGACTGAAGGGTTGTGATGACCAATTATGTATGTATCTCGGCAAAGGCATCACGATTGTTGGTCTTCAAATTCTGAATTATTTTTAGTTTGTCGGCATAACACTTTTCAGTAATGGCGCCTCTCAGAATATAGACCAAAGGTATCAAATCACAGATTCTTGACGGCTAATTGACATCACCATTTCAACTAATTAAATGGCCATCAAACTTTTGACGCAATAAATTGATGGTGTTATGGGACATGTAGCAAATTGCACCATCCTGTTGAAATCAAACATTGTTCACATCAATACCATGAAGAACGGGTACAAAAAAATTGGTTATCATGATGTGAAACCAACAACTTCAGTATAAAAGTATAAAAAGGGGATAAACAAGTAAACAAAAATGCAACAACAAACAATGTAAATAAAATGCACGAACAACAATGATACAACGATGTTTACATTATTAGAGATCTGGAGGAGGTGAATTCGAGAACAGTCAACTTCTAGAACATTCATTACACTGTTTACATTGCTATATAAAAGGCAAGGAAAACCAGGCAATGAATGAGTAAAATTTCAGTTAGTCTTGTGAGACGCATTGAGTGTGAAGAGAATAATCGTGGTTTGAAGATCTTCGTTTTACAAATATCTATCAAAAAATTATTATTGTTTACGTGAAAGAGTGCAAAAAAAAAATAACAAACAAAGCAATTGTTGTTGTTTACATCAAGTTTTGAACAGTGAAACACAGAATTAGAACAGTGAAACACAGAAAATAATAATGAATTTTAGTTGAAACTAATCACAAAATTATTTTTATTGTATTTGCAATTTATGAACACATATCTAAAAAATTTTTCAAAGGGTAAGAACCTAATAATTACTTTCAAATACAATTTCTAATTAAAGAGAGTTCAGACAGTGGTACGAACACTAATATAGAAAGATACTCAAGTATTATGGGAATAGATATCGTTCATCGGCATGAAGCTATGGTATACAAGCTCTGTATTTTGTTTCTGTTAATTTTTATGAGTTCGTAAAATAACTCAGGCGGGTTAATTAGGTTCAAATTTTTATTGTTATTCTCGAGTTCACAGTTAATAAATATAAAAAATGTGAATCGTTTTCTTTCCAAAAAAACGGTAATAATAATAATTATTTTCTCTTTATTAATACAAGATAATAAACATGTCCATACCCATTAACATAATTCATATATTTTTCGTTCATTTCTATACCCACTCGCTGCACAGGGTACACACATTAATTGATGTTTTTGTCTCAATTAAAAGACATCACGGAAAACATCACGGACATCAAAACGGCTAAAGAGATATCAACACCATCAGCACCACCAACCAATCATATCCCAACATTATTTGTCTTTTAATTACCGGGAATTCATAAATGTCCGAAATGCTCAGCAATTATCGTAAAATTTCTTGAAATGTTCGTCAAAACAACAGCCAAAAAAGAAATTTCCTCCTCTACCAGGCCACAAAGAAAAAACACGCATTATTCAGTCCAAAAAGGAAGACGTATTCATAATTTTATTCGTTTTGAATTTATTATATGAACATTCATATCTACGTACGTATGCATTGTATGGATGAATGTATGAATTTCATTTAAGTCATTGTTAAAAAAAAACGTAAAATTTAAAAAAAAATTTTCTGCAATTCCAGAGGTAGGGACAGCTTATGAGGGGGTGGGAGAGTAACAATTTTTGATGAGACTGAGCAATAAAAGACAAACAATTTGAATTACGATAATGGCACTGTTCACCCGGGCATCGTAAATTTCGTTAATGTTTTGTAAAACAAGTGTAGGTTGGCTTCGATTTGATTTAAATTGACAAATGCAATTAAAACAACAACAACAACATAAGAAACAACATCATCAACAACAACAATTGATTCTTTTCATATATTTTTTCTTTTAATTTGTTTGTTTAATGGCCTGAAACCTCCCGGTTTAATACAAAATGATCCATGCCGTCGAAAGATGCATCCCATGTGACAAGTGGGATTTCTCAATGCTTAAATAAAAATTAAAAATTGATTAAATGTGGACAACATGTGAAATATTTATGCTCATGAAGAATTTTATATTTTTAAACAGTGTGAATGCGATCTGATAAATATCTAATAAGATCCACTGCAGGGTTACATAAGTGGTGCCAGTTTTATCATTTAAGAAAAAGTCTTTTCTATTACGATGAACGAAAGAATATATTCGGAAATCGCCATAGTCTAGTACAACTTAAACGTGAGGTTTTGGTACAAACCCCAGGTCAGACATCTCTAACAAAAACAAAATAAAAAAATATTTTTCCAGGAACTATCTCTTAGCGGATTTTTGGAAAAATTCCGCGAGTAAATAAAATTGCCATGAAGAGCTTCTCAAAAATCTGTCATTCGGAGTCGACTTTAAATTGTAGGTTCCGCCACTCATGTATAAAATTAACGTTCCATCCGTTAAGTTCAGATCCCACACACATCTCGCACAAAATCATCATACATATTATTTCTAAAGCACTTTTTTTGTCGGTTGCAAATATCTCCAATACCACCGCATCAAATTTAATGAATGATATCTCATTTTAAAGCTTATATCTAACACTAATGGCGAAAAATAATTACAAATTGAAAAATTAATATTTTCATTGATAAAAATTATATTTTATATAGAACTGCATAATAATATTGTTGTCCTTGTGATTATATGTTTTTGTTCAAGTGTGCTAATACAGGGTCGCTTAATACTAATGCAGTTCTACATAATATAGTATGTATTAAAATCCATTCTGGCAATACCGCTATTTATATAATACCGTTTATTACTAAGTCAGTTATATATAATATGCATATTAAATAGTAAAAAGCTGTTTTGGCAATACTTTGCAGTAGTTGTTAGATCAAGTGCGAAAACAGGGTCGCTTAATTGTAATGCTATTCCACATAATAATATATAAAGTTGTAAAAGCCATTTTGGTAATGTCATGGCATTGTTCGTTTTATGAATTGTAGTAATACGGGTTAATAAATGGCACCAAGCTGATCGTAACAAACTTGGGAGAGCACATCATATCAGCAAAAATTATTCATACCTTTAAAACTGTACCGTATCAACCATACACCTTCTGATCCAACTGTGCCCTTCCGAATGATACGAAAACAATTCCCTGTGAAAATTGCTTTTGCTTTGACGATAACCAAAGCACGAGGTCAAACCCTTCAAAAGGTAGGATTGTATTTACCAGAACCGGTCTTTTCACATGGGCAGTTATACGTGGCTTTTTCTCGAGTGCATACGTTTAAAGATATTTTTGTTTGTATTAAGGATTCGTACGGGCAAAAAGTTAACGATGATCATGTCATTACCTCTAACATTGTATTCAAAGAAGTATTATAAAAGCATTTAAACATATTTATGTATGTATGTAAATATGTTTTTATACTTTTAATAAAATTTCTATTAATTATTTTCATTTTATGTTACAAAAATGATAACTAACGGTGCGATATATTCGCACGGGTCATCTAGTGAATGATTATTTTCTCAGAGAGAGTAAATAAAATTGCCATGAAAAGTTTCTCAAAATTCTATCATTCAAAGTCGATATTAAACTTTAGAATTTACCTGTCATGTAATAAATTTAGTAAGTAAGTGAAAAATTATATTGCCAGAGAGTTGATTCCCATTATATTCAAGCACCTCCTCTTTGTCAATTCCAAACCTTTCTACTCTTTTGCGGATTACAGTGATATTCATTATTCACATTCCTTAAGAAGGTCTCAATCACATCCAACCAACAGATAATTTTAGAATATAGTGTGTGGAAAAAATCGATTCTTACTGGCTGATAAGCGCACAATGAATATTACGATGCTTGCAACCATAACTACTGGAAATATTGCGGATGACAGCAAAATTTGTCATTCATATTCATTTGATCGGAGGCCGAGCCTTTTGAAGATTGAGGCAAGGAGGTCGAACATGAATGACACACTCACAGGTGACCTGATAACAATTTCTGAGTGGGACCGCGCGAACAGAGTCGATTTCAATGCACCCAAGACAGACCGGCGTAATGCTAGCGCTGGTGTTCTGTCATCTGTATCTATGGGTAATGTCAATATTGAGGAGGCGGATGCTCTTGATGTTCTGGGCATGAGAATTAGCTGTGATGCCCATTGGAATGATCACATTTTTCGAGTGTCGAAGGAAGCATTCAAGTGCCTTGGTTTTTTGAAACGGTGCAGGAAGTACTTCACTCCATCCGACCTTCTTACTATTTACAGGACCTTTATCCGACCCCGGATGGAGTACAACTCTCATGTGTGGGCCGGTGCTCCAAAGTCTATTTTGAAGCTTCTCGACCGCGTACAGGAGAGGGCGAAGGTGCTTATTAATGACAGTAGGGTATCCAACTCTATTGATTCGTTGGAGCATCGTCGCAATGTGACGTTTGTTTCATTGTTCTATCAGTACTATAATGCGAGGTATTCTTGGTTCCCGATAATCACATATTTTTACGTAGTACTCGAGCATCTCGCAGAGCACATTCTTTTGTAGTTGAGTGTCTAGTGAACCGAACAATGCATTACAGGGAGAATTCATTTTTTGCCCGCACTGATCGCTTGTGAAATGATCTTCATGCGAGGGTAAGTTTAAATGAAATGTCCACAAACACTACTCCCTCTTTCCACCTTCCTATAACCAATTTTCCTAAACCGGTACAATGCACTGCATGAGTAGGGGCCATCCTCTGAGTGTTGGTTTTTATAAAAAAAAAAGTAACTGAAACCAACGTATTTTTTATGTGGCGAAGGAAACTTTCAAAGGACACTGTTTCTTAAGAAGATTCTATAGATACTTCACTCTATTTGATCTCATCACAACATTGGTGTGCGACCTTAAAGAGAATATAACGGTTAAGGTTTATTTAGAGGCCTCATATCAAAGGTCCCTGCTTTTAGGATATAACCTTATTACATCAGAGTATGCGACTTATGCTGGCTCCTTCTCACGAATAGTATCTTGGGCAATATTTCTTTACAGGCGTATAGCGTTATATTTGAGGGTGTTTAACAGTTTCTAAATATCTGAACTTTAATGATTTTTGTCCAATTGTTCAGAGGCCGTAATACTATTAAGTAGTGTGCAGGGTAACAACTAGGGATACCAAACGGGAGTGATTTTTAAAAATCCCGGGATTCGGGATTTTGTATAATTCGGGATCCAAAAATCCCGAAAAATCACGAGAAAAATCGCGATTTTCTCTTAATAATAAAAATATTTTGTTAACAAAATCATTTGTATTACAATTATGTATATCAGAATTATATATCATTAAAATTAAAATTTAAAAACAGCAGGACGTGAACTAACAAAAATTAAAATTATTCATACTACGTATGCAAATGCATCAGTTTTAAAAAAATTATTTGGATTCCAACAAAAAGATTAAAGCATCTAATATGTGATCTGATAGGCTTGAACGAATTTTGTTGTCAACATACCCTACCGTTGAAATCCTCTTCTCGCAATCAACATTTGTTGGTAAAAATAGTTCCAAGATAGCTGAATGCAGCTTGTAAATATTCACCTCTACCACCTCCTGATGTAAATAAATCTATTTCTTTGGACAGTTGAGTATCTAAACCAGTTACCCTATTAATTTGTTTTATAGGGCTTTTGCATTCTTCGATGCTATCAAATAATTTTTTATCACTGGAAGTAGGGTTTTCCTCATCTGAGATGATATTATCGAAGTCAAGTGATATAGAATTTTTTTCAGGACCTTTTGTAGGGTCAAAATACATATGAATTCACAATGCCGAAAATCCCGTAAAATCCCGGGACAAGTTTTTAAAAATCGCGGGATTCGGGATTTTGTGAATCCCGAAAATTGCGGGATTTCGGGATTTACCGATTGGCATCTCTAGTAACAACCCTTCAATCTGGATTATTGACCTACTTTCTCACACCACTTATGTTGTGTGTGTTAATTTTATACTTGAGTGGCGGGACCTACAGTTTAAAGTGGACTCCGAACGACAGATTTTTTTGAACAACTTTTTCATGGTAAGTTTATTTACTCACAGAGTTTTTGCCAGAAATCTGCTGAGAAAAAATCGCCGAAAAAGTACTTATTGTATCTTGTTTTGATGTCTGGCCTAGGGCTCAAACTCTGACTTTACGTCTAATAATCCAAATACGGCGCCGAAACCAGTCCAACTTTTAAAAACATATTAAAAAACGTGTACAAGTGTATCGATTTTTACATGAAAATTATCAACAACAAGCATACACTGTTGTATAATCGTACAACAATACAATGAATACAACGATACAACAGTTTGTGTGAATTGATCAAATATTAGAAAGTCTAATGGCAAAACTTGAATAAAAATGTAGATGACTTCGATAAATAGTGCTTTTTAGGGATCAAGTTTTAGGAAACTATTTTTTTTCAAATTTACGATGCAGTCATTTAACTGGCCATACCGGTTTAGGGTTCTAAGTAACTATAGTGACACGTAGAGCGTCCAAATAACATTATTTCGAATGCATTCCATCACAGATCAGTTACGAATTACTTGAATGTAATCACAAGTCAATTTTCACCAAAACTCGAAAATATATTTTGAAAAATTTGATCATTTCGGGAGATAACAACAGTGGGAGTGTATAACAACAAATATTTCATGAAACAACTATTGCAGTCTTCAACAGTGTGCTCACATCTGTTGTTAAGACGCCTATTCCAGACTGTCTAAATCTGCATGCGTGTATTGACGTTTTTATTCTTTTTGTAATACAAAATAATGAATGATTACTTTGGCCAATACTACTCATACGCCATTCCACTTAAAAGTTTTTAATCGAACACGCGCATTTTAACTCGAATACATATACACACAATCGAATCGTTTTTAGTTTTTTTCTTTGTTGTTAATTATTAATAAACATTTTAAAAATGTTGTCAATTTAATGGTTTCAATTTGTTGATAGACCATGGCATGCCATTCTAAGCAATGCCAAAAAAATATCGAACAACTAAGTAAAACTGATCGTTTCCCAAATAAATTGAAAGAAAAAAAACAAAAAAAAACAAAAAAAAATCTTGAATATAAAATGACAACAACTCAAAAGAGTAAAAAGAACAACAGCAACAACAGCAACAACAGCAACAACAGCAGCAAGCAGCAGCAGTTAAACATTGAAATATTTTGTAGCAATTTTGTTTATAATGACAGCGTTAAATGGACTCATAAATCGCTAAATCAACAGCGACCAGAGTGGAACGCTCAAGCAGTGCCAAACACACACACAAAAACAAAAACAAAAACATAAAAACACCAAAAGCGTTTATTTTGTTGGTCTTTTGTAGCCGTGGATGAATGTCTTCTGTTCGTCTGTTTGTCATACAGTCTGCGCCTATGGCGGTAAATTATATGCTCGTAGGTAGAGGAAAAATATGACATTCTTTTACATTTTATTTCTGGATTTTTTTTTGTTTTTCATGAAAAAAGTTTTTTTAAAAAAAAAAACAGAAAAATTCTGATGAAATATTTTCATGTGTCCACACTCTGTGGTGTTGTCTACTAGGTACGTGTTTTTGCTGAATTTTATTACCACCGAGTATTTAACAAAGAACCATCGGACCCATCATCTTCATCATCAGCAAGAGTGTCATTATTTTTACCAAAAAAAAATTACAACAACAACAAAAAGAAAAAGAAAAACCAAGAAGAAGAAAAAGAATACCAACATCATCATCTTTGGCATCTTTATTGAGTTGAGATAACGAAAAGGAAATAATTTTGGCTTTGTTTTATTGCAGACTTCACAGCAGTAATAATTTCATATACAGACTGTAAAAGAATACATTCTAGAATAAGACAAAATGATTCTCTTACAGCTGAGTGTAGTGGTTTAATATCTTAATTTTTGGAACCCATTCCATAAAGGTACTCCTAGATTAAAGGGTTACGTAAGTTACGGAATCTGATATAAAATTCAATATCGCTTTTAATACTGTTACGAAAATGGGAAAAATCTAAATACTGGTGTCCTGCTTTTATATCGTTTAACATTAAAATTAAAAAAAAAATTTACAAAAAGAGAACAATGTAGTAAACAAACCCGTTTACAAATTATCGTACGTCTTAATATAACAACAAACACCGGCCTAAAAAATGGTAAACAAGTGAACAAATAAACACAACAAGAATATGTGTAAACAAAATATATAAATAACAATAGTGAATGTAAACAATGATGTTTACATTTATAGAGATTTCGAGAAGGCAGAGTCATGAACATTGGCCTTCAAAACATTTATCAGACTATTAACCTGTCATATAAAAGGCAAAGTAGGCGAGTGAGTTAGTGAAGATCAGTCAATCTGGTGTGAAGTCTTAGTGATTCTTATTGTTTATGCGAAGGGTGTAAGCATAGGTATAACAAAGACAAGCAATTGCTGTTGTTTGCAACAAATTGTGAAGAGTGGCACACAGAATTGTTTTTGAAAAAAAACTCGGTTTACTTTATTTGAGCGTTTCTTGCAACAATACATGCAACTTTTTCCTGCAGATACAAATCTCATTGTTGATTTATTTTTGTTTATTAGCAAAGTATAAAATTCACGTGGTAAAGAAGGAAATTGAATTCGCAGAAAATCCAAATACTGCTATCGGTCATGTTGTTAAGCGTTTGGTATTTTTAAAAACAAAGCGAGTGTGAGATATTGTTACACATATCGAAACGACCTAATATCGTTTCACATAAAACCAATTAACAAAAGCTACCAGCTACACTAACATCATTTGAAAGTAAACCAACAATAACATCAGAATGAGTATGAAACACCTACAAATACATCGAACACATTCCGAGTAACAACATCAAGCATGAGAGCAAAAGGGATGAACAAGTAAGCATACGCAACAGCAAACAATGTATTCGCAAGAGAACTGTCGAGAATGCGAAACCTCGAACCTTCTACTTCAAGAACGTTCGATGTACTGTTCGTGTTGGACTATAAAAAGGCAAGACAAAGCAGACAACCAGTCAATGGTAATTCAATCAGTCTTGCGTGAAGTTGCATGAGAACTAATCAGTCGTGTTGTGCGTAGTAAAGTCTACTGAAGAGTTGTTAGTGTTTACGTGAGCAGAAGTGTTGTGCTTACAAAAAGGTTGGGACCAGAGAATAACAAACAAGTATTGCTGCTTATAAGAAGGTTGTAAGCAGACAAATATATCTAACAAACACATTTTGTGAAAGTTATTGTTGTATACGTAATATAAATTCGAACAGTGGCACAAATGTAGTTCGGACAATAAAGATATTAACAGAAACTAAACAAGTATTTGTTTTTACTTTGTTTACAATCAAAGAACTCATATTTAAACGTTTTTAAAAAGGTTAAATTGTAACAATATCATCGAAATTTTTTATTTGTTTGAAAGGCCTAAATGTACACTATTCCATGAATCTAAAGCTTAAATCAGGCAGAATTTAACCGATGACGTAGGTTGGGTTGAGTTTGTTCGACTTATTCACATACAACTGAGACTTAATAAAACCTCACAAGGAAAAGTGTAACGAGGATAAATGGCACAATTTCGCGGATTAGTGAGATGACACTGCGCTCAAATAACTCATGAAGAATGTAGAATCGCGGCCTCACGTCTAATAAGCCAACACATTACCCCCTAGACTACGGCGACTACATATGTATGTGTAGTCAAATCTGTCTGTGAATGATTGCATTCTTTTAATGCTCTGAAACACCCCAATGTTATGTAGTTAGTGTTGTTGTAGTATTTATTTGTTTTTGAATCGTTTTTTTTTTTTATTAATTTTTTTTTTAAATATTTAAGTTCGTTGTCATCTCTCCGTTGCGTATTGGCACGATATTCACACTATGACATCTATTACTCGTACTCTCTTATGCTATTTTTTTGTTTTATTTTTTTTGCTTTAATTTGCTTGTATCTATTAGTGTATGTATGTATGTATCTGTGTGTGTGTGTGTGTGTGTGTATAAAATATTGTCTTAAGATGTTTTAATACTGTTCGGTTGTCATAAATTTTGAATAATGAAAACGATTTCTTATAGAAATTCTAATAAATCAATGACAAAATTTAGAACAACAAATCAATGTTGCCACAGAGAGCTACACAAGACAGACAACATACATTATTTTAAACGATAGACAGACAGACAGACAGAGAAGATAGGATTGATGAAAGCAGAAATATGCGGTGGACAACACGGTGCAACAGTGAAAATACACCCGAGTAACTATATTGTTCTCGTTCTACTCACAAAAATGTCTCCAACCCTCCAAACTTGTTTTATTTGACAAAAACTGTTTTTCTTTACATATGCACGAATTTCTGGATTACTGAAACATTTCGGAACCGATTTCCAGAATTTAAACCTTGCTGGAAAGGGGAGAGATGGACCTTTAAAACGGTATACATATATCTGTTATCCGATTTAATATGCTATGACATTTGATGAGGTAAACTTGGAAAATTCGAATTTTTTTCATATTTTTTCAAGTTTGTCCATCAAACTTTGCTTAAAAACTATGAGATAAGTTATGACGTTCTGAAAGCGTATTACCTTATGAAGTGATTCACACTTAGTTTGATCAAATCGGGCAAAAATTACTGTAGTTATTATTTAAAGAGCCTAACAGTCAACTGATATTTTTTATATATGCATGTCATCTCATCAAATGAACTTTTAGTTCATAAATTTTCAGAAAATTTAATGGATCCTGATTGTTTATCGGAAAATGTTTCCAATCCAAGTTTGAGCGACCACCAGAAGTAGGCCAATGTTTGCGTAAAGAGAAATAATAATAATATTTGCAAAAACCACAAATATTAGCCAACTTCTGGAAGTCGTGCAAACGTGAAATTGACATATTTTTCGATAAACAATCAAGACCCATCAAAAATTTTGAAAATTTTTGAACTGAAAGTTCATTTGATAGTATGACATACATATAAAGGGTGATTTTTTAGCTATTATCTTTTTAGCAACACTGGTTTAAACAGCTCTCGCAAGTTTCGTGTTTTGTTTCACTGTCAAACATCTTCAGTTTGGTCTATAATTTAACCATGAATCGTCTTACAAACGACCAACGCTTGCAAATCATTGAATTTTTTTTTTTTATCAAAATGCGTGCTCTGTTAAGAAAGTTCATCGTGGGCTTCTTCCATTTTATTGTCAGTTTAATCGACCCATTGAAGCAGCTATTTGGGCTATTGTGCCTAAATTCGCACCAAATTTGCATTTCTACGCTTACGTAGAGTGCGAACTAAAGAAAATATCGGAGCTGTATCGGCCATCAATTATTGATTCGTCGCCGTTTGCAGCAATTGAGCCTCAGTTACTCAACAACGTAGAAAATTTTGCGGAAGGATTTAGATGATTTGCGAAATACAGCTGGTGCAAGAATTGACGCAGAACGACCTACTGCAACGCAGAATTTTTGGTGAATGGGCTCTTGGAAAGTTGGCCGAAGATTCACTTCTTTATCGAAAAATTGTGTTCAGCGACGAAACTCATTTTTGGTTCAACGGATACGTAAATAAACAGAATTGTCGATTTTGGAGTGAAGATCAGCCAGAAGTATTGCAAAAGCTACCAATGCATGTACATAGTAAAAGACACAGTTTGATGCGGTTTATAGACTGGTGGCATCATTGGACCGTACTTCTTCAAAGATGTTGCGAATCGTAACGTAACTGTGAATGGTAAGCACTATCGTAAGATGGTATACAACATTTTTTTGCCCAAAATGCAAGAGCTTGTCTTGCATGACATGTGGCTTCAACAAGACGGTGCCACATGCCACACAGCACGCGTAACAATGGGCTTATTGAGAGGCGAGTTCCGTGAACATTTTATTTCACGTTCGAGACCGTTCAATTAGCAGCCCAGATCGTGCGATTTAACGCCTTTAGACAATTTTTTGTGGGGCAATGTTAAAGCTTATGTTTATACAGACAAGCCCGATTCAATTGACGCATTGGAAGACAACATTGAAGCATTTATTCGTGAGATACTGGCCGAAATGTTGGAAAGAGTATACCAAAATTGGACTAAGCGGAGGCGCAGTTGCGGTCAACATTTGGATGAAATAATATTCAAACATTAAATTATATCGACCGTACTATCGATTCAAGTAAAGATTTCATGCATTTCTCTAAATTTTCCTATAGCTCTTAAAAAATCTTCCATTATAAAAAATAATTCACGAATGTTATGCTATTTTAATAATAACTTTGGTATTTTTTCGTGATGACTTAATCACTTTACAAGAGAACAGACTTCAAGAATATTATCTTCTTCTTCTCTTATACTTTTTTACTAGTTGAAATTTTTAAAACATCTAATCACAATGACAACAGTATTATTATGCAGTTCTATATAAAATATAATTTTTATCAATGAAATTATTAATTTTTCAATTTCTAATTATTTTTTGCAATTAGTGTAAGATATAAGCTTTAAAATGAGATATCGTTCATTAAATTTAATGCGGTGGTATGGAAGATATTTGCAACCGACAAAAAAATGTACTTTAGAAATAATATATGACGATGATGATTAAAGCTTGCTGCTATGAATGGACAAATTTGAAAAAAATATGAAAAACATTCGAATTTTCCAAGTTTACCACATCAAATCTCTTAGGATGTTAAGTCAAATAATAGATACGTAACGTTTTAAAGGTCCATCTCTCCCCTTTCCAACAAGATTTTTTGAATATCGGGTCAGAAATGTTTGAGCAATCCAGAAATTTGAGAAATAAAAGTTTGGAGGGTTCGAGAAATATAAAAAAAATATATTTAAGATCTACTCAACAAAACTTAGCCGGGTGTATTTAATTTTTGTTATTTTGTTGCATAGTGTAATTGTTGTTTAAAATTTTTAAAAGGGTTGTGAATAGTTTTGCAGCGTTTTATTGTATTTATTTTGATTAGAAAGTAGTGGTTTGTTGCCTAACAAGTGTAATGTTACATGAGAGTTGCATATCTGTAGCTGCTAAAAAGTTAAACCGATTTGTAAAATATATTCCCATGGAAAGGTGACTTCAAAGGAAAGTCTTGGACTATGACTCAAGAGTCTACGTGGTCAACAGTTTCATTCCAATTTTCCATTTCGAAAAATATAAATGCGTGTGGGGGGGTTACATTTCTTAAAAATCTGGCAAATAGTTTGTCCATCTCTGTAGGCTTGGAAACTATCAAAACTTATGCAAACACATCATGCCGTATTCATACTCTTGTACAGTAATACCCCGCTTAACACTGTTTATTTATTTATTTATTATAATTTACATAACACAACAAGATAAGAATCTTATAAGTGATAGTACTATGTTCGGAATCATTAAGATTTAAAAATTAATAGTGAAACAAAATAAATTAAATAAAGAATGCAAAATTAATAGAATTAATATCAATTTAAAATATAAAGAAAAAAAATATAACATAAAGAAATTAAAAAATAAGAGATTTGAAAATATTAAAAAAGTTACCATTCAGAAAAATCAGTCTAAAAAAACTGGGAATAAAAATATATCCTATATAGACCTATTTAAAAAAATCACAAATCATAAAAAATTTTACTCATGAAAATAATTTGAATAACTCCTTTTTGAACGCATTTGCATTGCCTAAATTCTTGATATAATTTGTTAGGGAATTCCAAAGACTAGTGGTGTGTATAAGAAACTGTCTCTGAGATAAAAGAGTTCTAAATCTTTGCGGAATAATGTTCCCACCCCGGTAGAATCTAGCAAATTTAATTCGACAAAATAAATATTCCGGCCGCCCCGTGTAAATTATCTTATGAAGTAGAATAAGGCACCTAATTTTTAGGAGATTATCAAATTTTACATTAAGAATCCGGCAAGCTAAATGGGAAATGTGATCACGACGCCCTTTCTGAAAGGGTTAAGTCTAACTAGGTTAACTGCCAAGTTAAGTCTACGTTTATCATCACAATCACAGTTTGCGAAGATTTCACACCCATACAAAAGTACCGGAATTAAGTACGTTCTGGCAAGTTGCATACGAATGACAAAAGGAGTCGAATCAATAATATGGTTATGACCACAATATGGTTAGACCACGATAAACTACCATTAAAGACAATACCCAGATTTTTCGCAGATTTGACAAAGTCAATCTTATTTCCCCTGATGCATAATTCAGGCATGACAAATGATCTGTCGGTTCTCGAAAGTATAATACATTTAGACTTGAAGGGATTGATGCAAAGACCATTGGCCGAGGCCCAATTGTCAATCCTTACCAAATCACTATTAATGTAATTCAAACAAGAATCAATATTCTCCCTAGGAGTACTAGTATAAAGCTGGACATCATCAGCATACATATGAACATTACAGTGAAGCAAGACATCCGGTAAATCATTTATATACATACAAAATAACAGAGGCCCAAGTATTGACCCCTGGGGAACACCTCTACTAATATTAAGTGGATTTGGAATGGAGATATTGCCATTAAGATGAACTTTTTGAAACCTATTCAGCAAATAAGAATAAATAAGATTACAGGCAGAATTTGAGAAATAAAACATCTTCCGGAGCTTTTTCAAAAGAACTTCGTGATCGACGGTGTCAAAAGCCTTAGTGTGATCAAGCAGAAGCAAAAACGCTACACTATTTTCATCTAGTTTCGACCTAAGATCTTCTACAACATTGATTAGAGCTGTAGTACAACTTCTACCTTTCATTATTATTTTGTTTCAGTATTATTTTGGGATTCCCCTAAATCATTGTTTTGATACTTGTGGTGCACTTTATAGCGTCGGTGTATACTACGTATCTTTTTCAACGCTTTTTGTTAAGCTTTTTCGTTTAGCGCTGCAACTTATTTGAACGCCTTCCCGCATTAAGCGGGGTCTTACTGTATTATTAATATCGTGTCTCTTTATTAATATCTGTCATCTTAATACACACATATTTGTGTTTGTGTGTATGGGTGTGTGTGTGTATTTCCATTAAACTATGTTGTATTTAAGATGTCAATAAATTTTAATATTTCTGTCATGTATCTTTTTCATCTCTTTCAATAGACTTACAAAAAAAAAAAAGCATGAAACATACAAAACATACAACAAACGACAAAACAAACAACAAAAAAATAAATTCAAATTCATATGACAAATTCATACATGTTGTGTCTGGTTGAATATTTTTTTAGATTTTTTAGATTTTTTTTTTTTTTGTAGATTTGCTTTTTATTGAAAAAAAGAGAAAAAAAATGAGAAAAAAACGCTAATTGTCACTGCATATTCATAAGTTTAGTGATCTAATTTTGTTAAATTAACGCATTGGCAAACATCATTATTATTGCCGTCGTTTATCATAATCATGATTACGTTTTATTATCTGCTTTTTTTGCTTTGCTTTTAGCTCTTAAATTAATAATAAATGTGTTGGTGTCTCAAAGATTTTATCACACAGATAAAGTGTGTTCACACTATACATACAAATTATTACAAAAAAATTTTAAAATTTATATACAACGACTTAGATACAATGACAGAGATCAGCAATTAGTATTCAAAAAGATGAGTAGAAACGAATCATACTCCTAATTTCTGATATTAATACGCATTCCTACTTATTTTAATATCATGGAACCTCTACTCATATTCAAAGCTTGAAGTACTCATCATATTCATACTTAACAACACGTAATGATGTTGTCAATTTCGACTCTCCATAACTCAACATATATACGAAGCACACACAAAGTAAGTATGATTAGCATACGAACATTAAAATACTTAGTAGAAAGTTGTGTGTTTGCTCTGCTTGTTGCTTAGTCTTTTTTCTTTTTTGTAAATGCAACAACAACTAAGACTGTAAATTTTGATGATTGATTCGAGTCACCCGAAGTAAATATTTTTCTAAAGTTATGAATCTAATTGAGTAGGCTTATAAAACAAACATATTCCGAGTGGTATGAGTTTGATGTCAACGTGGTATGCATACTCATTTGCAACCCGTACTTATAAATCAACATTGTAATA
Organism: Sarcophaga peregrina; assembly: GCA_014635995.1. Taxonomy (NCBI): domain Eukaryota; kingdom Metazoa; phylum Arthropoda; class Insecta; order Diptera; family Sarcophagidae; genus Sarcophaga; species Sarcophaga peregrina. Next base: position 71,104,808 of record CM025791.1, on the reverse strand, counting down.
AGTACGAATGATTCAGAGTACATAGTTAAATTACAATATTATTGACTCACTTATATTCAAAATACTATAAGTGCTTATGAATAGCAAAAAAAAACGATTCATTGTTGATACATTACAGTCAGAATTACAACCTAAAGTCTCACACCATTTATGTTTCGCCTGTCAGTTTTATTCATAAGTGGCGGGACCTACAGTCGACTCCGAACGGCAGATTTTTGAGAATCTTTTCATGGCAATTTTACATGCTCCCAGAGTTTTTTCCGGAAATCAGCTGAAAGGCAGTCGTCCATAAAAGTATTAGTTAGAACAACGATCTGGTATTCATAATACCCATGCGGCAGATATTTATTTTCTTATTCAACACTGCGGAGAATCAAAATTTGAATGCCAAATCTGTATGGCAGGTTTTAAGCAATTTTTTTTATGACAAAAACTTTCGATATTTAAAAAAACTGATGAGAGGGAGGTGCTCTTACCTTATAAGCCCCTACAGTCTACTTCATACCTAAATAATTGTTTACCACAACCCTTCATACTTTTTATATTGCGTGTGTTCATTTTATCGCCGTGGTCTAGTAGGTAGTGTGTTGATTTATTAGACGTAAAACCAGGGTTCGAGTCCCAGGCCAGACATCAAAACAAAATAAAAAAAGATATTTCTTCGGCGATTTCCTCTCAGCAGATTTCTGGCAAAAACTCTAATTGCCATGAAAAGTTCCTTAAAAATCTGTTGTTCGGAGTCGACTTTAAACTGTAGGGCCCGCCACAAGTAGTGTGATAAACTAGGTCAATAATCCTGACTGAAGGGTTGTAGTGACCAATTATGTTAATGTATGTTCATTTTATACATGAGTGGTAAATTCCACTTCAAACAATAGATTTTTGAAAAATTTTTCATGGCAATTCTATTTCTTCTTAGAGTTTACGCCAGATATCTGCTGAGTAGAAGTCATCGAAGAAAATTTCTTTCATATTTCGTTTTGTTGGGGATTACTGATCTGGAGTTCGAACCGTGACCTGACGTCTAATCATCCAACACAGTAACTATTATGCTTTATTATACAAAATCGCATCGAGCGATTAGGGTCATCTTACGTAGGGGTTAAGTGAACATGTCACCGGAATCTTGCGATTTGACTTCGTTCGACTTTTTCTTGTAGAGTTTTTTTTTAAGAGACAGTAATTTGGGAATAAGCAACTCACAATCCACAGCGGTTCTCAAAGTCAATGAACCCAATGCCAAACATTTAAATTCAGCCTGATGTATGTATGCACGAGACTCATGGAAAATTTAACATTTTGGATACGTTCTACCCAGAGTAGCTATGACGGGCATTTAAACGATATTATATATTATATGGCATCAAACTGTTTTAAAATTACAAATAGGAAACACTTTTACTAAGACCCTATTACATGCAGTTTATAGTTTGCAAAGAAGATATTTGATTTCATATACAAATTCTGAGTATTTTCTGACTTATCATTTTCAGCAACTAGTATGATGCTTTCAACGTTCAATTTAGAATCATAGTTTCTCAACTCAGAGAATGTTTACCAATAACTGCGATCAGTGTCGCAGATACAATTTTAGAGATGTTTAGGCTTTCACCAGATATCACAAGATAATCGCCAGATGTTAATTTACATACCTAACATGACATAATAATTGGTCCTTACAATCCGGATTTCTACCTATCTTTTAACACCACTTATGATGTTTGTGTTCATTTTATAAATGAGCGGCGGGACCTACTATAGTTTAAAATCGAAATCGACTGTCGAATACGACAGATTTTTGAGAAATTTTTTCATGGGAATATATTTTTTTTACTCTTAGAATTTTTGCCAGGAATCCCCTGAGAGAAAGACGTTTTGTTTCGTTCGAGATATCTGACCTGGAGTTTGGAATATGGCCTTAGGTCTAATAAGGCAAGGCACTACCAATTAAACTACGACGACTTTAGTATTAGTATACGTTTATTGGTATTGGTAGATATATGTGTACCGTTTTAAAGGTCCATCTTTCCTCCTTTCTAACAAGATTTATGATGTTTTCTTTTCTACAAAAAAAATGTCACCCTCTTACAAGGTGCATTAAAAAATTTTTGACCAACCCTGTTGTAATGTCATTTTTTATTTGAGAAGAACATACCACAAATATTTAATATTAACTGTATGTAATACATACATACATACATAATTGGCCATTACAACCCTTCAGTCAGGATTACGACCTAGCTTCTCACACCACTTATGTTGTGTGCGTTAATTGTATACATGAGTGGCGGGACCTACAGTTTAAAGTCGACTCCGAACGACAGATTTTTGAGAAGCTTTTCAAGGCAATTTTTACTCTCAGAGTCTTTGCCAGAAATCTGCTGAGAAGAAGTCGCCGAAGAAATATTTTTCGTTTTGATGTCTGACCTGGGATACGAACCCGAGCCTTTCGTCTAATAAGTCAACACACTACCCACATTCATGTATGTAATGAATTCAGTAATTCTTCTTCATCAGATGACGAAGATGAATCTAATAACGGATTTATTTAAATTTTCGAAAATAAAATAGATGCAGCAATATCCATATTTATAATTTTTTTTCATAAAAAGGATTTTAGATTTAAAAATATTTTGTATTTTTTGATTTGTTTCCAATAATAAATGTAAATATGAAAAAGGTGTTGCCAGATCGCTAATTTCTTAACTTTATTTTTTGAGAGTTTTTTTTATAACAAAAAAAAAACATTTTAACACTGTTCTAACATTGAATGCAATTTTTTATATTACTTACCATGTAGTTTTAATTATATAATGTTTCCTTAAGGTTACTTAACAAAACAATGAAAAAATTTACGCCAAATTGGATAACAATACCAGACGACTTTTTTTAATCATCATCATCTATCATATCATCTGGTAGCCCTATGAATAAACAAAATTCATCTGCTTTACAGGGCATTACCAGCATTCTCGATTTTCACAGGGAATATAATGCAATGCCCTCCACCATTGGCAAGTGCGAATTAGTTAGAGGGCGAAACATTTTTAAGAAACAAACGCAAAATTGCATTTTGCCTTAATAAAATGCACATTTTTTGGTAGAAAAGAAAACACCATTAAATTTTGAAAATCGGGTCAGAAATGTTTGAGTAATTCAGAAATATGTGCATAAAATCAGAAAAAACAGTTTTTGTCAAATAAAACAAGCTTGGAGGGTCGCCGTGGTCTAGTGGGTAGTGTGTTGGCTTATTAGACGAAAGGCCCGGGTTCGAATCCCAGGTCAGACATCAAAACGAAAAATATTTCTTCTGGGACTTCCTCTCAGCAGATTTCTGGCAAAAACTCTGAGAGTAAAAATTGCCATGAAAAGCTTTTCAAAAATCTGTCGTTCGGAGTCGACTTTAACTGTAGGTCCCGCCACTCATGTATAAAATTAACGCACACAACATAAGTGGTGTGAGAAGCTAGGTCGTAATCCTGACTGAAGGGTTGTAATGGCCAATTATGTTATGTATGGAGGGTTCAAGAGATATTTTTGATTTCAACTCAACTAACTGAACAACATGGACTATGAAGTTATTCGCGTGTATTTTCATTGTCGCACTGTGTTATTAATAAATAAAATTTGTTTTAGTTTTTTTTTTAATGGCTAGTGTGAACAGAGTCATTATAAATAATGCCATTTGAATAATGAATATTTCTTTTTATATTTTATTGGTTTATTATGATGTGCCCGTCATTTCGTTGAATATTTGTTTTGGTCTTGTTTTGCGGTCTGTTTGCTTTTATTTCATATTTTCTCGGATCTGAAATTTGTTTAAAAGCGATACAATTTTTTTTGTATATTGTTGATGTTGTTGTTGTATTAATTGTTGTTACAAAACTAAAACAAATCTATCTTTCATTATACAACAAAGTGTTTATTTATCTTGAAAATTTGCTGCCGATACGCTTATTCGTTCATACGTTCAAATGGATTTTTTTCATTTTTTTTTCTATTTTTGGGGACAATTTATGAATGACACTGACGACGACATTTTTAAACTTGAACACAACGATGATTGTTTTGTCATTGGAGGTAGGTGGTGATGGTGGTGGTGGGAGGAGATAGATAATATTTTGTAGTATGTATATAGATTTGCTTAATTGTAATTTATTGTCTATAAGTTTTTAATTATGAATTTATATAAAAAATAAAATGCCCGTTTTCTATTTTAAAAATATTTTATTTCTGAAAAAAAATAGCTCAAATTCGTATGTGCGTGTGTGTCATTTCATATTGATGTGCCATAAATCTTAAATGTTTTCGACAGTATTTTTCTACTTTTTTTTTAAAGAAATTTTTTATTTGCATTGATTAAAACAAATGTTTTTCTAAATGTTTTGCTGTTATTGTTACTTTTTTCCTTTCGTTTCATTTTATTTTTATTATTTATTTTGTTTAATAACTTGATTTGATTAAAATTTATAACAAAATAATTTAAATTTAAAAAGTTTGTAATTATTTTTTTATCACCAATCATTCAATATATTGATTAGTGGACATTAAGTTGTATCACATTTAAAAGATGCCACTTGGAAGTAGAGTTTGTAAACTGGTTGTCTACGATTTACACATTCAATGTTCTACTTATGCGTTGCGTTGATATAAAATACGAACTCATCATCATTTGATTTCATTATGTATTTAGAATCTGATATTATATCCTAACAAGATAACCGACCGAAATAGTAGTCGTAATCAAACACAATATTAACCCATTTTGTGCGGGACACTTACAAGTAAGTTGCATGATTACTGACACTTGCTAATACGAGTTAGCGTACCATTCATGAGATGTCTTAATATCAGAGATCAACAATGAATCGTTTTTTCATTACTCATAACATACATACATACATACTAGGGAGGCCAAACGAGATCGATTTTTAAAAATTCCGGGATTCGGGATTTTGTAAATCCCGTTCCCGAAATCCCGGGATAATTCGAGATCCAAAAATCCCGAAAAATTACGGGAAAAAATCACGATTTTCTCTTAATAATAAAAATATTTTGTTAACCAAATCATTTGTATTCCTGGTGTAAATAAATCTATTCCTTTGGACAGTTGAGTATCTAAGTCAGTTACCCTTTTAATTCGTTTTATAGGCCTTTTGCATTCTTCGATGCCATCAAATAATTTTTTTATCACTGGAAGTAGGGTTTTCCTCATCTGAGGTGCTATTATCGAAGTCAAGTGATATAGAAATTTTTTTCAGGACCTTTTGTAGGATCAAAATACATATGAATTCACAATCCTGAAAATCCCGAAAAATCCCGGAACAAGTTTTTAAAAATCCCGGGATTCGGGATTTTGTGAATCCCGAAAACATACATACATAATTAGTCATTACAACCCTTCAGTCAGGATTATTGATCCAGTTTCTCACACCACTTGTGTTGTGTGTGTTACGTAAAGGGTGGGACGTACAGTTTAAAGTCTACTCAGAGCGACAGATTGTTTTGAGAAACTTTTCATGGGAATTTTATTTACTCTCAGAGTTTTTGCCAGAAATTCGCTGAGAGGAAATCGCCAAAGAAATATTTTTTGTATATTTTGTTTTGATGTTTGACCTGGGGCTCGAACCATGGCTTTATGTCTAATAAATCAACACACTATCTACTAGACTACGACGACTTCATAAGCACTCATGAAATTTTGAATACAAGTTAGTCAACAATATTGAAATTTAACTATGTATTCTCATTCATTTATTACCCACTACAACATTGATTTACAAGTACAGGTTGCGTACAACGTTGACATCAAACTCATACTAACTCATTTAGATTCATAACTTTAGAAAAATACTCATAACAATTATAAATGATACGAGTAACATATTTCAAACTTTAAATATGATTTGAGGTTCCATGATATTAAAATAAGTAGGAATGCGTATAAGTATCAGAAATCGGAAATTATAATTCGATTATACTCATCTTTTTGAATATTCATTGTTGATCTCTATCACTTACAAGAAAGTTTTTTAACGATTGATACATAAGCGCAGAACACATACGAATACTGGTTAGTGCACTGCCACCAAGCAATAGTTTATCTTTATAAAGCCTCCTTTTATGCTATAAACAGAATAAATGAAACACAGTAAACACTGCAGACTTGCAATAATAATTTTAATTATTCCCATATGCAACCGTGAGTTTATTTTGGAAGATTGCTGTGTATTCTGCGTCTTTTATACTACAGACATAAAATGTAATTCGTGAAATTAGTTTTAATGTTATTTAAAAAATGCTGACATATGAAACTGGTTATTAATCCCAAGATAGATACCTATTATCAATAACATTATGTAAATATTTTTAATTAATGATATATTATTTTGTCATTTATTAAAAAGAGTGCGAATTTCATGGGAGCAATAAAAATGCAACAGCATAAATTTTAATGTGTTTATTTAAATTAAATAGTAAGCGTAGCCCTTATTTTTTATGACCTGTTGCAATATGCTACCAGGAGGCATTTTTTCCCGCATATGAGGAAGCATGTATTCTCCAAGGATTTCACAGTACTTCTTGGCGTCCATTTTTCCTTCGATTTGAGTTAAGGGACCTACCCCTCACGGGAAAACGCACCTGTAAATACGTAACGTAAAATCAATATTTTTTTTAAACATATCGTTCCTTACCCCACACCATTATTGATCCACCGCCATGTTTTACGGTTGGAAGTTGATATCTTGGAGAATATCTCTGTCCAGGCGGTCTTCGAACAAAATTTATCCCATCGGAGCCAAACAAATTAAATTTGCTTTCATCGCTCCACAAGACTTGAGCCCATTGTTCATTTGACCAATCCTTGTAACGTTTTGCAAATTCCAGGCGCTTCTTTTTATTGATTGCACTGATGAGAGGTTTCTTTGCGGGTCGTCTCGCATGCAAATTAGCCTCTTTCAACCTACGGCGAACAGTGTGAACGCCTATAGAGACTCCCATTTGCTCATTTGCGAAATTAACAACGTCCACTGCGGTCTTTCGTGGATCTTTTTTAACCAGTGCAATCATCTAGCGGTCTTGGCGAGAGGATGTTTTTCGAGGATTACCACTACCTGGTTTTCTTTCCACACTATTTCTCAAGGAAAATCGAGATTTAATCCGACATACGGTTGATTGATTTACACCAAAGAGGTGTCCAACTTCACGCATGGATTTTCCTTCTTCTAAGGCTTTAATGATTGCAGTTTTGCTGTCAGCTGAGACAATAATTAAATTATAATTAAATAAATAACTTACTTTAACTATTTTTTTTATTATGTTGCATTTTTTTTTTGCTCGCTAAAAATTTGCTCTTTTTTCACTAATTCAAAAATATTTAACTTTTTAAAGCAGAATTTGGAATAAACTGTGGTTACTTTGAAAATTTATAATTGAAAGAATTAACAGCAAAAGAAAATAGATAAATCAGTTACCGTTGTTTTGAAACAGATCTTATTAAAGATCATATGGCACAGTGTTGCATTTTTTGTGCTCGCTACTGTATATACATAATGGTTCATAACTAACTTTCAGTCACGACTTAGCTTCTCACTGCACTCATGTTGTGTGGCTTTAAAGTCCCCGTTGTCTAGTAGGTAGTGTTTTGGTTTCTTAATGTAAGGCCACGGTTCCAGACACATTTTAGACAGAACAGGAAAAAATACTTCTACTCAGCGGCAACAAAAACTCCAAGAGTAAATAAAATTGCCATGAAAAGTTTCCTATTAGCCTATTACACTGATAAACTACAGGATGTTGCCCGGTGTTAACAATGACAATATACTCTGCTTAGCACCGCATATGCACCCACGTTTTTTATACCCCACATGTTACAAGAATTTGTTTCGATTATCCATTCTCACCGTCACAGAATGTACTTTTTAGGCTCGATACAATCAACTTTCTGGTTAAGTGTACCCTGAATCTATAGCGTCCAGTTAAAAAACCGATTGCCAACAACAGTTTATTTCTGGATTGTTTGATGCAAACAAAAGTTTTGCTTGTCTCAAATCCACTAATTTGGAAGAGTCTTTGCAAGGGGCAAGACCTTCACCGCCCAAGCTTTCCATCTGATCTGGGCCTCAGCAGACTGCCAGACTGTCAAATAGTATTGCTAAATTCATTTCGATGGGATAGTCCTCTATTTGGAAGATTTTCTCGGAATTTTTGATTATGGGACTAAAAACTTCCGTTTTTGTTCTAAGGGCCGTTCTCGTGCTATCTCTTTACACAAAATTGTGAGATTACATCACTCATTTTTGTTACCAAATATTATTGCAAAGCATTTTTCAAAAGTCGCCGTGGTCTAGAGGTAGTGTGTTGGCTTATTAGACAAAAGGCCCGGGTTCGAATCCCAGGTCAGACACCAAACGAAAAATATTTCTTCGGCGACTTCCTCTCAGCAGATTTCTGGCAAAGACTCTGAGAGTAAAAATTGCCATGAAAAGCTTCTCAAAAAATCTGTCCTTCGGAGTCGACTTTAAACTGTAGGTCCCACCACTCATGTATAAAATTAACGCACATAACCTAAGTGGTGTGAGAAGCTAGGTCGTAATCCTGACTGAAGGGTTGTAATGGCCAATTATGTATGTATTTTTCAAAATCATTGAGTTCTCCGGTTCTGTTAAGGATAAATCTCTTAGCCCATCGGTGCCTTAGGTCTCGAAATCCTCTAATGAATTTCATATTAGACTTGCCACTCATCAATCTTCTTGTGTTGTGTTATGAACACTGGATATTTACTTATATAGTGAGTTGCATCATAATTATTCTGAATATAACATTAAATTCGGTGAAGTACGATGGATCTCAGGAAATATCTGTTGAAACTACATGCCATTTTGATCATCTTTTGGGTAATGGTTTGGGCTGATCGTGTGGTATAAACCTGTCCGGCAAGTGCTATGAGGGCAATGATGTTATTTTCAAATATTTTGTTGGCTGAGGTAAGTGTATTCGTGAAGAAAATACTCCCGGTATTGGTTAGGTTACTATTTTAGTTAAGTTCATGCATTCTATCTGAACTAAAATTTAATAACAAAAGATATTCAGTTATTACTGCCATATGTACACTCTATTGGTAGTATTCCCTTAAATGACAAACTAATTTTAACTTTTATTTTTTTTTACATTTCAAAATTCTTTTCTTTCATCTACGTACTGATTTCGATAAGAAATCAGTTAAGATCAGCTACATTTCTTCAGCAACAGCTTGTATCCTGCGGAGCACCGATATTTATCTTTCAATCCTAACTTTAAATACGATTTACTTACGTTCCATTGAAATATTTAAACAACTTTCACTTTATGATCCTTTATAAACACAATCCACCATAACAAAATAAATTCTTAGAAAATATATGCAAATCTAGGCTAAGTTGCTTAATCCCTTTTTTTTTTTTGAAAACAAACGGATTTGAGGCACAGCAGTGTTATTTTGTCAACAATACGCCCCCTGAATTTGAAATCTGTGTGACACATTTTGTTATCCTCATGCTCATGCAAAATATTTTGGCAAAAACCCCGATCAACTCATTTGAGTCTTTATGTTGTAATATTGCTCAGACAATTCTAGGACTAACAAAAGGATTACAAAATTCGTTATGCCATACAGAAACTAGCCTGAATAACATGCCCTTTAATCCTGCGCATATCTAGCGCACTGTATGTGATTTGTGGAGAACAATAGGCATTTACTGCGTGCCAGACCTTTGCCTCAAAAGGGAAAAGTGAAAGTTGTTCCCTTGTTCTCTTGTTTTTTGCTTGAGGGCAATGCCAGGTAGAGTGTTAAGATACTCTCCTTAGGACAAAGTTAATTGATTTGTTTTGTTTTTGGAAATTTTAAAGACAAATACCAGAAGTCGTAGGCGTTAAATTGTGTCTGCTTCCTTTTCAAGAATAGAAATTTTGTTTCTGTTGTAATGCATATTGAACAAATAGATCAGCATGTTTTATTTTCGTTCAATTTTCATGGACAATTTGTAACTACTTTTAAAGTGAAAGTGTTATTTATCAAAATGCCTTGATTTCGATTTTGAAAATAAAAGTCATTGTCACACCATTTCACTTATTGTCCTTTGCTATGCAGCAAACTGCTGTTTACTAAACATTTTTGTTTGTCAATTCTTATTTACAATGCATTTGTTTTGTGTTTTAAATCAGAATCGCATAGTAAATAAATAAATATTCCACAAAATTTTACAAATTGCAGACACAACATAGCTTTGTAGCAAATGTTTTCCACTTTCAATAAATTCCAACAGCGTCTAATATTATTTGTATTTAAAGATTAGTTTGAACATACCGACCTTAATCCTATAACCAACTACATATGTGTAGTCCACAGTCACGTCACAGTATTCGAAAATATGTTAGACCTTCAGGCTACTACTTCGAATAGTGGTGACATATTCCAAACACCAAAATTTGACAGCATTACTTATGATTTATTTTTTCCATATAAAGTTTTAGCTCCACTGGGTAGTCTTTTATTCAATAATCGAACTAGCCCACATTCATACCTACTTATATATTGCCTACAGTGACTGAATAAAGATGAATACAGACTTTAACATTGTTATGTAAAACCCAGAAACGGGTCAAAACTAAAACAATGATCTCATTGCGCCTAATACTATGTTTACGTAAGCAATTTAATTGAGTTAATATTCGATTAATTGAGAACAAAATTTTAACCGTTCAGGTATAATAAATATATGCAATATTTAGCTGACTCAATATTCATTTAATAACAAAACAGCTGGTTTTTGTCCTTATTGATTGTCCTTATTGTTTGGATTCCTATAATATGCTCATTAAACAGGCTTATGACAGTGCTGTAATTAAACTTTTACTGAATATTATAACAATTAGCATTTAATTGAGCAACAATTAATTGAAATTTTATATGAAATATTGAGTTCAATATTGGCATTAATTGCGATGTACGCAATAAAGGTGTATACGTGAACATAGTATAAGTCTAGATTGTAATTTCTATTCGCACATGTTAGCCTTTGGAGGGCACTCTGTTTATCTATTTCGAGCCATCCTGATGGCGGACACCGTAATAAGTTGATCTCTGACGTTACAATCGGATATTTTTTTAAACGGTCTTTAAATTTTAATTAAAACAAAATATGTTTGGGAAATCATAGAAATTTTTATTTTTTTTTAAACTAACATAACATCGGATTGTCTAGGTTCTCCATGGGCATATGTCGGCCTAAGAAAAAGTCTAATGTGGTCAAATCGCTATATGTAAGGGGTCAGTTTATATTCACATGAGATAAGCATACCAATTTTGTTGAAAACAAAAACGCATGAATTAGAATCTATGCGTCCTATTCTCTGTACATATAAAAGGAGGCATACAGTGGAGAGCATAAATGTGTACATGTTTGTACTTTAGACGCTTTTTATTGAATAGAACTAAAAGTAATAAAGAAAAATTTTTTTGTCACTTATTTAGCATCTAGTGATTAACAAAATAAAATAAAATTTAAAACAGAAAGCATCAAACTCGCATGTACTCAATTTTGCACGTCTACTTTTTATGATATGGTTTGCTAAAACGAAATCAAAAACTATTGTTATTTTTTCAAGTTTTTCTTTGACATTTTTAAGAAATATTAGCTACAAATTAGTTACTTAATCTCGTTTAACGAATATTTTTTGCAACTTATAGCACAAAAATCAATTTCTATTAAAAAATTAAGAAACTCTTGAAATCAAGTGAAGATAGCATTGTTAGCTTTGACTGGAAGTGGACATATTCTACAAGTACTCATCAGAGTCCAAAAATGTCATTTTGTTGTTCCCAAGCCGGGCAACGTAAAAATCTACTAACTAATGTTACCAATGGTAACAAAAATGGAAAGGGCAAAAGGGAGCTTCTTTGGCAATCGGGAAAACCGTTAGACGATGAACGGCAAGTAGAGCTCTTAAAGATATTGTCTGAACCTCAGCAGGTAAAATGAAAAAACCAGCAATTTTGTTAAAAATGTTAAACTTTGCCAGAGAACACAGAAATTGGACAGTGGATAACTGGAAACATGTGATCTGGTTAGAAAAATCAGAATTCATTCGCTATAAGTCTGATGGTAAGCAATATTGCTGGCGCCGCAATGGGGAAAGGACCAAAGACACCATGTTAAGGAAATGCTGAAACACGATATAAGGTATGTCATCGTAGGGCTTTGCTTTGCCACTAGTTTGCCTCGGAACACTACAAAGAATCAATAATATTATGAAGATTTTCGGGATTCATAAAATCCCGAATCCCGGAGTTTTTAAAAACTTATTCCGGGATTTTTCGGAATTTTCGGGATTGTGAATTCATATGCATTTTGACCCTACAAAAGGTCCTGAAAAAAATTTCTATATCACTTGACGTCGATAATAGCATCTCAGATGAGGAAAACTCTACTTCCATTGCTAAAAAGTTATCGAAGAATGCAAAAGCCCTATAAAACGAATTAAAAGGGTAACTGATTTAGATACTCAACTGTCCAAAGGAATAGATTTATTTACACCAGGAATACAAATGATTTTGTTAACAAAATATTTTCATTATTAAGAGGGATTTTTGGATCGGGATTTACAAAATTCCGAATGCCGGGATTTTTAAAAATCGATCCCGTTTGGCGTCCCTAATAAATAGTGGCAGTTTAATGTGGTTTATGGTGCGTATGGTGCAATATTTTTTTAATACCAAAATGGAAATGTGATTACGGTCAATGGAAATTGATACAGAAAAATGATGTGAAGCTTTTTTTTTTGTTGAAAAGTTTATGATTTAGACCAAAGAATATATGTTTTCCACAGAATGGTGCCACTAGCCACACAGAAAGGGAAACAATGAAACTATAATTCCACAACAGTTCAAAGGTTTAAGCCAAAATTATCGAGCAGGCATCTACTAAGTAATGGCTATGCCGTCCTGATTTTCAAAGAATTATGGGTCGCCGCACCAAGCAGTCACTGTTAATGAGTACATTTGATTTTTCTGAACACTAAATACTGAAATTTTGCTTCTGAACATATCCAGGCGAAATCGACATCATCGCGCAGTTGATGATGGGCCAAACCTCAACGTTGCCCAAGTGCAAATCAATTCATTACGTTCAGTGGAGATAATATACTGAATTTTGAGATAGAAATAACTGATGTTTCAAATTTAAACCAATAGATGACCCATGCGATATTTCGAAATAATTTTGGTTGACTCAGGTACTTTCAATAGCATAATGTACGAACAATTGTTTAAGTCAGTGTATATCATAAACTTTTTTTTATTACTAAACTTACTAAATCAATTCCAAATAATTTCCAAATATGTATTGAAAGAAACCACAAATTGAAGAAACATGTACATCGTCATATATTTCATCAAATTAATGCAAAATTCTATCAAATTAATGACAAATCGTTTTAAAGGTTAATCAATATTTAGCCGTTATTAGCTATTATTCGACCAATTGCTGGCGATTTTATAAAAATTTATTAACAATAAATCATCATATATATTATTTCTAGAGCACTTTTTTGTCGGTTGCAAATATCTCCCATACCACGGGATCAAATTTAATGAATGATATCTCATTTTAAAGCTTATATCTAACACTAATGGCAAAAAATAATTAGAAATTGAAAAATTAATATTTTCATTGATAAAGATTTTATTTTATATAGAACTGCATGATAATACTGTTGTCATTATGATTATATGTTTTTGTTCAAGTGTGGTAATACAGGGTCGCTTAATACTAATGCAGTTCTACATAATATAGTATGTATTAAAATCCATTCTGGCAATACCGCTATTTATATAATGCCGTTTATTACTAAGTCAGTTATATATAATAGGCATATTAAGTTGTAAAAAGCTGTTTTGGCAATAATTTGCAGTAGTTGTTAGATCAAGTGCGATAAACAGGGTCGCTTAATTGTAATGCTATTTCACATAATAATATATAAAGTTGTAAAATCCATTTTGGTAATGTCGTTATTGTCATGGCATTGTTTGTTTTATGAAGTGTAGTAATACGGGTTAATAAATGGTACCAGGCTAATCATAACAAACTTGGGAGAGCACATCATATCAGCAAAAATTATTCATACCGATAAAACTGTACTCATAGCCCGAATCAACCTTACACCTTCTGATCCAATTGTGCCTTTCCGAATGACACGAAAACAATTCCCTGTTTGCTATGACGATAAACAAAGCAAAAGGTAGGATTGTATTTACCAGAATCGGTCTTTTCACGTGGTCAGTTATACGTGGCTTGTTCTCGAGTGCGTACGTTAACGATGATCGTGTCATTGCCTCTAACATTGTATTCAAAGAAGTATTATAAAAAGCATTCAAACATATGTATGTAAATATGTATGATGATATTATGATTTCTAATATTTTTATACTTTTAATAAAATTTCTATTAATTATTTTAATTTTATGTTACAAAAATGACAACAACTAACGGTGCGAAATATTAGCACGGGTCATCTAGTTCCAACTAATTTCCAAATATGTATTGAAAAAAAACACAAATTGAAGAAACGTGTGCACCGTCACATATTTCATCAAATCAATGCAAAATTCTATCAAATTAATAACAAATCGTTTTAAAGGTCAACTAATATTAGCTATTATTCGACCAATTGCTGCAGATTTTATAAAAATTTATTAAAAATAAATAAATTATGATTGTATTGGAGTTTCAATAAAATGTTTGCCTAAATGTTTAATAATTTTATCATTATCGTTTTATCAAATCGTTAATATGGCAGGCTATTTATCATCAAACCGAAAAACAAGCAAAAAATGTTTCTTTGGTAAATAAAAAATAAAACATCAAATAGTCAAATAGTTGAATCCAAAAGACATACAAAGTCTCTATGCCGATTTGCTATTTAAAGTTTAAGAGACAACCGCAGCAGCCAATATGATCAAATCACATAAAAATTTTGAACAAATATTTTAATGTGTTGCTTGCAAAAAAAAAAATTATTGAAATTACATTGTATTTGAATGGAATTGCATTCGAATCGAATTGTATTCGAATTCGAATTTAATGATTTTGAGAAATGATAAAATAAATACGGTTTATTATTTAAAATGAAAATTATAAACATTTTTTATTCGTTCCTATTTAAGAAAATTTAAACACAATGTTTGGTATAGGGTGGGCCATTTAAAAGTTTAAATTTATAAATACAATAAAACAAAAAACGATTTGAAATTTTGACAAATTTATTTCTCTGTTGTGAACATAGCTGCCAGATAAATAAATCATCAAATCGTCGAATATTTGAGAAAAAATCGTCAAAATCGTCAAAGACGTTCATTGAAATCGTAAATAAATCGTCAGAAAAAATTAAATAAATAAATTGAAAGGATTTTAAAAACTAAAACATATAAAGTCAATGTAAAGCAGCGATAATATCGCATCATCTTTAGCCATGTATGGTGTAAATATTAGGGAGTCAGAAGTCATTGACTTAATGGACATGAAATTTCAGTGCAATGCTCGCTAGAACTGACACATTTTTCAGTGTCTTGGTTTTTTAAGACGTTGCAATAAATACTTCACTTCATCGGATCTACTTACCGTTTACATCATTTATAACCGACCGAGAATTGAATACAACTCGCATGTATGGATTGGCCCCTAAAGTCTACTTTGAGGCTTCTCGATCGCGTACAGGAGAGGCTATAATAGGTCGTTAATTACGATAGTGTTCCAACTCCATTGGAGTATCTTTGCAATGTAGCATGTGTCATATTGCTCGAGTGAAATAAGCGGAGTTGTTTACGAAAATCATGTATTCCTACATAACACAAGTCTTTCTCGGCCAGCACATCCGTATGTGTTCAATTGGCCAGTGTATGTTGCACTGCATTACAGACAAAGTTCAATTGTTAGACGGGCTATTCGTATGTGGAACTGCTTTCCTGCAGAGATCTTTCCTGTTACTTACGGTATAAAAATATTCAAACCTAGTCTCCATAAACACTGCTCCCTCTTTTCTCATTCCTATAATATATTTTACATTCATACATAACATAATTGGCCATTACAACCCTTCAGTCAGCTTTACGACCTAGCTTCTCACACCACTTATGTTGTGTGCGTTAATTTTATACATGAGTGGCGGGACCTACAGTTTTAAAGTCGACTCCGAACGATAGATTTTTGATAAGCTTTTCATGGCAATTTTTACTCTCAGAGTCTTTGCCAGAAATCTGCTGAGAGGAAGTCGCCGAAGAAATTTTTTTCGTTTTGATGTCTGCCTTTAGTGCTATTGAACGGGAGTCTAAGAACATGGGTCTGGCAGTAAATGAGGGCAAAACGAAGTATATGTTATCGACAAGTAGAGCCGTGCGGCGTATTGATTCTCAAATTACGGCCGATAACTATACTTTTGATACAGTCAAGGAATTCATTTACCTTGGCTCCGCCGATACCACCGAAAATGATGTCAGTCTGGAGATCAAGTGCAGGATTACTCTTGCCAATAGGTGCTATTATGGTCTGAATAGGCAATTGAGTAGCAGAGACCTCTCTCGCAAGACGAAACTAATACTCTACAAGACGCTCATCCTACCCCTGCTTCTTTATGGCTCAGAAGCATGGACCCTATTAAGAACTGATGCAGCTGCCTTGAGAGTATTCGAGAGAAAAGTCCTACGTAAGATCTTCGGTCCAGTGCGAGTTGGCGATGATTTTCGCATCCGATACAACAGTGAGCTGTATGAGCTCCTCAACGACATGGACGTTATACAGCGTATTAATATCCAGCGGCTGCGCTGGCTCGGTCATGTCGTTCGAATGGAGGAGGATTCTCTGGCGAGACGAGTATTGGAAGGACCAAATCGAGGAAGCCCTGTCATCGATTGGTGTGACCAATTGGCGTAGGCGCGCAAGAAGCATAGGCGCCTGGAAGGATGTGTTGCGGCAGGCCGAAATCCGTTAATCGGGTTGTTATGGCCAATTAAGTAAGTAAGTAAGTCTGACTTGCGATTCGAACCGGGCCTTTTGTCTAATAAGCCAACACACTACCCACTAGACCACGGCGACCACTAATAATAATTATTTACAAATTGAAATTTTTTGGCTTTCAAGAGATTAAAGGAGCATAAAATACAGAAAAATCATCATTACACCTCGTTATACAAAGCTTAAGAAGGCCTTTAAGGTACTAAAGCAAAAGTAAAAAATGATATCAATTTTTAATTTAATTATGTCGTCAAATAACATTTTTGGAGCTCAAAATCGTCAAAATGATGATAAATCGTCAAAGCTGGCAACTGTGTTGCAGTTAGAAATGAAAAATTTTTTCATTCTTATGGTTGTCGCCGCCAACCTCACAGTACTTCATTTAAACGCACTCATGTCGTCTATTTTATCGAGTGTATGGGGTCGTATCTCGGTAATGGCATTAATCATCTCTCGTTTGTCGAAACAACAGTTTTCTTTAACGGCACCCCATAGCAAGTAGTTCAACGACGTCAATTCGCAGCTTCTTGGCTGACAATTGACATCGCCATTCGGCTAATGAACCGGCGATCAAACGTTTGAGGAAATAAATTTATTGTTGGATGAGATGTGTGGCAAGTTGCACCATTCGGTTGAAATCAAACATCATTTACTTCAATACCATAAAGAGAGGGTACAAAGGAAACGGTTATCGTAGTGCAATAGGTGTCTTCAATGACCGTAATGGTTGCGCCATCCTCATTTGTTAAGAAATATGAGCAAATGATGCCTACGATTCACAAGCCGCACCAAATAGTCACCCATAATGGGTATATTAGCTTCTGTGAGACCATGTGTAAGCCCGATATATGATATTTTGCTTATTAGTGTACTTGCCAAAATAAAAATGAGCTTCATTCGTAGAGGTTATTTTTTTTTTTGCTGGCAAAATCGACTTCATCATGAAATTTCTTGTTGGCACGATAAATCCCAAAGACATTCCAGTGTAAATCGTTTCATTACGTCATCAGTGGAGATAATATACTGAATTTAGTGACAGAATAAAATGACAGAAGTATTGCCAGATGCGAAATAACCAATGGTTCAAATTTGATTCGATATATGGCTTACCCTGTAGAAGCAAATATTTTAAAATGGAAGTGGAACTGAAAACTATGGCTAATAAAAATTGACGGAAGTTAATGGCAATACAAATTATGGCAGAATTTTAATTATCTCAGCCTATAAAATGTTGTTAACAAATTAGTAAATTAACTTGAAAATGAAAACATTTTTCTTTTTTGTTTTTTAAATGTTCCATTTACTCACAAGGCTTTATTTCATTAAAGTTTTTTTCGATTTTTTCGATTTTTCTGGGGAAATATTTTTGTTGTTTTGAAGAATTTAAAGAAATAACATGATTCCATCACATGTCACAAATATGTCATTGTCATTGTCACTGTCAAAATGATGCGATTTATGTTTCCACGCAAGTCTTCACATATGCATTGTAGGGATTGAGGGAATATTTTCCTTTTAATTCACACAAAATATACAAAATTTGTTTATGCAGTTTCTTCTTAATTCGGCTTTTATATAAATTTAATGATGCCCTACATTCATAACAGAGTATATTAAGTTAGGCATGGCATTTAACAACGCAATGGCTTAAAATATTAAAGGGTCCGCCGAATAACATTTTTTATTTTGAAAATGCTTTAAAAAAAGATCTACTAAATATTTTCTCAAATTTCTTTTTTTATTTAAAAGTTCAATCCTTCTTAAGCACATTACCGATTGTGTGCAACTGTATTTCACCAATGGCTTTACGAATATTGTCCGTTAAAGCGTCAATTGTCCCTGGCTTGTCGGCGTAACACTTATCTTTGACAGCATCCCACAAATAGTCCAACGGTGTCAAATTGCAGCCCCGAGGTGGCGAAACGACATCAGCTCTGCGTTTGATAATGCGATCTTCAAAAACAGGACGCAAAACATCGAGTGTAGCATCGGATGTGTGACACATAGCGCCTCACTGTTGAAACCCAATGTTGCCAATATCCTCCTTTTCAATGTTTGTGAACAAAAATTCGTTCAACATATCCCGATACCGATCGCCATTGACTGTAACGGCCACTCCTTGCTCATTTTCGAAGAAAAATGGGCCAATTATGCCTCTAGACAAAAATCCGCACCAAACAGTGACTCGTTTTGGGTGCGTCGGCTTTTCAATGTATCCGTGCGGGTTTTCTGTGCCCCAAAGATCAAAATTAGCTTCACCTGAAAAGATGATTTTTTGCCAAAAGCGGCATCTTCTGTAATTCGATCGCAGGCCCACTTAGCGAAGCGAAAACGCATTGGATGGTCAATTGGCTTCAAGTCCTGAACCAATTGGACTTTGTATTTCGTCGTACCAAGGCTTTTATGCAAAATTTGTCTGAATGATGTCCCGGAAATGCTCAATTGTATAGAACGACGGTGACACATCAGCTGATTGGGCTTCACGCATACTATCTGCCACTGCAGCAATATTCTCGGCTGTACGCACTGTTTTTGGCTTTCCCCGCTCTGGTTAATCGATGAGGATGCCACTTTCTATTACTTTTTTTACAAGATAACGAACATACGGAGATGGCAGTGCATCTCTTCTTCAAAAATTCGTATGCAATTTTCGCACACATTCTGCAACATTACCATGATTTTCAAAGTAATGTCGCAATGTTTCTCAGCGTTGTTCAAGCCTATACACAACCATATTCGTTCAGCGGAAGATGGCGATATAAATATAAATATAAATAGTTCTTTTCTTCAAAACCAAATTATACAGATTATATATACAAGTGACAATACAAGCAGATTCTTCTTCCTACATCGTAGATATACGACGTACCAGAATATTGGGCAAAAATATCCATTTTAAAACGGACCCCTAATCCAGAGAGTTTATAAAATCACTTATTGCACCAACAACTGCTGTAGTGCTTTTGTATTTCGTTAAACCCATTTGATGTTTATGGAACCTAATCTGCTTTATTCTATATTCAGATGTGCACTTTTATTGAGTCAATATTCGATTGATGAGTACAATATTTTAAGTGTTCAGGCATAATATGTATACGCAATTCAGACTACTCAATATTCATTTGATAGCTGGTAAATAACAGCTTTCTTTTGATTTTGGTCGCGAAAAGTAGTGTCGGTTGTTCTGATATAGATTTTTAATGAGTCAATATTCGATTAATTTAGTACAATATTTTAAGTGTTCAGGCATAATAAATATACGCAATTCAGCATTCTCAATATTCATTTGACAGCTGGTAAACAATAACATTGTTTTGATTTTGGTCCCGAAAATTAGTGTAAACAACTTGTTTCCATTTTTGTTTGTGTATCTTGTTTACATTCGTCCAGGCAGAGTAGTTGTTGCTTGTGCATTTGTGAACTGTTCTGAACCGAACCTGTATAACAGATC
This sequence comes from Sarcophaga peregrina, assembly GCA_014635995.1. Lineage (NCBI taxonomy): Eukaryota > Metazoa > Arthropoda > Insecta > Diptera > Sarcophagidae > Sarcophaga > Sarcophaga peregrina. The sequence goes on along the minus strand of CM025791.1, from coordinate 71,084,312 downwards.
CTACACAAGTATTTCCAGCTGTGGACACGAATTAAATTGATAAGTTTATTTCTGGACTCTTTACTGGACAACTCACTAATTTCATTTCAAATAGAGTAGAAGATTCAAAAGTGGTCAGAGAAAATTTCTTGGCGACATACGCCAACTGACCATAATTCTGCTGATGTCGTTTCTCGATCCCACCTCCAAGAATGAAGACCCGTGTGACGCGGTTTTCGTGTGTTTTACGTTTAAAACAGTTCACTACGACATCGCGATAAAGGTTTCAACACGCGTATGACAAGAATCGTAGGCCTTTGAGTAGTATGCAACGTCATCCAGGGTTAATTTCAGCTTAATATATACTACGGCTGTCGCACTTCGGAAGACTGTGGCAAGCAGTCGACAAACAAGCAAGGTTCATACTTCTGCGAGATGTGGGTAGATTAGAGTTCACGCAAAAAAATATGGCGACAATGCTCGCAGCAGTAGAAGCAGTGCTCTACAGCCGCCTAATTGCATCACTGTCTCCAGACCCTAACGACGGAAAAACCTTGACACCAGCTCTTCTACCACTACACCGAGAAAACGTTACGCAAACGTTGGCGTTTGCTTTGCAACCTCAAGCAGACATTCCTAGAGGGTTGGCCTCAGGATTACATTCTTGTTTCGCACTGCAAATCCAAGTGGCATCAAAATGCGCATAACTTAGAAGTCGTTCAAGTGGTGACCGTCCGCAAAGATAATCGCCTGCTACAGTAATTGTTATTGTTGCCCGGGAAAGTCATCGCAATGGATTCTAAACATTCTTTTTAGTTAGATGAAGTTTTGTTCTCCGCATATATTAAATAATTACAAGTGCCGAATTTTCTACTTCGATTTATAATTTATTTAATTTAAATTTATTTCTTTGTGGCTTTGCGAAATTAACTGAATTTTTACTCACTCGTTACCTGCTTTATCTTGCCTTTTATATGCCAACGTAAAGAGTTTGATGAATATTCTTGAAGTCGAATGTTCTTGGCTTCGCTTTCTCGACATCACCATAAATGTAAACATCGTTCTTTCATTATTCTTGTTTGCGTATCTTGTTTACATTTATTCTTATCATGTTTGTTGTTACATTTTTGTTTACTTGTTTATCCATTCTTTTTTTTACTGGTGTTGTTGGTATATTTTTGTTTACTTGTTAATCATGTAAACAAGTTCGTTGTTTTTGTTTTTGTAGCTTTTGTTTATAATTTCAATATTAAACGATATAGAAGCAAATTTTCGAAATAATATGTAGGTGGCGTGGTGCAGTGGTTAAAGTGCTACTAAGCCATCCAGGAAGCCTCAAACCCCCAGAGAAGATGAAATCAACAATTATATGAAGGTTAGCTATCATCACAAGATTTAATTAACAAGAGGCTTAAACTGTTTAACATACATTTAAAATGGTAGGGTATTTGTTGAAATTTTTACTGACAGTCCGCAATATTATGATTTGGTCTTTACACGAGAAAGATTGACAAGGGAACTACAGTTTGTTGCCACAATAATCCAATTTAATTTAATGTCAGTTCGTCTGGAAGATGAAGCAAAAACCAAACCGAAAAAAGCTGATGTTTTCACATACTGCGTCACATGCTAAACTCCAAAAAAAAAAAAAAGATTTTTTGAAGCAACTGTAATAGCTTCCTACGGCTGCTTCTCTAATTCTTTACTCCAGTTATTGATGTGAACCAAGAGAAGAAGAAAAAAATTTAAAGAAAATTAAAGAAAAGAAGTTGACTCTACTGCATTTGGTTACTGAAAACAAATCGGTTTACATTTGAAGCGATAAAGAAAGAAAAGAGAGAATAAGTTGCTAACCGACATCACTGTCCATCATCATCAAAATACAAAAAATTCAAAAGCAACGAAGAAAAAAAAACTTATTCATACGTTAAGTCAGTCAGTCATTCACTCAGTCAGTTAGTCACTTAGTCAGTCACACATAAGCCTGATGTGTGATTTACTTGACACATGATATTTGTATGCTGATCTTTATGATCGTTTCAACATTTTCAGTTTGATCGTGATAATGCTAATGACGTCACAATTTCTTTTAATTTTCAGTTGATTTCACTATTCAACTGAAAAAGTCTGTCACAAGCAGGTAAATCATAATCATGAATGGGATTATTGGCTAAATGACTGGATCTGCCAATTTAATCAAGAAAAGATCGTTGCCAACGAACCGAAATGATTATTACACTTGAATTGGTTTTTTGGGGAAAGCAAACACTGAGAGAGAGAGAGAGAGGAGAAAAAAACTTTGATTTGTTAATTTCCTGTGAAATCACATTAAGCGTTTAATAATAATGCTACCGTTTCAGGCCGTTGGGATAAGAAGACTATGAAAATAGTGCAAATATTCACATGTGAACGAAATGGGTCTAGGGCACACAGTGTCACATCACTAATTTCAATAGTAAGTGACAGAATTTCGTATGAAATTCTGTTTGTCAACTCTACGATTATTTTTGGTTTTGGCTGTGAAATAATAAGCGGAGGGGTTTTGAAAGTTGTTAGAAATATTAGAGATAATCGTCTAATTCAATATGAAATTTAATTCCAACAACTTTTTTGTATACGAACAAAACTCTTTACTTTCGCACGACTTCACAACCACGACCTGACAACCATTCTTCCCTAACTATAACTTCCATGTATGTAGCTATTAAGGTAAACTAGGCCTGTACACCCAAGCAGGAAGTAAAGTGAAGGTTTGAAGCAAATATGTATTCATCAGACTGTTGACCTTTGTGATATAAAAGGCAAGACAGAGTAGGCAATGGTGATTCAGTGCAAATTTTTTCAGTCGTATGTGAAGATGACCCGTGGGATTAAGTTAAAATTCAGTCAGTTGTGTGTGAATACGTCAGGTGGGATTGAGTAAGAATTCAGTCAGACACGATGTAAGCAGAGAAGAATAACGAAAGAAGAACAACAATCAAAGTATATTGTTAGGTTAGGTTAGGTTAGAGGACGTGCACCTGTCGGTCAAGACAAGCACAGTACCCGGAGGTCGAAATTGACCCATTGTACATTGTCCTTAGGGGAAGAAGGAAATAGAGGATATAGGAATGTAGGGAAGGGGAGAGAGAATGGGAAATGGAGGAATGTAAAGAAACAGACACAAAACAAAAGAGGTTGAGAGTGCGACTACACTTATGAAGCTCTAGCATCTCTCAACCAGCCCAAGCTACTAATGAATCTGTGGAGGGTCCTCAACCTACCAAGGGCTGGGCAGTTGCATTGGTTTGGTTAAGTCAATTTCTAAAGGTGACACACGTAATTGTGCAAACAATAAAGAATTGATTGAAAACTAAACACAAATTAATTTTTATTTTATTTGCATTCTACGAACTCATATTTTTAATGTTTTTAAAATGGTAAAAACTGTTATCGAAAGAGGCAAAGCCATGTCATATAATTGTCGGTTTATGGCATTAGAACCATTGTCTGAACAGACAAAACAAATTTGAAAACAGCACAAATAGAGTTAGGCAATATACCTAGGCTAGCATGTATTAGTATATACTAGAGGTGTGTGCAAGACATATAAAATTGCACACTAGGTTTTGCATTTTTCTCAAGACCGAATATTGATTGTAGCTGCAAATATAAATAAGTGTGAAGCAAAGATAGTGTAAAAAAACAATTGCACTCGTAAACCATTATACAACACTATAAAGGAGAGTTGTGTGAAGAGTGCAACAAAAATTTTGTACTCTTCATAGAGTCACTACGTGCATTTCTTTTTTGCTCTCGGCAACCGAACATCTTCGTCGACGCCAGCATTGCCAGTAACTTTTTTAAACTTATTATTTCTGGGGAAAAAATATTTTTTGAGTTTATGGCGAAAGCAAAGGATGTTTTTGTTATTTAACGCAATTTTATTTTCATTTTCCATAATAAAATTTTTTTTATTTTTTATTTTGCCACTGCAAAATTGTTTTAAAATTATTTTTATTTAAATCACCTGCGCACGTAAAATTCGTAACCTATTCACAACAATGAATAAGAAAGGTCCGAATGTTTTGCTCTTTGTTTGCTCGCCAGCATTGCCATTTAAACTTTTTATTTCTTGGGAAAAACTTTTTTTAAACTACTACATTTTTTTACACTACTGATATTCGTATGGCAATACTGAAAATGTAGCTTCAGTAATAAAATACGCTCTTACAACTTCCGTTACTTCACAGGCAAACGAGTGCTGTTGTATGCATTGAATAAATGTAAAATACACATTTCAGTGCACTCGTAAAATGAAGATCAACAGAAAAGAGTACACTACAGTATTGCATTCGGTGAATGGTAACCTAGTCGAATGTCTTGTGCACACCTCTAGTATATACCCGGGAAAAATAAAAGTTGTCTTACAGCATGCTAGTCTTCACTACTAAATAGAACTCTGGAGACCACAGTTAGGACAGTTAGGGGCAGGTTTAACATAGAATACGTTATATAGTTCCATATCCTGTTGGATAAAGCGACTGAAGCCTCCTCATTGACTGGCCTTGGGACAGTCAATTCAAGATTGTTGAAAAAAACTTCGCAACATGAGTTAGTAACAATAGTTACTAGAGAACTCTTTCAAAAGAGTTACCATACTCTGATAAATGGTTATCTGAAAACGGATTTTACGACAACAACAGACCAACCAACAAAAATGAAATCCTTTAAGCCTATAAGGAAACTCGCGCATACGCGTCAAGCAAAAGTTTTTGCCATCAAAAGAGGGGAAAAAACGGAACACAGTATAACATTCTGCTCTTATGAATTAAGTTGACGACAACTGTTTGAAAAGGGGTTTACCATCTGCGGAGTTACAGATAATGTCAGAATTAAAGGCAAGAGTGTTACATAATACATACATACATAATTGGCCATTACAACCCTTCAGTCAGGATTACGACCTAGCTTCTCACACCACTTATGTTGTGTGCGTTAATTTTATACATGAGTGGCGTGACCTACAGTTTAAAGTCGACTCCGAACGACAGATTTTTGAGAAGCTTTTCATGGCAATTTTTATTCCCAGAGTCTTTGCCAGAAATCTGCTGAGAGGAAGTCGCCGGAGAAATATTTTTCGTGTTGATGTCTGACCTGGGATTCGAACCCAGGCCTTTCGTCTAATAAGCCAACACACTACCCACTAGACCACGGCGACTGCAAGAGTGTTGCGCGTGTTAATTTCATCCATAAGTGGCAGGCCATACAGTTTTTGTTTTCGCTCAAGATGTCTGAGCTAGGATTTCAATCACGGAAGAGTTCATGGCTAGGAAAAGAAGGAGAAATGAAGAATTGTTTTTAACCTTGTAATGACAACCTAAATTTTTTTTAAATTATTTTGAAAACTTGTTTTTATCATTTAACAAAAAATATTTAAATATCCCCAACTTCACCTTTCTTTAACAAATTTGTATTTTCTTTAATCACAAGTTGCCATTGCCATTGCACCCAAAAATCCGAAAAAAAAGTATCACTTGTTGCTCCTGTCATTTGTCAAAGACAATTCGATGCTTAACACTCCCTGCTTAATAAAAATTCTTTAGCGTAACGTTAATGAACTTTCTATTAACAAGTCAACGTACGACGACATTTGTCATGACCATCCATAAGAAATGCAGATCTGGCAACAATCTTGACTATTTCTCATCCAATATGACAACTCAGTACTGCTTTATAAAGCCACAAACAAGAAGTAAATATTTGACTGTACATACATACATACGTGTACGTATGATTTTAGTCAGTAAGTCAGTCTAAACTAATGCCAAAGAAGAATTAGTCTTTGGCAAATACTTACAAACAATCCATCCATCCATCCATCCGTCTATTCTCATATGGAAACTGCCACAACATCACTAACCGCCGTCAGTCAGTCAGACAAGTCAGTCAACCAGACCAAAAATCAGAAAAATGAGAAAAACGAAACAGAAACCAAATCAGCCACATTAGCCAGAAACCAGCGGCTTTATTTGATGCCAACCAAACGACCGGCAGAACGACCGAAAGACGTCGTCATCATTTTTGCTACTAATCCTTTCCTCAACAACTTGACAGCTGCCTGCCTGGCATCCTTTTTCACAAATTTTAGCTCTGCCATCAATCACCGGATGTGTTGGATGGATTTTATATGCCAGCCAAAGACTTCACATCTTTACATTGCGCCCTCAGTTTCAATCATAAGTTTAGCCTGGCTGTGCATGTTGGATGCTGTGGCTAATACTGATGCTGATGCTAGTCTTATTGGACTAATTACTCACGCAATAAATGCATGCGAAACGATCAAATTTGTTTCTGTTTTTAAGCGAATTAATTCGGTTTCGCATTGTATCCTTAATTCTGTTTCTCTTCTCTGTCTCTTTTTATTGTTGCCTCATCATTTCGCATACAGTGGCATAGAGACGTAAATCTTCATTATTTCCTCATCTTCACATTGATCTCATTGTCGATCATTTTATTAATAATTCCGTATTGCTGAATTGCTTGTTATTTTACATACGACTGGTCCATGATTCTTAAGATACAAAATGTTGTTAGTTACACCCATGAAAAATTATTAGTGAAAGTGAGATGAAACCAGATATTGTGGACAAGAGGAGATCAATACTTCTTCAAGGCTTTCGTATTTTAAGAACATATTTGTTGCTTTATTACGAAAATGGAAAAATCTAGATACTGATGTTTAGATTTTGCATGGCTTACCATCGCACTGTATAATGTAACAACAAGGTTAGAGGACGTGCACCCGTCGGTCAAGACAAGCACAGTACCCGGAGGTCCAAATTGACCCATTGTACATATGTAACAACAAACACCAACATAAAAAATGATAAACAAGTAAACAAAAATATACCAACAAATACTAGAATTAAAAATGGTAATCAAATAAACAAAAATACAACAACAAACAATAAATGTAAACAAAATACACAAACAACAATAATGAAATAACAATACTTACACTTTAGAGAAGCCAAGAACATTCGCCTTCAAGAACATTCATCAGAATGTTTGCGTTGCCATAAAAGACAAGGCTAAGCATTCAACAGTGCGTTTAAAGAGAGTAATCGTGGTTTAAAGATCTCTGTTACAAGGATCTGTCGAATAATTGTAAAAGACAAGGCTAAGCATTCAACAGTGCGTTTAAAGAGAGTAATCGTGGTTTAAAGATCTCTGTTACAAGGATCTGTCGAATAATTGTCTTTGTTATTGTTTATGCAAAGGGATAACAAGCAAAGCAATTGTTGTCGTTTACATCAAGTTGTGAACAATGTTTCTTATTACAATGGAAAAACATTGGTAACAGGTTTAACAAGCAGTTGAATGCACTCTTCATATTATTAAAAAAATGGAAAAATCTTCATACTGATGTTTTGCTTTTAAATCGTTTAACATTAAAATTAAGTCGCCGTAGTCTAGTAGGTAGAATGTTGGCTTATTAGACGTAAAGCCAGGGTTTGAGCCTCAGGGCAGACATCAAAACAAAATACAAAAAGTATTCCTTAGGCGATTTCCTCTCAGCAGATTTCTGGCAAAAACTCTGAGAGTAAAAAAACCTGCCATAAAAACTTTCTCAAAAAATCCATTGTTCGGAGTCGACTTTAAACTGTAGGTCCCGCCTACTATGAATAAAATTAACGCACACAATATAAGTGGTGAGAGAAACTAGGTCAATAATCCAGACTGAAGGGTTATAATGACCAATTATATATGTTATGTAACATTAAAATTATAAACATATGCTAAAAGTAAGTAAACAAAAATATACCAACAAAACACCAGCAAAAAAATAATAAACAAGTGAACAAAAATGGAACAACAAACACTACAAGAATAAACAAAATAAACAAACAACAATAAGGAAACAATGATGTTTACATTTATACAGATTCGAGATGGCGAAGCCGCAATCATTCGCTTTCAAAAAAATTCATTAGATTGTTTACTCTGTCACATAAAAGGGAAGACAAAGCAGGCAAAGGAGTCAGTAAAAGTTCAGTCAGCCTGGTGTGAAGACGCGGTGTCATTGGAAAAAGTAATCGTGGTTTGAAAATCTCCGTTACCAATACCTGTTGAACAAACTTACTAGTAATTGTTATTGCAAAAAGGAATTATAAACAAACCAACTGTTGTTGTTTATATCAAGATGTGAACAGTGGCACACAGAATTGTACGAATAATAAAGAATTCTAATTAAAACTGAACACAAATTTGTATTTATTTTCTTTGCAACCTACGAGCTCATTTTTAAAACGCTTTTCCTCTAAATAATCCACGCGAGAAAACTGTCTTTCAATTACATTTGCAAATTACAAACATTTTTTTCTTGAGTGTATTTTGCAAAAACGATATTGCACGCTTGAAATTCATCATTTTTGTACATCAGCTTAACATGGTAGTGCATGTGCCAGTGTTGGCATATGTGTGATCCATCAATGTGTCCACATATTCACTTGTTTGTTCGCAATTCTGTTTCTTCAAGGTCATTTTCATCACTGGACATTTGGAAAAGTCATGGCTATTGCTGTCATACATGTACATATGCATGTAGTTCTGCTGTTATTCATACGATTTTGGGGCGCAGTATTTCTTCATTACGTTTGAGTATTTGCATCAGTCTCATTCAGTTGCATTCATAAATCAATCAATCATTCATTAGTAGCTCAACTTGTCCAACTTGTGTCACTGTTTGTGAACGATGATGATGATGCTGATGCTGCTTTAAAATAAGACGTGACTGACAATGATGAGTCTTGTCTTGTCCACTGCAAAGTGAATATTCAAAAGCGAATTGTTGTTTGCAAAATAAAAGAAAGAAAACAAAAAGAACAGAAAATAAATTCAAAATCAAACAAACAAATTGAGTTCTCGTGATATCGTGAATTGAGTTGACCGACCAAACTATGAAATATTTTTGATGTATAGTTGCGAATTCTTTATTCAGCATTTGATATGATCTCATGTCATTCGGATGGATGTCAGTTGTCTGATGTATGTAATGCACACATTTAGATTACAGTTGGGCATTTGAAAATAATAAAAATATATGAGAGAGCCTCTTCTCATTTATTGATTTTAGTTCTCAAAAAATAATTCTCAAGCATAGTTGGTCATTAAGTCAGAATTACGACCTATTTCTATAGCGATTTCTTCTCAGCAGATTTCTGTCAAAAACTCGGAGAGTAAATAAAATTGCCATGAAAAGTTTTTCAAAAATCTGTCATTAGGAGTCGACTTTAAACTTTAGTTCGCGCCATTCATACATTATTAACACACACAACATAAGTGGTGTGAGAAGCTTAGAAATAATCTTGACTGAAGGGTTGTAATAACCAATTATGTATGCATGTGTGCATGTACGCAATATCCTGACAAACTTCAGGTTACAGCTCAGTATCCTTCTGGTTTGCATTAATTACCGAAGAATGTGTTTCGATGATTTATTCTCCTTGTCACAGAATTTACATTTAGGACCCGATAAAACCTCCAATCTGGATAAGTAAACTCTGAGTCTGCAATCAAACGACCGGCGCCTTCATATCACATATCTCAACCTCACAAGCTTAGCCTGATTGTGATTATTCTTGGATAGTATGATTGTAGGATCGTTAAGGAATGTCGCCGCTGTCTCGACTTTCTTTCTGAGCGCTTTACCAGTGACTCACTGGTGTGGGTACCCGGACACAGTGACATACCGGGAAATTGTAGGGGCGACAAGCTCATCAAAGCTAGTGCGCTCCTTCCGGAATCCTCTTCTATTGAATTGGGTATGCCACTTGCCTCGGTCAAGTTGGACATTATGCGGAAATTCTTTCGGGACACCAACCTATCCTGGGTCAACGAGTACAGCTCCACCGCTACACTTACCTGGCCCTTAATGGATAGAAGGCGTACCAACCAATTACTTGGTCTTGGTCGTGATGAAATCTCGACTAAAGTGGGCGTGCTTATAGGCCATTACGTCATGGGTAGACACGCGGAAAGAATGAGTCTCCCACTTAATGACTTCTGTCGTGGATGCAGATTCGCTGAGGAAGAGGAAATTGTTATTCACTTTCTTTGTGAGTGTCCGCCTTTTGCTAAGTGTAGGTTATTCGGCTCCCCATTTTTTGTCAGCTTAACGGAGCTATCATCTATAGATATCGAGGATATAACTTCGTTTATCAAACTTTCTGGATGGTTTTCCAGTGCGGGGTAATCGTGCTTTTGTTGTGCAGATCCTGCGCTGATCGGCTTTTTTCCTTTCCCTGATTTTGGAGGAACCTGGTCAGTACAGGGACTGCGTTCCCTTGTGGTATCACACCGGGGCTCCATGCATGCTCAACTGAGGTTTGTGAGATTAGAGCTACCACTCCGACCTGACCTAACCTAATGATGGATAAATCAGGTCTCCTGTACCTAGATACACAGCTGCCTCAAAATCCAATTCGATCCAATTCCAATTTCTGCCACTGAAATCCAATTCGAATATAATGTTTCTAATTCCTAAACGTCTCTCTCTTTTCTTTCTTTGTACTGATCAACATCAGTTATTACTTAAACGTATCTTAAGCTTAGTCAAGAAGGTCACTCCTTAAACCCTCGATTCAAAAATGGTAATAAAAAAAACTTAGTTGTTAGGTGGAGTTACTCTATTTTTTTAAATAGGGGCGTGGTTACATAGGCAATTATATTAACTTCGACGTTGCCAAACGTTAGAGGATGCTCTTGTTTGACTCCCCGGCACACCAGTCATAAATTGAGCAAGTAGCGTAGCAATCGACTATTTACACTGAATCGTAGGCATGCGAAGATGCTTTGTTTACTAGTAAATGACTTTTTCAGATATCGATTAAGAATGGAAAAGAGTATTTTCCGCTTCACTTTTTGGGAGACAGTTTGACGAAACTATTGCTATTTAACATCGGCTTGATCTCGAAAGGCGTTAAAGTTTTATAAGGGATTACCGACAGATTCTATCGCAATCAAACTTTCATGCGTAGCCCTGATATTAATTAGTGATGCTGATTAACAAAGCGAAATTAGGTCATTATCCTGAATAAAAGGTTGTAATGGCCAAGGATTGGCTGTTTTCTGAGAATATGTTTGAATGACTTGTGAAGTCATAAAACGTTGTTACGAAAATGAAAAATCAGGTACTGGTGCTTTACTTTTAATTCATATTAAAATTATAAACAAAACAATGCGGTAAGCAACCCTGTTTACAAAATATCATACCGCTTATTATAACAATAAACACCAGCATAAAAAATGATAACCAAGTAAACAAGAAGAAGAATTTAGAATAAACAAACAACACTACAATAACAAAAATAAATAACGATTATACATTACATTAATAGAGATCTCAAGAAGGTGAAACCACGAACATTCACCTACAAGAACATTCATTAGACTGTCTATGTTGCAATATAAAAGGCAAGGCATAGCATGCGTGTGAGTTAGTAAAAGTTCAGTCAGTCTTGTGTAAAGACGCGGTGTATTTGAGGAGAGTAATCGTGGTTTGAAGCTCTGCGTTACAAAGATCTGTCGAATGATTGTCTTGTAGTTGTTATTGTTTATGTTGAAGTCGCCATAGTCTAGTAGGTGGTGTGTTGACTTCTTAGACGTAAAGCCAGAGTTCGGGCCTCAAGCCAGACATCAAAACAAAATAGAAAAAGTATTTTATCGACGATTCCCTCTCATCATATTTTTGGCAACAACTCTGAGAGTAAATAAAATTGCCATGAAAAGTTTCTCAAAACAATCTGTCGTTTGAAGTCGACTTTAAACTGTAGGACCCGCCACTTATGTATAAAATTAACAAACACAACATAAGTGGTGTGAGAAGCTAGGTCATACATAATATGTTGTTGTTTTGCTTTTACATCGCTTAAGATTAAAATTATAAACAAAAGCTACAAAAACAAAATAATGGGGGAAACCAACCTGCTTACAAATTATCGTACTGCTTAATATTAGCAATCACCAGAATAAAAAAATGGTAAACAAGTAAACAAAAATACACAATCAACACTACAAGAAAAAAAGTAAACAACGATGCTTACATTAATAGAGATAATAGAGAAGATGAAGCCACAAACGTTCGCTCCAAGAACATTAATCAGACTATTAAAGACAAGACATAGCATGCGGGTGAATTAGTGTAGTTCAGTCAGTCATGTGTGAAGACGCGATGCCTTTGAAGGGGGTAATAGCGATTTGAAGATCTTCATTACAAAGATCTGTCGAACGATTGTCTAGTAATTGTTATTGTTTACGCTACACCCCTTGCACAGAGGAATAACAAAGAAAAGCAATTGATGTTGTTTACATAAAGTTGTGTACAGTGGCACACAGAATTGTGTAAATAATAAAGAATTTTAATTAAAATTAAACACAAATTTATTTTTATTTTATTTGGAATCTACGAGCTCTTACTTGAAACGTTTTTAAAGGTAGAACGATACTAATGGAAATTTTATGCTATAAGATTGTAGTCGTCGTAGTCTAGTAGATAGTGTGTCGGCTTATTAGACGTAAGGCTAAGCTTTAAGCCCCAGGTTAGACATCAAAACGAAATTGTGAAAAAACATTTCTTCTGTGACTGCCTCTCAGCAGATTTCTGGTAAAAACTCGAATAGTAAATGAAATTGCCATGAAGGGCATCTCAAAACAATCTGTCATTCGGAGTCTTTAAACTGTAGGTCCCGCGTGGGTGTGGGAAGCTAGGTCGTAACCCTGACTAAAGGGTTACAATGACCAATTATGCTATAAGATTGAGACTAACTTCACTTTACAAATCTATTTTACATTTGCTTGATAATTTTCCGGTATTACCAGGGTGTTATTTTAAAATTGTACGTTTTATTGTATTTGTTTTCTTTCTATTTTTACTACTGGACTTGGTTGAAACCTCTATCAACCACTCTAAACTGTAGTACAGCAGTCATACAACACAGCAGGCAATATTAAAAACACAAAATATGTGAAATGATTGTAACACTCATTACATTTCAGCTTGTAAATACGATTTAAAAAATTTTTGAAATTTGATCCTCGGTTTCTGTTTTTAATTGTAAATGTTACAAATAGTTGGTAAAAGACTTAAAACCCATGAAAGCCACTCATTAAATGCGCTAAAAGTAACATTTTACATTGACAGCAGAGGGCAGACGATCAGTTTGTTTGAATGTTTGTTTGAATGCAAAAACGGGGCAGGCAAGCAAGTAAGTCAGTAGTCAAGCCATGCCTGGCTTTGTGTATATATTTGGTCTTGGCAAGCCGTTGTGGTGGTAGGTTGGCTGCCTGGTACTCTACAATTTGGACAAGTACAACATTAAAAAAGCTAAACAACATATACGAGCACAATAAGCAACTGATATTTCACAAAAACGACATAAACACCTCGAGATTTTTTTCTCTTTTCTTCTTATTTTGGATTTGTTTTCACTGCAATTTTAGTCTCTTAAAACAAACAAAAAAAACAAAATTTTTTATGTGTTTTACCAAGGCGTAGAAGGAAAAAAATGAACAGAAACATGGATGCAGGCAAATAATAAGGATTTTTCCCGATGTTATGTTTACACGGACGGTGAAGAAAAAATTCTATTTAAAAAGGTTTTACACCCATGGATACTTTACTTACTTTATTGGCTGGCCATTACAACCCTTTAGTCAGAATTTTATTCAGAACAACTTGGTTGGACATACGGACTACTTCGAACGACAGGTTTGTAAAGCTTTTCATTGAAATTTAATTTACTCTCACAGCTCTGACAAAAGTTTGCTGAGGATAGGTCCTCGAAAAAAATATTTTTTTAAAATTAATTTCTATGCTTGATATGTTGCAATTAAGATTTCAATTCAAAAGCTATCCCGTCTAGGAAGCCGGGGCTCCATCTCATGGATATCATTTCAAGCCTAACAATTGCAGACCACATAGGAACTTTGATCTAAATCTGGAACGGGTAAAATAATAAACAACTTCTCCTATCAAGCTATCATTACTAGTCTTCAGCGATCGGTGAGATTTCAAGCCAAACTGTACTGACAAGACTGTATAATATCGGGACCGCCATCTAACGTTCTTTTTCAACTAGTGCTTATTTCGTGCTCATGTCTGATTTGATAGACAATTAGTTTCATCCTTCCGCTGAACGAATATGGTTGTGTATACGCCTGGGATCGACTTACAGATGTAAAATCTTTTCGGATGAAACTCATTTTGATCTTGGCATGTATGTAAACAAGCAAAGTTGTCGCATTCGAAGCACAGAGAACCTGCAAGCATACATTGAAAAGCCGACGCACTCAAAACCAGTCACTGTTTGGTGCGGATTTTGGTCCAGAGGCATAATTGGGAAAATGAGCAAGGAGTGGCCGTTACAGTCAATGGCGATCGTTATCGGACCATGTTGAACGAATTTTTGTTCACAAAAATTGAAGAGGAGGATATTAGCAACATTTAGTTTCAACAAGACGGCGCTACGTGCCACACAGCCTTGATGTTTTGCGCCCTCTTTTTGAAGAACGCGTTATCAGCCGTAGAGCAGATATCGTTTGGCCACCTCGCAGCTGCAATTTGAAACCGTTGGACTATTATTTGTGGGATGCCGTCAAAGATAAGTATTACGCCGACAAGCCAGAGACAATTGCCGCTTTAAAGGAAAATATTCGTGAAGCCATTGGTGAAATACACCTGCGCACAATCGATAATGTGCTTAAAAATTGGACCGATCGTGTAGGCTACTGCATGGCCAGCCGAGGCAGCCATTTGAATAAAATTATTTTCCATTATTAAACGGACGGATTGTGCTTCCAAATTAAAAAATAAGTTTGAGAGGCGGACAACCTCGGCTCTGTCCCACTAGGATTACTGCATAATACAGCTTTTATACGATTGCCTTGCACTTCAAAACAGACGTGAGGGATTTTTACGTAACGGAATGTTTAAAGATCTGGACATGGTAGCGAACATGCTATTAAGGGAGCAGGTCGGTTTGATCCGAAGCTCGGTGTGATTTAAATCCACCACTAACAGATCATGACAAGAGGGGCTCACCTCACACTGGGTGCCATATGGGCCACCGAGTGAACTTGTCTGTAAACGGCAAGCTACCTAACCTCACATAAAACCTACTGAACTTGTGATTACAACTTTAGTTACCCTTTAGTCAGGGTAACAATCTTGCTTCTCACTTCACCTCTGTTGTATTAAATGGATTTTTTAAGCCAATTTAATATTTTTTGCCAGAAGTCTAAGGAGAGTACATCTATAAAAATATATTTTTTTTCACGTTTCCTTTTGATTGAGAAGCCTAACGCTGGAGTTTGAACGAGAGACTCTCTTCTAACAGACAGGGAGCGTCTAGGTATATCTGGTGTCTAGCAAATATATTCGCGAAAACTTTACTTTATCGACGTTACTATTTCAAATAGATAAAATAATATTAATCAAGTAACCGAACCAAAGCTTTGAATTTTTTGTGTAAAGGTCTAAGTCTAAATGTGTCAGTCTTACCATCCATTAGCACCATTAGTAAGTAAAATTGCGAAACTAAAGCCAGCATCCTGTTTTAGATGCCAGTGTGAACACATTTTAACAGAAGCAATGTTTAGATGCTAAAACAACCGCCACAACAGCGGCAGCAACATTCAAAATTTGCCTGCATTATACGTTACAGTGCAGAAGCTCTTGTTTTTGTTGGCTTTTTTGTTGTTGTTGTTATTGTTGCTATTGCAACTCTAAAGGAATATTTGCAAAAATATATCAAATGCGATCGATCTCTTAAATACATATTCGCATTGAGCAATAAATATAACAACTCGCGCACAGCGACTCACAACGACTTCCTCATACAACAACGTACAGCAAACGGCAACAGAGAGGGCAACTGGTATGGTGTGGTGTGGTGTGGTGGTTTGAATGTGGCTCAAATGTTTGAAAACTGCTGATGATTATAGAGCTTGTGTTGTAGCTGTCATGCAACATCGGCACAGTCGCATACAATAGCAAACATTTTTTTGTTTTCGTTTCGTTTCGTTTTTTTTTTTTGGTCGTAGTTAACCTTTACCCCACTACCACCACACAGTTCTAGCCGATATGGAAGACGCGATTTAACGATCTGCACAAATGCAAAACGATGTATTGGACAATAGCCGCTGCCGATGATGATGCTGATGATGATGGTTGTAGGCCAGTGGCTTCTGCAATTTTTATTTCGGCTGCTGTCCCTTATTTATTTCGGCTGCTGCTGGTGATGGTGGTAGTGGTAGTGGTGTGGTGTGGTGTGGTGGTAGTGATTGTTGTTTGGTCTGTAAACAGCACCCATCTTTTGACATTGTTTTTCTTTATTCTTGTGAGTTTGTATATGTGTGTGTGTGTATTTTTCTCTCGTTTTTTTCCAACAATACAATTTTGCAACAATAACAACAACAACAACAGCAGAAACAGTAACGATAACAACATGATCATAAGCTGAATTGAGTATGTTTGGCATGGTTGGTCGCATTCTGTCAGTTCTACACACATTGACTTCAACTGAATTGACAGTGGCAAGAGACTTGTGCCGGCTTTCATTTAAATATTTAATATGTGTGTGTGTGTATGTGAGTGTGTATGCATCTTCCCAATGCCCCCATATATTTAGCAAAAGGATACATTGGCTAACCTTCAGTGTTTTTCGTTTTTCGTTTTTTTTTTTTTTGTTTTTTTGCTTGCCTCGTGGACTTCATGCAAAATTGCTGATGTTACTGTTGTTGTTGCAACATTTTGTTTTGCTTTCGAAGCTTTACATTGCATTGCATTGCATTGTTTTTCTTCTGCACTTCACTTTGCAATGCGTCGAGAAATGATAGCGTTTAGCTGAAGCGCAGATACGATTTTGAGATGACAGCCGTGATATGGTCACTCTTATTTTGACTTTGCTATTGTGAATCCTTCATGCCAAAAAGACTTTATCGAATGAAAATGAAAAAAATAAACGAAAAAATATAAGAAAATTCTAAATCGCCAAAAATGGTTTTGGCAACTTGGAAGTCATTTAGTTTTCCATCAGATGAATAGTGATTTAGTGGCACCACTTTTGAAGAAGTTAAAAAATTATTTTCACAGCCTCTGTAGTAAAGCTGTTGAATGGAATAAAAAAGGTTTTCAATTATCAAACGTGGTAGTGAGCAGCGGTAGTGAGTGATTATAATTCAGTTTTAAAATATTTTTCAAATTTACACATTCTGTGTTATTATTGTAATTAAGTTTGGCTTTTTTAGGTTGTGTCACTACACACAGTCTGTTGAAGTCGCCGTGGTCTAGTGGGTAGTGTGTTGGCTTATTAGACGAAAGGCCCGGGTTCGAATACCAGGTCAGACATCAAAACGAAAAATATTTCTTCGGCGACTTCCTCTCAGCAGATTTCTGCCAAAGACTCTGAGAGTAAAAATTGCCAAGAAAAGCTTCTCAAAAATCTGTCGTTCGGAGTCGACTTTAAACTGTAGGTCCCGCCACTCAAGTATAAAATTAACGCACACAACTTAAGTGGTGTGAGAAGCTAGGTCGTAGTCCTAACTGAAGGGTTGTAATGGCCAATTATGTATGTATACACTACACACAGTCTCAGGATGCAAACAATTAGGAAGAAACCTCAGACTTAAGTAACACAGACTCTCTTTTATGTAAGAAAATATTCTTTAATCTAACTTCAGGCAATTTGCAAGTGCTGCTCTGTGATAAATTAAGTGATAGAAAGCCTCTTTCACCTCTTTCAAAATAAAACTTAGCGGGGCTTGCCTCCCTATTAGGCAGTGTCGCTTAACCACTGAATTCACTAGAAATTCCTTTGCTATGGATTCGAAGCTAACCTAGTCAATTTACCTTTCCATTGTAGTCATCCACCCCAGCATAGTAACTAGTGTTTTGGTTTCGAACAAAATGAAAACATTGAAAAAAATTTCTTCGGCGGCTTTTTCTCATTAGTCGCCTAATAAAAATTTTGAGAGTGAATAGAAATGAAAAGTCGAATTTCACTTGTAGATTCCGTCAATCATTAACAAAATCAATATAAACAGTTTGGGTGATGTGAGAAGCTAAGCCTATTAGTGGCCATTACAACTTGTAACTCACCTAACCCATGTTCTGAGCATAATTTTATATTTTCATTCCGGGGAAATTTTAATAGCCAATTTAATACATACATAATTGGCCATTACAACCCTTCAGTCAGGATTACGACCTAGCTTCTCACACCACTTATGTTGTGTGCGTTAATTTTTATACATGAGTGGCGGGGCCTACAGTTTAAAGTCGACTCCGAACGACAGATTTTTGAGAAGCTTTTCATGGCAATTTTTACTCTCAGAGTCTTTGCCAGAAATCTGCTGAGAGGAAGTCGCCGAAGAAATATTTTTCGTTTTGATGTCTGACCTGGGACTCGAACCCGGGCCTTTTGTGTAATAAGCCAACACACTACTCACTAGACCACGGCAACTTCAGCCAATTTAATAGCAATTGTTTATTCTCCTGATAACAATTTATGGTGGAAAAATCAATTGCAAAACATGTTCAGATTCCTGAGAAAATATTTTTAACTCGATTATAAACTCTCATCCTCATCTATTGTAAGAAGAGGAGGTGTGAATCTTCAAGAGCCATAATAATACGATCCCTCTTTAAGGTTGCTTCACAACACGCCCCAAAAAATTTAGTTTCTAATCTGAGTGAAGTCAAACAAATTTTCATCATGGTTTTGGAGGTTGAAAAGGCCAAGATGACTCCCTAGGGCTCTCCATGCAGATATACTTCAATGGGCACAACTCTTCAGCACTTCAACGAACACGGTGTTTCTAAGAAACGAGGATACCAATCCTATTATATGAGAATCTGTTAATGTAGACCTATCGCCCTGGCTATCTCGACAATCTTAGATATTAAAATCAAGGCAATAATAAGGTGCAGATACTATTTTATAGTCTTAAAACATAGAAATTTCCATCATTAATTTACTCATGATCACTCAATTCAATAATTGTTCGACATCTCCAATCCAGCTCCTCAGAATGTTTCAAATAAGAAAGTTTTTCTACTGATTATATCCGGGTACTGAAATAAAATTAATTAAAATGTCTTTAATTACGAAATTGAAAAGGTTGCACCATTTCAACCTTCCAAAACGTGGTACATCTTGTAACGGGTGATTTTGTAAGAGCTATAGGAAAATTTTTCAAAAAAAAAACACATAAAATTCAGAAAAAATATTATCTCCACTGAACGTAATGAATCAATTTACTCTTGAGCTACTTTAGGATTTATTGGGGCAACGTAAAACTCCACGATAATGTCGATTTTGCAAAAAAAAAAAATCATTTTTTGTATGTGTGTTTCATCCATCTTGGTGGGTACATTAAAAATTACCGTATTTGGAGCTCAGAAAACCCGCACTTGGCCTTACAAAAACCAATGCACCCATTGCGAGTAATTGTTTCTTGCGGCTTGGGGAGTAGAGGCATCATTCGCTTCACGAATTAATGCTTCAACGTTGTCTTCCAATGCGTCAATTGAAGCGGGCTTGTCTGTATAGACATGAGTTTTAACATAGCTCCACAAAATATAGTCTAAAGGGGCTAAACAGCACGATGTAGGCGGCCAATTTACCGGTCCCGAACGTGAAATAAAATGTTCACCGAACTCGCCTCTCAATAAGTCCATTATTACGCGTGTTTTGTGGCATGGGACGTGTGGCACTATATCTCATGCAAATCAAGCTCTTGCATTTTGGTCACAAAAAAGTTGAATATCATCTCACGGTAGCTCTCATCATTCACAGTTACGTTGCGATTCGCAGCATCTTTGAAGAACTACGTTCCAATGATGCCACCAGCCTATAAACCGCACCAAACTATAACTTTTTCTGGATGCATTGGTAGATTTTGCAATTCTTCTGACTGATCTTCACTACAAAATCGACAATTCTGCTTATTTACGTATCCATTAAGACAAAAATGAGCTTCATCGCTGAACATAATTTTTCGATAAAGAAGTGGATCTTCGGCCAACTTTCAAAGAGCCCATTCACCAAAAATTTTGCGTTGCGGTAAGTCGTTCGGCTTCAATTCTTGCACCAGTTGTATTTTGAAAGGCTTCACACCTAAATCCTTTCGCAAAATTTTCCATTTTCTCATCATTCACAGTTACGTTACGATTCGCAACATCTTTAAAGAAGTCTGGTCCAATGATCCCACCAGCCTATAAACCGCATCAAACTGTGACTTTTTCTGGATGCATTGGTAAATTCTGCAGTGGTTCTGGCTGATCTCCACTCCAAAATCAACAATTCTGCTTATTTACGTATCCATTGAACCAAAAATGAGCTTCGTTGCTGAACACAATTTTTTGATAAAGAAATGGATCTTCGGCCAACTTAACTTTCCAAGAGTCCATTCATCAAAAATTCTGCGTTGCGGTAGGTCGTTCTGCATCAATTCTTGCACAAGCTGCATTTTGAAAGACTTCACATCTAAATCCTTTCGCAAATTTTCCATGTTGTTAACAAAGGCCCAATTGCTGCAAACGGCAACGAATCGATAATTGATGGTCATCATTAACACTGGCCCATACAGCCGCATTATTTTCTTCATTTCGTACTCTACGTAAGTGTGTTGGTGGTTTAATGTCCAACAATGGAAATTTGGTGCGAAATTTAGTCACAATAGCCCGAATAGCCGCTTCAGTGGGTCGATTAAATTGCCCATAAAATAGAAGAAGCTCGCAGTGAACTTTCTTAACAGAGAACGCATTTTGAAAATTAAATTCATTGATTTGCAAGCATTCTTCGTTTGTAAGACGATTCATGGTTAAATTATAGACCAAACTCAAGATGTTTGACATTGAAACAAAACACGAAACGTGCGTGAACTGTTTAAACCAGTTTCGACAAAAAGATAATAGGTAATAAATTATCAATTATATTAAAATTATCATCAAGTCGAAGTCGCCGTGGTCTAGTAGGTAGTGTGTTGGCTTATTAGACAAAAGGCCCGGGTTCGAATGCCGGGTCAGACATCAAAACGAAAAAATATTTCTTCGGCGACTTCCTCTCAGCAGATTTCTGGCAAAGACTCTGAGAGTAATAATTGCCATGAAAAGCTTCTCAAAAATCTGTCGTTCGGAGTCGACTTTAAACTGTAGGTCCCGCCACTCATGTATAAAAATTAACGCACACAACTTAAGTGGTGTGAGAAGCTAGGTCGTAATCCTGACTGAAGGGTTGTAATGGCTAATTATGGATGTATGATTTGCAAGCGTTATTCGTTTGTAAGACGATTCATGGTTAAATTATAAACCAAACTGAAGATGTTTGATAGTGAAACAAAACTTAAAACGTGCCTAAGCTGTTTAAACCAGTGTTGCCAAAAAGATAATAACTAAAAACCACCCATTATATTAAAATTATCATCAAGTCGACATATCAAAAATTCTCCAAAACGTCTGGATAGACCACAATGATGGAAATTCCTTATCAATTCATCCAAATGTTTATATTCCCAAAAATTTTTTTCTTTGGCAACCTTATGACTTTCCGTAATTATGTAAAAAATCTTGGTTAATTAAACAAAACAAAGAAATTATAAAAAATGCTAACGTGCTCTGTAACAAATTTAAAGGATTAAGAAGTTATTAAAAGTCTGACGTTTTATTTCTCAATGTTAATAGTACAGAACGAATATTACTGCCTTCAAATGCAGGATATCATGGTCTAAAGGTTCAATTAGTCGTGACTTTACCATAACGCTGTAGTCGTAACATAATCCATAACCGTAAATTTACTATTAGCAGCAATCAGTGCTGCCATGGCCATAAACAGCTGTTTACGTTAATTGCACATAGGTATTTGTCAAAAGTACAAAATTAAACAAAAAAAATGTGTATACATGTAAGTAAATTCAGTAAACAGCTGTTTATGGTTATGGCAAAAAACCAAAATTCAATTGGAACATATGGTTATCGTTATGACTATGGCATTATGGTAAGTCACCTATAATCGAAAACAGTGATGTCCATAAAGTTGGTTAAAACAGCTGATTTACATGGTTATGGTTAAGTCACGACTAATTGAACCTTAAGTATCTTCACGTATGTCCGTAATATGCCAATATTTTCTTACCATACAGAATATTTATTCAGAGCTTGTTCAGCAGCAGCATCGTGTCAAGCGTACAACAATTCTTAAAGTACGAGTACAATTCTCATGTATGGATTCGTACTATAATAGCAAAAGGGATTTTATTTATGTTTACACTGCTCAGTTGACACAAAAATTCCTACCTCAACCAACCAACCAACTATCCAACCAGACGAAACAAACAAACTTAACTTAAAGAACCAACCACGATCGTCAGCAATATCCTTACAATAATCGTCAATATCATCAGCAAACTGCAAACGGCAACTGCAACAGTGCCAACAGTGGTGACAATAGCCAAAGCAAATGTGTATTCTCATCAAAATAATGGTTTTTAATACAATACAACGTTTTTGTTGTTTTTGCTTTTCTTTGATTTTTTGTTGTGTTGTGTTGTATTGTAAATAAATATATGGTCGGACAGACATGTATGTACCATCAATTGTTAATAATGGTGCAGCAACAACACACAATAACAAGGCAACATGTCGATCGTTTTGCATTGATCGTTTCACCAGCCCATACATACATACACACACGCATGCATGCATGCATGCAGACCAAAACATAATTTTTTCTTTCGTTGGTTCACATACCATTACTGTGTCCCACAACTTTAAGCATGTGATACAATTTTTCTTCTTCTTTTTTTTGTTTTTTTTTTTTGAGATCATTTTGGAATTTCCAACGCTTGTTACGCAGTGATTTCTCCAGCTCTGACATTTTGGAATTTAGTTAAACGCGCGCTTGCGTTCATGTCTCATCAGCTTGTTAGTAACGAGTAACACACACACAAAACACAACGAAAATTTCAAAATTACAAGTCCAGCATATTATTGGTGTGGCATAGTGATCTGTTTAGTACACACTACATGCCATCCAACTGAGCTCTTGAGAACATACTACGAAACGTACCAGATGATAGTTAACAAAGTACTTGACGCTATTAAAGCAAACTTTAAGCGTTGCGTTAATGGCAAAGAACCGAATGAAACAAAGCACATAAGAAGGCTTGCATTTCAACTCTGCTATTGGTTGCAAAAGTCAGAGTTTAACGTACGATGGATCCTATGCGACTCGGCCGTAATATAAGTCGCTCATTCTGCCCGTGCTTCTCTATGGCGCGAAAGAAAGGACGCTCTTATGCATCCCTGCAGGCTTGTAATCGAGAGTATAGTTCAACGCAAGATCGTCGACACAGTGTGATTTGACTTTTGTTTCTGCCTCCGAAGTAACAAGCATATGATGTCCACAACGACATCCTTTTACTCCTCTAGGAAGCATAGGGCTACAGCAAATTGTTTCCAATGAGTTCGATCATGTGCGCGATGTTTAACTTCGCTCCATGGTAGACGTAGTGTGTATAGTTTTGTTATGATTTA
Organism: Sarcophaga peregrina; assembly: GCA_014635995.1. NCBI lineage: Eukaryota > Metazoa > Arthropoda > Insecta > Diptera > Sarcophagidae > Sarcophaga > Sarcophaga peregrina. The sequence goes on along the minus strand of CM025791.1, from coordinate 71,060,758 downwards.
GCGTTTTCAAGTGTGTGAAGGTCGTCCGATGCGCCTTTTTCTCTGGGGTTCCAGTGTATAGCATTCCTTGTTATATCGTCTATTTTTTTAGAAGAGTGTGCCCAATTTATCCCCACTTACGTCTCCTTATTTCCCTTTCATTTGGTTGCTGGTTCGTATCTGACCAGCGTTGGCCATTGGACATTACGGAAAGCCAGTACACTCTAGAATCTTTGTTAACAAAAACCTGAAAAAGCTGGAAATCGCGCGATTCCTCGTTCCGCAATCGTATCAGTGTTGTAAAATTGAAATTTTGAAATGGTACTGAACTCTAACTGAAAGAGTACTTTTTTGCATTAAATGGTCCTTTTTTGAAAAATCTTTATCACGGCAATTTTATTTACTCTCAGAGTGTTTGCCAGAAGGAAATTGATCAGAAAAACTAGCGATTTATTCGTGTTCCTCGCATTAAAAGACAAGAGGAGCTGATTCGGAATGTAATAAAACGTAAAAGCCCTGGTTAGTCAACCGTAGATAGAACGTCAGCTAACATATGTACATACGTTCGTTTTAAGCATATGAAAAGCAATGCAACTGCTTACCGGAATTACGTTGCGGTTCGGCAACCGTTTTCATTGTTTTTCGTGTTCGTTTGGCTAAGCGGGTCTGAAGCCTAATTCTGCTTTCAGCATTACGTAGAACATGTTGCATTAATAGTTGAAACAAGGTTAAGTTGGGCAAAAGCATTACGCGCCACAACGTTATTAATATTAACAACCAGAACTTCGGCAAACTCGGCTATATCCTTAGGGTTAAAGTGCATGTTGGTGCGAGGAACAATGGGTAGACTGCACGCGATTAGTGATTGGACTAAAAATATCCTAAATTTTAACGTATGAGATATTGATCTGGTGGTCTCAGAAATATCGGGTGAGCCATCTATCGGTTTAATTTTGAACTATTGGTTTTTTTGGATCTGGCAATACTTATGACATTCAATGGTGCCACAAAATTCAGAGTATTTACTCCACTGAAAGTACACGGTATACGCAAGTTTATTGGTTAAGTTCGTGAAACTGGTTTCATTCATGATGCGCCACGATGTGAGCGGGCTCGTACAGTGCGTATACCCGAAAAAATAGAAGCTGCGGTTGTGAATGTGCGTGAGAGTTAATTAACATCAACTCTTATTGTTCTCAAGAATTGAATATTTCACTCACCAATTTAAATCGTTTTTTAAGAAAAGATCTCCGTATAACGATTCAAGAGCTGAAGACTCTTGATCATCCGTTTAGTTTTCGCTTCGCTAGTTGGGCCAACGGGAAACAGCATGATGATGTCGATTTGCCAAAAAAAAATTCATCTTTTCGGATGAAGATCATATTCATCTTGGTGGGTACGATAATAAGCAAAATTGCTGTAATTGGGGTTCAAAAAATTCAAACGTAGTCTTACAGATGTCAATGGACCCATTACGAGTGTCAATGACCATTACGAGTGACTGACTACAGGGTCGGAAGCGTCATTGGTTCATATTTCTTTGAAAATAAGAACGGCGCAACCATTCCGATCAATGGAGACACCTATAGCACCGTGATAACCAATCTTTTTGTACCAGCTCTTCAAAATATTGATGTGAACTATGTTCGGTTTCAACAGGATGGTGCAATATGGCACACGTCTCTTGCCACAATCGACTTATTGCGTGAAACGTTTGATGATTCATTCGCCGCTAGGAATCTGCAATTTAACACCGTTGGACTATTTTCTGTAAGACACCATTAAAGCATAGTGCCGATAAACCAGAGACAATTGAGCATTTGTACCTTCATTTGAATGGCTTTCGTGTTGCCATTGCCGAGATACGATCCACTACACTCCAAAAAATGCAGGAAAATCTAATCCCTTGAATGAGGCACTGTGAAGTTAGCCGCGGCAACCATATGAATGACATCGTATTTCATTTCTAATCGGAACAAAGGTGCTTCACTACAAAAAAATAATTTTTCAAAATTAAAACCGTTTTTGTTGTATTGCATTTGTAAATATAAACTTTTAAATGGTCCACTCGTTATTTTGAGTACACTTTCACGACAGTAGTGCGCAAGAAATTAGACCTTCCCGGACAACAAATTGGTTAAATTTGAGTCGCGAGTTAGTTCTGCTCGTATACAAAATCAACTGAAACTGAAGGTAAACGACCAAATACAACAACGTTTATTTGTCAAATGGCCTCTGGAGTAGTTGGTGGACGAAAACATATGTACATAATTGGTCATTACTACCCTGCAGTCAGAATTACAACTTAACTTCTCACACCACATATGTTGTGTTTGCTGTTCAATGTCGACCCCGAAAGACTTTTCATGGCAATTTTAATTTTCTCTCAGAATTTTGGCCAGAAATCTGCTGAGCAGAAGTCGCCGGAGAAATATCTTTTCATTCTTCGGGGTATGAACTGTGGCCTTAAGCTTAACAAGACCGCATCGACTTCTAGAAGAAATTTACGTGAATAAAAAAGGGATGAATTAAGATGCACTACAAATCCATTCGAGATCCAAGAGCGTTCAGTGCCTGAATTTAGTGTAACTTTTAGGTTGAGGTGCAATTGTTTTATATTTCTTAGCAAACCCATTATTATCACCTGCAAGTACTATTGGTCGATGATTACCAATATCGTTAGTCCTAAATCAGATGACCAGAACATTAACGACATGTGGTACCAACATGACAGCGCTTTGTGTCCCACAGCTGATTTTGCATTGTTACGAGAATGGAAAAATTAAGATACTAGTGTTTTGCTTTTACATCGTTTAACATTAAAATTATAAACAAAATGTACAGAAACAAAATATTGGAGTAAACAAACCTGTTTACAAACAACAAACACCAGCATAAAGAGAAATGGTAAACAAGTAAACAAAAATACAACAACAAACACCAGCATGAATAAATGTTTATATTTATAGAGATTTTGAGAATTCGAATCGACGAAAATTCGGCATCGAGTACATTCATCAGACAGTTTACGTTGTCTGAGTTAGTAAAAGTTCAGTCAATCTTGTGTATAGACGCAATGAGTTTGAAGAAAGTAATCATGGTTTGAAGATCTCCATTACAAGCATCTGTCGAACAATTGTCTAGTAATTGTAATTGTTTATGCAAAAGAGTGCACACAGGAATAACAAAGAAAAGCAATTGTTGTCGTCTACATCAAGTTGTGAACAGTGGCACGCAGAATTATGCGAATAATAAAGAATTTTAATTAAAACTAAACACACACTATTCTTCTATCTCATTTGCAATCTAAGAGCTCTTATTCTAAACGGTATTAAAATATTCTTCAAAGATTTAAGGGTCACATCATCCCATCAATTTCACATCCATAGGGTCTTTCAATAGGGGTATTCTGGAGTATGCAAATAAGCCACAACAGAAAGCCAATGCAGCCAGTGCCATCGGTCAAATTAGGACTGATTAGGAACTGATGAAGCTTATAAGAGCAAAAGTGGTAATAATTTCAGTAGCAACTGCATGCACGTATTGTAGGGTATTTAAGCTTAAAAATCAGAGCAGAATTCATTTTAGTCCACAGTTTATATTCTTTTTTGTGTTTTTTTCTTTCTTGCGTATGTCCACATTAAAATCTAAAACAACAATCACTGACTGTTGCACCAAAAATCCAAATCCAGATCCAAAAACCAAGTAAAAAAAAAATCGTTTACCAACAACGATCATCAAGTGTATGTCGCACGCGTTTGCATTCAACAAAATTTATTGGAGTATCCATTGATTTTCTGAAAGAATTTCATATTGTTTGTGATTGTTTTGTTGTTGTTGTTGTTGTTGATGTTTGTTACGTTTTGTTTGCTTGCCACAAACGTGGTGTATTGTTTTCATTTGTTGCAGCACCAACCAACTTACGAGCCAAATATTTTCATTTCTTGTATAAAGTTTCGTTAGCATTTTATCAGTTGTCAGTTGAATTCTCTTCTTTTTTTGTTTTTTTTTTGTTTGTTTGGTCTCCAGTTTCAATTGCTTCCATCCAATGCGTTACGTTACGTTACGTTTCGTTTCGTTTTATTCGGATTCTCCTCAGTTTAGTTGCGAGAATGATAATGATCTCCACGTTGAGCGATTTTCAAGTCACTTTTTTTTTGTTGTTATTGTTTTTCATCTCATTTCTATAAATTGGATGACGTACGTATGCGTGCGTGTGTGTGTATGTGTGTTTAATCTCTGTAGTGAACAAAAAGTGAAAATTTGTGGCATTTTGAAAAGATTTTCGAAATTATTGTTAAAAGATTCTTAAATAAGCTATCAATAGAATTGTCTTGAAAGGAGTTTAGAGCATAACGAGAGTAAATTACTGAGGCTGGCAAACTAAGATTTAATTCGATAACACTGATTCAAAGAATTTTCTTTAAAAAAAAAATAAACGGAACGTTTTTCTCAGGCCCTAAGTGTTAAAAATCAGCACACGAGGGCAGAGTCTGTTGGAAACCCTATAACCTACCATCACATTGAATGCTATTGTAGTCGTGTGGAGGTCCCATAAGCCTGGCACAATTCAGAAAGATTTTCCGTCCTAACAAAGATAATTTGATCAGGTGGAATGCATTTATACATCCTAGCTTCCAAGATTGTGTTCTGATGATTCATTCTCTTTCATTTGTTTTTGTTACACCGAGGAAGGGTGAATGTACCTAATCGCACCATAAGGAATTAAGGAATTTACCCCCCCTCCCCCACTGAATCCCAATCGCGTCTCGTGGACTATTATGACCACTCCGCAACTACGGTGGTATTACTTCGGAGTGGAGACCTTTTGGCCCTTTGGCCTCTGCATGCTCATATCCGCGTCCATATTGCGTACCGAAAGTTAAGAAGACATTTAAGTGTCTCCACTATTCCTTTCGTCCAGGTTCCTGACTGGAATTTCATTTGGCACGTGTCCCAATGTCATCTATGCCGGCGTGCCTACATGTTCCGCAGTCTCAAGATCTTTCTCCTTCAGTCTCAGAATGTGCTCCACGTAATTCGCCACGCAAGCTCAATTCTCTCTACTCGCAATCATAATTCTGACAATATTAGCGGCCGTGATCGTTCCAAGCTCTGCAAGCGTGCACATTCGAAAACAGTGTGTTCTGCATTATCAATTACTTCCCTTTCCTCGTAAAGACAGTAAGGGGAGGTGGTCTTGCCTATTCTATGCAGATATTTCCTAAAATATCCATGACCCGATAGCATCTGCGTAACGTAGTAGTTTACCATTCCAAATCTCCGACCAATCCATGGCTTTATGTCCGGAATAAGTATCGCCGTCTACCTTCCTCTATCTTCATCGTTACGTTGTCGTTGCCATTCCGAAATGGTGTTTTCCCCGAAGTGACCGGTTATGTAATTTTCAGCCAATTTCGCCTTATAAATCTCCATCCGCTCTACTGCCAGCAGATCCTTAGGGTTGTACCTGCTATCACAAGGCCAAAATTTCGCTCCCATAGGGCATAATGCTGCTTGCAACCTCCATCAGGAGTCTCCGTCTCGCCGGTAGCGGTCCTCTAATATTCGCCATTAATCTGCTGAGCTATTGCAACGATCTTCTGGGCTTTGTCAGCCGAATACTCAATCTGATAGGAAAATATCAGTCTGCAATCCAGCCTTATACCCAATTATCTTACCGAGTTCTTTGTCCTAACTACCTCCTTTCCAATACTCAAGTCCACCTCCAAGGGGATACGCCGACCAGTGATCAGCAGTAATTCCGCTTTATGCATGGCCAGTTCTAGGCCGTGGGAATCCAACCATGTTTTTGTTATTAGCATTACACATTTCAGTTTTCGCTGCTCAATAATATCGGTGTATCCATCTGGTATATCCTCTCTTAGGATTCGATCGTAATTAACGTTCCATAAGTCGGCGCCGAGTTGGTGTTATATACCAGCTGTCTGTTATTCAGATAACTACTTATAATGGCCAGAATGTAGTGTGGTACCGAGAAATTGTACTCCAAAGCATTCAATACATCGCTCCATCTAAGACTGTTAAACGCATTTTTAATGTCCAAAGCAGTAGCACAGGCCTTGTAGAGCCACTCCCACGCTCTCTCAAGGCGTCAATTATAGACTGACCGGGTTAAAAACCATATTGTCTGGCAGACAGTCCAATAGCCGCAGTAAGCCGTGGCTTCAAGAGCCTCTCAAACAGCTTTCCTGATGTATCCAGCATGCACAGTGGCCTGTACGCGGATGGTTCCTCCGGATCGCCCTTTCCCTTTATTATTAAGACCAGCCGTTATTTCTTCCATATTTCGGGGAAAATACACTCTCTTAGGCACGCAGTCTCTTTCATTTAGAAGCTTTATATTGGGCTCACGCTGATCCACATTCTAAACAAATGTTTTTTGAATCTTCTCATTCAACAGAAAGAATCTAGCCTCATTGGCACATGATGCAAAGAATGACTGGATTTGCTTGCCTGGCTTACATAGATCAAAGAAATTATTCACTTAATTAATATTACAACCCTTCAGCAAGGATTACGACCTGACTTCTCACATCACCCATGTTGTGTACGTTAATTTCGGCATTCACAATTTAAAGTATAATTTACGACAAATATTGGAGAATCTTTTTCATGGCAATTTTATTTATTCTCACAGTTTTTGCCAGAAGACTGTTGAGAAGAAGTTGTCTAAGATGTTGTTACGTTTTTACCGATAATAATCGTTTGTTCACTATTCTACTTTACACTTCTGTCCGCGCAAGCAGTTACAACTGTCCGGTAGATCTTTACAACGGCGATCCTTAAACCACGACTGTTTACTTCGCACGCAACAGGTCTTTACACAAGACTGACTAAATTACTACTCGTAGTCGTCTGCTTTGTCTTTTCTTTTTATAGTCCTACGCAAACAGTCTGAGTAGAATGCTGAGATTCTTCACTGGCAAATAGCACTGTTACATATCGTCCTCTGTACAAATTGAATTGAAGACATCTTACAAGGGCAGAAACTTCTGATTGGAATATCGGGAAAGCTCTCGATCAAGTCACACTAACGGCCTTTGAACCATCAGCATATCACAGGAAGGCCCCTTTCATAAAGACTATGTAACTCACAAATTGCTCCACTTAAATTTATTATTCATTCATATAGCTAAGCATTTTGCTAAAACTATAAAGCTTGTTGGCCTTTATAAAACTTGGGTTCTAGTCTTCACAATCACATGTTAATCTTCGTATATTAACAGACTACACTCGAACAGCATATTCTGATAAGTCCTCTGAATGGGAGCCTTTCATTTACTATCCAGTGATATTCCCAGATACTTCCAGATTTATCTCCAGTTTATGTGATATTATATCACCCAGAAGTCGAATATTTTCCCCTTTAGCAAGTGTTCTAATTTTCATAAAAAAAAAAGTTGAGCGCCCTGGTATTCTAGTGGGTAGTGTGCTAGACTATTAGCGTGAGGGTCGTGGGTTCGATTCCCACCAGAGACTCTGGTCTGTGACATTACATCGGGCATATGGTCGAAGTTACTCAGATCGTACATGATTATAATATAATTTGTAATTGTATTGTAATTCTTAAATAAATAAATAAAATTTTCATAAAGGGTACTTTTGTTGCCTTGTCCACGCTGATCTTTAGCCCACTAGCACGCACTATCGACTTACATTCCCAAGACCTTTTTCAATGATCACAGAGAGCTCACTGTAGTGTAGTATATAATGTGTTGGCTTATTAGACATGAGACCACTGTTAAAATACCAAATCAGACAACTCCAGCGAAGTGAATTTAAAAAATATTTCTTCGGCGACTTGCTCTCAGCAGATTTCTAGCAAAAAAACTATCTGAAAGTAGATAAAATTACCACGAAAAGTTTCTCAAAAATCTGTCGTTCCGAGTTGACTTTAAAGTTTAAACTGTAGTTCGCGCCACTCATGTATAAAATTACCATTTACAATAAGAGTGGCGTGTAAAGGTAGGTTGTAATCTTGATTGAAGCGTTGTAATAACCAATTATGTATGATGTCACACATACATGCAATATTACAGAGTGTTTTAAAATTTTCCTTTAGCAATCATACCAATAGTCCATAAGATGAATAGCCTAGACACTACCATTTAGAGTGCTATCAAGCACAGCGTTTAATTTCACAACATTTCACATAAGACTGACTGAAATTTTACTAACTTACTTGTCTGCTTTGCCTTGCCTTTTATGTATCTTGCGTTTAATTTCACAACAACAACAATTGCTTTGTTTGTTTGTTATTTTCTCTGTTTAAACCCTTTGGATAAATCGTTACAATTACTAGACAACTGTTCGACTGATCTTTGTAACGGAGATCTTCAAACCATGATTACTCTCTTCAAACACAGCGCATCTTCACACAAGACTGACTGAATTTTTACTAACTCACTTGTCTGCTTTGCCTTGCCTTTTATGTATGGCAGGGTAAGAAGTCTAATGAATGTTTCTGAAGGAAATCTCTGTAATTATGAACAAGATCTAGTCAGCCACAAAATCAAAGGTAATTGAAAAACTTGTATAGAAAGGTTTTCACTAAATTTATCAAATTTGAAAGCATTTTGAATTAATTGCTCATTTTTATTGAAAATTTTAAAAACTTGAATAAATTTGAGAAATTTTGTTTGTGTAACTCCTAAATGGCTTTCTGAACCTTTTCACCGCTCTACCGCTATTACGCTAAACGATTATTCTTTACCACTTTCCCACAATGAACAAAATCGCAGTAACCCCATTCACCTTTTGTGCTGTGAAAATGGCTGTAAAACAAATGGTTAATCAATCTCTCCTGAAGTTTAAAAAAAAAAACGAAAAAACGAAAAATCCAACACAAAAGGATAAATTGGAGGCATCAGTATTTAAATAATCCACACCTTCGAGGGATGATAGAAAACAAAACTTTCTTTTTGTAGTCATTCATTCACCATTACAACGTTTACTCTTCCCCCTTCCCCCTCCTCCTCCTCCTATGGCATCGTTTAACGTGAATTTATTTTGAATAATTTTTTTTTGGTTTTTGCTGTTCTTTTCAGTTAAATTTTTTGTTTGTCTTTTTTCATTTTTGTAAATTTTTTCTTTTTGTAAATACGAGTATAACGGTTATTTGCCGTTACAACACCTGCAGTTATGCTACCGTTACGCGCGTTGATGTCATCGTCGTCGCTACTGTTCCTTCTCTTTCGCTTCCTTTTTTTTCTCATTATTTTGTCAGCCATTTACGGGTGTTTGTGTCAGAGCTTTACGGAAGAGTGGGTCTCTCTCTGTGTGTACGCGTGTGTGTGTGTGTGCGTGTATTTTTCATAACTTTTTCTGATGCCTTTTGATCTTTTGTGAAATCACTTTTTATGTCTTCTGTAAAATTTGATTAAAAAACGAATATTTTTTGTTGGTCTTGGCGTGTTTTAAATTAATTTATTTGAACGCTTCTCTTTTGCCCGCTTTTTTCCCCGTATTTATGCTCCGCCTCGAGTTGATTGTTTTACTCAGTTGTTGTTGTTGTATTTCATATTTCTTTCGAAGAATTTTTGTAGTTGAAACTTTTTATATCACTTTGTTTGATGTTTTAATTTCATTAAAGGATTCGGTTTTTTGATAAACAACATGAATGTTCCCTAAATCAGATGTTCCCAAACATTCATAAAATGCAGTGGCTGTCTTTCTAACCACTGAACAAAATATTTTGCATTTAACAGTGCTATGCAATATACATATTTTGACTCTTATCGGTGTACGGAGGAGCACGAAGTTTTTCATGTTGCATCCAACATTATGAACTGAACTGCACAAGATCGATCAAACCTAGTGATGATAACAATCATAACAAACATCATTTATAGGGGTACGGTAGGCCTGCTCTTGGTAAAGAGTAGAACCCAAAAAAAAAATTCCTCCCATACATACACTCAGTACAACAACAATTGTCCCGATAGCCTAGTTGTTAAGGTGCTTAAGTTCAAGTCGTGTGTTCGGAATCCACCAGAGACTCTTGGTGGTTGTGATTGTCTGATTATTTGTCGAACATTATATATTGTTACGAAATTACAAATTGTGTTTTGCTTTCACATCGTTTAAATTGAAAACATCGTTAAAAAAAACATGCTAAACAAGTATGTAAACAAAAATATACCAACAACTACCAGTATAACCAAAAAGTAATAAACAAGTAAACAAAAATGCAACAACAAACACTGCAAGAGTAAATATAAACAAAAATACACAAACAACAAAAATGTAACAACGATGTTTATATTTATAGAGATCGAAAACGAGAAGGCGAAGCCACGATCATTCGACTTCAAGATCATTCATCAGACTGTTTAGGTTGCAATATAAAAGGCAAGGTTCTACACAGATAGTGTGTTGGCTTATTAGACGTGAGGCCACGGTTCAAGCCTATGGTAAGATATCTCTAGTAAAAAATTCCGTGACTATGTCTCAGGAGAATTCCGGCAAAAACTATGAGTATCACATATAATTGCCGTGAAAAGTTTCCCACAAATCAGTCGTTAGAAGTCGACTTTTAACTATAGGTCCCGCCACCCATGTATAAAATTAACACACACAAATAAGTGGCGTGAGAAGCCAGTTCGTAGTCTTGACTGACGGGTTGTAATGTTGTATTTGCAAAGGCAGTATATTGTAAAAGCAGATCGTGAAGGCACGATCATTGGACTTCAAGATCATTCATCAGACTGTTTAGGTTGCCATATAAAAGGCAAGGCAAAGCAGTCAACGAGTCAGTCTTGTGTGAAAACGTGCGGTCTGTCGAACAATTATTATTGTTTTCTCTAAAAAGTGTAAAGCAGAAGAACAAACAAAGCAATTGTTGTTGTTTGCATCAAGTTGTGTATAGTGACACACAGAATTGTGCAAATAATAAAGAATTTTAATGAAAACTAAACACAAATCTATTTTTATTTTATTTCCAATTTACGAGCTTATATTTTAAATGTTTTCAAAAGGTAAAAACGTAACAATTACAGTAAGAATAAGAAAGTCAGAATTGTTAGTAAAAAACAATTCACGACACTGGTCATTAAATTAAAAAAAAAACGTTATCTTGTAAAAAAAAGTGAAAGAAACTGGCATCCTCATCGATAAACCAAAGCTTGAAAAGCCAAAAACAGTGCTTACACCCGAGAATATTGCTGCTGTGGCAGAAAGTGTGCGTGAAGCGCCATCAACATCAGTTCACCGTCGTTCTCAATAATTGAACATTTCGGAGACATCAATGAGACGAATTTTGCATAAAGACGTCATACAAAGTTCAATTGGTTCAGGAGTTGAAGCCAATTGACTATCCAATGCGTTTTCGCTTAGCTAAGTGAGCCTGCGATCGACTTATGACGATTTTGGCAAAAAAAAATCATCTTTTCAGATGAAGCTCATTTTGATCTGGGCGGGTATGTAAACAAGCAAAATTGTCGCATTAGGGGCACAGTAAACCCGCACGCTTACATTGAAAAGCCGACGCACCCAAAACGAGTCAATGTTTGGTGACATATCGGATTTTGTTCCAGAGGCATAATTGGGCCATTTTTCTTCGAAACTGAGCAAGGAAAGGCCGTTACAGTCAACGGCAATCGTTATAGGGCCGTGTTTAATGAATTTTTGTTCACAAAAATTGAAGAGGAGAATATTGGCAATATTTGGTTTCAACAGGATGGCGCTACGTGCCCAACTCGATGTTTTGCGCCCTGTTTTTGAAGCACGCATTATCAGCCGTAGAGCTGATGTCGTTTGGCCGCCTCGGAGCTGCATTTGATACCGTTGGACTATTATTTGTGGGGTGCCGTCAAAGAAAAGTGTTACGCCGACAAGCCAGAGACAATTGACGCTTTTGTGAAGCCATAATGAGCTTAAAAATTGGACCTATCGTGTAGGCTACTGCATGGCAGCCATTTGCACGAAATTATTTTCCATTATTAACCGGAAGGATTGTACTTTCAAATAAAAAAAGAAATTTGAGAAAATATGTATTCAGTAGTTTTTTTAAGGCATTTAAAAAAGATAAAGTTATTGGACGGACTATCTTTCTTGTATTCCAACAAGATTCAAAAAAAAATTCATTTTTTAAGAACGATAAGGACCCTATCATCCTAAGACAAGGGGTTCAATCACCTGCTTAGCTAGTAAAAAGTGCTATCGAAATCATAAATCGAAAATGCGGATACTATGTCGCAGGTCCGTGCTCTTAGCAACAGTTTCGGAACCTCTGACGCAGCTTTTATTTCAATTATTCAATTTATTTTTACCGCAGGCATTGTCAAAATATGGTTTTTGAAAAATTATAAATAGAAAACGAAAAAAAAGCAAAAAGAAGAGGAAAAAAGTATGAGTAAACAACGTTTGTTTTGATTAGCCAACAATAAAAACAACAACAACAACAACTGCAACAACTACCAATACTACTACAACAAAGTCAATTTTTCATTCAAAACTTTTCAGAATTTTTACTTGAAGCGTGTTTGAATATTAAACACACAACAGCTCAGCAATAGAAATTAAATTCGTTTTTAAAGCCAAAAAAAAATTTCCTTTTCCTTCTTTACCCAAAGGGTGTATTTATTTGACTTTCTTTATGGCGTCTCTTCTTTTCTTCTTCTTTTCATTTACACTCGAACAACAGCTATAGCCAGGAAAGTTAGTGAAGCAGCCAGCCATTCAGCCAGCCAAACAAGTTGCCGGAAAGCGCGCAAAAAAGTGAAAGTGATTTGGCGGAATTTTATTGCCAAGGCTTCTGTTTATATTTTTGCTCACACTTTATCGTCGTACCATTTACCGTTAAAAGGCTTCAAATAGAACATTAGTAAGCTTATACAACTAGGAACACATAATGAGTCCCAAAGGATTTCGCCTAAAATAAAGTGGATCAACAAAAACAGAGAAAATGTAAGAGTTTAAAATAAAAAATAAAAAAAATGGAAAAAGAAGGAAAAAGAAATTTTAAATTAAGTAATGAGCTAATTTAAGTACTTAATTATGGAAATTATTTTTAAATACGAGCATCATTTGAAACAAAAAATACTAGCTTTGGCATTAGTGAGTGGAAAATCTAAATAAAATAACAATGAACCTGAATTAAACTCATAGTCGGTCAAGTCTAACTAATGATACCCCATACCACGATATGCAAAGTAATAGTTAGCTTTCCCTATGAAAGCAATTATGGGAAGGAAATCAATAGAGATGGTCATACTGTGGAAGGCTATTGAATTGTTAATTAATCCGTAAGTGGAAGCTATTTGGTGTTTGATAAAAGCAACATCAAACAGTAACATTTAAAATATTGCGCAAAAATGGAAATTGTGTATGGCTTTCCCATCGTTTAACATTAAAATTATGAACAAAAACTACAAAAACAAACGCAATGAACTTGTTTACATGATAAACAAGTAAACAAAAATATACCAACCAAATACATACATAACATAATTGGTCATTACAACCCTTCAGTCAGGATTATTGACCTAGTTCCTCACACTACTTATGTTGTGTGTGTTAATTTTATACATAAGTGGAGGGACCTACAGTTTAAAGTCGACTCCGTACGACAGATTTTTGAGAAACTTTTCATGGCAATTTTATTTACTCTCAGAGTTTTTGCCAGAAATCTGCTGAGAAGAAATCGCCGAAAAAATACTTTTTGTATTTTTTTTTTATGTCTGGCCAGGGACTCGAACCCTGGCTTTACGTTTAATAAGCCAGCACACTACCTACTAGACCACGGCGACTTCACCACCAACCAAATGCTACTATAAAAAAAAGTAATGAAAAATCTTGCAACAAAAACTTTTAATGTAAACAGAAATATAACAACAAACGAGAATGAATGTAAACAATAACATGTTTACATTTAAAGAGATTTAAAAACGCGTAGTCTGCTATATAAAAGACAAGACCAAACAAGCAACGAGTCAGTAAAAATTCAGTCACACTTGTGTGAAAACGCCGTCTGTTTAGGATAGTAATAGTGGTTTGAACGTCCCCTTTATAAAAATCTGTCGAACAAATTGACTAGTCGGGTCGCCGTGGTGTAGTAGGTAGTGTGCTGGCTGATTAGACGTAAAGCCAAGGTTCGAGTCCCAGGCCAGACATCAAAAATAAAAAATACAAAAAGTATTTTTTCGGCGATTTCTTCTCTTTCTCTTCTTGAAAAGTTTCTCAAAAATCTGTCGTTCGGAGTCGATTTTAAACTGTAGGTCCCGCCACTTCTGCATAAAATTAACACACACAACATATGTGGTGTGAGAAACTGCGGGCTTTCTGGGGACAATTGCTGTAGACTGTCTAATGGTGAAGGTATAGCACTGGCCATTTTATAGTCACCACCAGCAACTCCTTTCCTTACCGTTTGCATGTTCTCTCTCTAACTTTCCACATTTCCTAAAAAACGTGCACAATGCACTGCATGATTAGGGGTCATCCCCTGAGTGCTGGTTTTATAAACAAAAAAAAAGTAATTGTTGTTGGTTACGCAAAAGAGTGCAGAGAGAGGAATAACAAACAAAGCAATTGTTGTTGTTTACATCAAGTTGTGAACAGTGACACACAGAATTATGCAAATAATAAAGAATTTTAATTAAAACTAGACACAAATTTATTTTTATTTGCAATCTATGAACACATATTTTAAACGTTTTTAAAAAGTAAAAACTTAACAATATTTTCCTTCCGTACTCACGTTCGAAATAGAACTATTTTGGTCAATACAAGAACCCGTTTTTCCTTTTAGGGCAATGGTTTGTGCACTAATGTGTATTTGAACGTATTGAACAACTAATATCACAAGAACTAAATCATAGATTGTCTATTCTATGTTATTTTATATTTATCCTCAAACGGATTTTTGGAGAAATGAGCATAAACAGTGGCCATATTATTGACGTTTGTTGCTATTTGTTACGAATTTGGATTAAAATCTGTCCGCGACAGCCGCGTGATTTACTTGCATTAAAAGTTAGCAAACCTGTCGCTAGAATGCTAGAAAATTGTAGTGAAAATCTTTCAGTTTTTAATCCCTTTTTTACTACTTGTCTGTTTCGAATAAGATATTGCGGTTAAATCACTACATCACTACAATCGAAACCAAATTGATAAACTTCAAAATTATAAATCTGAGAATGTATACAAATTACCTCTCATCAATCTCTGTCTTGTGTGTAGTTTATTATTCTAGCAGCCATTAGATTTCTGAATCGTAAACACCGTTCAACTTTTGATTTGTTTTTATCAGATCTTATGGTATGTACCACCACATCCTGCATTGTAAATACTCATATTTTTGTGTATAATGTAGCAGCAATAAAGTGTTTGAATTTTTTAATCATTACAGAAGAGTTCACATGTTAATTGTAAACGGTCACTAGAGAAAAAGACCATAGAATGGCAAGAATACGCTGACGAAAGTACAATTTTACATGCCACAATAAACAGATATCCCGATGCCTGTTTTTCTTGTATTTTATACGGCAACGTAAACAGTCTTATAAATGTTCTTGAAGTCGAATGTTCGTTGCTTCGCCTTCTCAACATCTCTATAAATGTAAACATAGTTTTTTATTATCACTGTTTCTGTATTATTGTTTACTTCATTTATTGTTGTTGAATTTTTGTTTACTTGTTTATCCCTTTTTTTATACTGGTGTTTGTTGGTATATATTTGTGTACATATTTGTCATGTGAACAAGTTCATTGTTTTTTTTATATTATTTTTTTTCTTATAATTTAAATGTTTAAAGATGTAAAAGCAAAACACCATTTCCATTTTCAACAATATCTTATTTTTTAAAAGTCTTGTAACAGGAGAAATAATATTTCTTTCTCGGTAAGTACTTTTTTCACAATTTACTAGTCTTGTCTTATTGCTGACTCTCGGTAACACATAGCTTTCCCAATGCTGGTGATATTTTTGAGCATCATTTTTAGACAGTTTACACAACGTTTTTGGACAAATTGAATCCTTGATGCTGATGATTGTTGCAAAATGTTCTGCATGCAAATAGTGGGTGATTTCCATTTTTGCACAGATTGCATTGTGAGATGACTTGCCGATCTGATGTTATGGAAGTGCATACTCTTGACTTGGAGTGTGCAGATCTTTCCTTATCAGATATTGATTCCATGGATTGAAAATGTCTTTCCAAAAAATTTAAAAAGTCCTTAATTTTTGGCACTTCTCTTGGTTTTGCTAAGGATTGCTCGAAGTGCAGCCGAGTAGTTTGGTCTAATCGTTTAAGTAGTAGATGAAGCAATATCGGATCCCATGATGAGGTGTCAATGTCAAGATTTTTGAGGGATAACAGACACTCTTGGATTTTGTCATGTAGGGATTTATAATTATCATTTGCAGTCTTGATTGGAGTATCAACCATCTCATGAATTAGTTTACTCACCAGTAACCTTCTATTGTCGTAGCGCATTGTCACTACAGACCATGTTGTTTCAAAGTATTCTCCAGTTGTGGCGAAATGTTTGATTAGGTTTGAAGGTTCACCCACTAAATGTGTTTTAAGATACCACATTTTTTGGACCTTTGGAATTGACTGCTGGATGATCAGCGATGAAAATAGGTCGTGGAATTCCTTCCACTTCATGTAGTTTCCATCAAAATTCGGCATGGTAATTTTTGGAATTGGTACTGTTGATGAGGCCGATTGCCCATGGTTGTGCTCATAATGGTTGTTCGGATCTGCGATTGCTGTAAATCGATTTGATGCTATACGGACCTCTTTTTCGTTTTGAATGAACCTCTGCATATTGTAGCCCTGTAAGAATGGTTCATCAAAAATTTTGTAATGAATAGATTGAATGTCTTGCCATAACCTTGTGGCGGCTATGGCATCATCTTGCGTAAAATCATCTGTTAATAGCCGCTCTACAGATGATATCATGGCTGCCTGCGTTCGAATTAACTTCACTACCCCTGCAGCTGGTGCAGTGGCTTCCTTGTTGAATGTTTCATGATCTTGGTCAGTTGAGCAATGGCTCATGGCTTCCCTTGTGGCTTCAACAGGAACTGTTGCCTGACTATGACTGTCTGTGCTGCGGCCCATGTGTGGTTTCGTGACTCCAAGGTTTAGTATTGATGTTTCAAATACCTCCTTGTATTGCTGCACGAGCTTCATAATTGTAATCATGCTCCAATGGTAGCTGCTCAAGCAATCTGATTCGGTTATCGTTTACTTCAAAACTTGCCCACTCCTCGTCTAACCTTCTTAGTCGTTCTTGAAAGTAGCTGGTGGTAGTCTTTCTAGCAACTGGATCCTTTTTATAGTTGCGGATTATGGCTTCAATCCGCTGACCAATTTGCTGTTGAGCGGCAACATGATGCCCTTGCCTGCTTTAACTAAAACGTTGTTTAGGATAAAACGCTGCTTTTAACAAGAAATAGAAATCCTGTTCCTGATACAGCATCACGTCGGGGTCACCAAAAATGTTAATTAAATTGTGTTTTGTATAGACTGTTCTGACAAGCACTTTAACCTGCAGAAACCTTGAAATAAAAAATAAAAGAATTGGTGAATTTTGCACAGCAGTGGTTCGTTCATCAACTCCATCGCTAGATTTTATTTATTTTCTTTTATACTAAATTTATGCTTACATATGTATAATAATTAAATTACAAAATATTGACAAAATGCTTAACTAAATTCTTATTTACACAATAACAAAAAATGCAAACTTAGTTAAAGTGTCATTGGCCTAATTAAGAATAATTTAAATAATATACATATAATATAACTTCAACATTTATTCAAAGAGTAATACTATATACATATGTGTATAAACATTAAAGGCATTAAAGAATGTTTATAAACATTTATTCAAAACAATAAAAAATGTATAAACATGACCTTAATTTTCTTGATATTCTTTTGAGGGTATCCTTGTTATGCTCCTGTTGGTATGAAGTGATTAACTAATGCTGCCACCATGAAAAACTTGATTGATTTGTTTACTTCTTGAGGAGTAGGAAACCACTGATCAAAAAACTCAGCTTCCAATTATCTTGACACCCAGTCCTGGGCACTGAAATTCCGCTTTGAAGACTGCATTTATACAACTTGATCTGATTATTTCTAATTTGGATATTTTTTATTACTTCTTTCATTCTTTTTATAACCGTTCAGAGTAGAATTATTTAAAATTTTTCATAAAAATTAAATTGAATTTAATTTTGAAAATATTTTCTACATATAATGCCCCTGCACCACTTAACTTAAGCTCTCTGGAATGGTTTGCAAAATATTTTCCTACGAAAACGACAGTAAAGGATAGGATAAATGAAAATGAACTCAACAAAAATCACATGAATTCCACATGAATGTTGACCAAGAAAAAACAAAAACAAAAAAGAGAAGAAAAAACTGCAAAAGACGAAACTATTAAAAGTGTTTTATGGTTGTAGAGACAAGCATAAGAAATAATGGCGTCTAACACTGAAGATTTAAAGGTTTTCGAATATTTTTTTTGGCACAGTCGTCGTAATGATGGCTACACCAACAGCACAAAACAGGCAAAATAACCATTATTTAGCCACACAAGAGAACGAAGGTAGCAACGAAGCATAAGGTAGGTAGCAGGTTGCAGTAGAAGGTGAAAAGGCTTCTTATATTGTTTAGTCCCTTAGGCATTCAATCAATTTGATGGCTACCGTTTCAACTCCTCAGTCAGTGTCTAATCATTTGAAGCTCTCATATCGATCATGACTATTTCATGAGTATCGTAAATCCGTAAACCTTCTACCAAATGGGAAATGCGTGAATCATGGAATAATAAATCAAAAATTTTAAATCGTAAATCTAAAGTAGCCTACACTGATTATATGTATGTTATCGATAATTTAACCTCCAAAAGAAAAGGGAATGAAACAGTCATCTTTGTCAATAAATTTATTGTACCACCCAAGACAAAAAGCAAGAAGAAAAAGACGAGGAAAAAAAACTGAAATTAAAAACTTCACTGTTTGCCAAAAAGAAACAAAAAAAACGAAAACGAAGAAATTTCAAATGGGGGTTGTAGGAAAACATTAAAATCCGAGTAGATTTTCTGTTGGAGGGAGTTGGCAAATCATCATCATACACACCCATACCCAGAGAATGTCGTGCTATAAATTTGGATCAGCAGCAGCAGCAGCAACATTCTTTCTCTCTAACAAAGAATTGCCATCAGAAGCCATAATTCACTCATAGAATATTTTGTTGCTCCTAAATGATGGCTGCTCTTGCCAGTAACTTAAGAACACAACTACAACGACAACAAAAAAAACCAAATCTAACTCAAAATCATTGCAAACAAATCTCAAAGACGGAACATATAATTTCTTTGAAGGAATACGTACAATTTGGTTCGATTGCCATTATAGCCACGACGAGAACGACGCTAAGAAAACTTCAAATTTATGGTAAAAAATCTCATCAATTTTTGGTTGGGTATTGTCATCATTTTCATCATCAAACATTAAAGTGCCTTTTTAAGGGTTGCCATGATTTGCATTTCTGATACGGAGATAATTTAAATTTGGAGTTATCATATGGAATAGCTACTCACCTCGTCCTGCATGAGAAATTTTTTTAGAGCCTTCTATAAATATTCTTACGTTTTTACCTTTTTAAAAGCGTTAAAAATATGAGTTCATAGATCGCAAATAAAATAAAAATAAATTTGGGTTTAATTTTAAATCAATTCTTTATTATCCGCACTACTTTTGTGCCACTGTTCGAACTTATTCCACGTACACAACAATAACTATCACAATACGTGCTTATTCGTTGTATTTCTTTGCTTACAACACTTGTTAGTTATTCTTCTTTGCTCACAAACTTTGTGTAAGCACAACACTAACAACTGCTTTATTCGCACGCAACTTGTCTGTACACAAGTCTGACTGAATTATAGCTCTGACTGAGTTATATCTTCACACACAACTGATTGAATTCTCACTGCAACCAACGTGACGTCGTCACACACGGCTAACTAAATTCGAATTCCTTCATTGCTCGCTTTTGTATTGCGTTTTATATCACTGGATCAACAGTGTGATGAATGGTCTCGAAGGATGATGACGGCCTTCCAAAATATAAACAACTTCTTTCCATTTTTGTTGTTTGTGTGTCTTCTATGCATTTTGTTTTTGCTTGTTTACATTCATCCAGGCAGATTAAATGTTGCTTGTGTATTCGTGTATCCGCTATTTTATTTTTTTTTTTGCGTTGCGTTTTGTTTTTGGTTGTTTACTTCTCTTATCTCTTATATTTTTTTATACTGATGTTGTTGCTATATTTTTGTTTATTCTTTGATCATGTAAAGAAGTCCATTGTTTCTCTTGCTGTATTTACATGTTGATCACGGGAACAAGGGCATTATTTTTGTTTTTGGAGCTTTTGTTTATTATTATAACAACACCATTTCCACTTTCGTAACAATATTGTTACATTTTTATCTTTTAAAATCGTTAAAAAAAAGTGAGCTCCTAGATAAAATAAAAATTAATTTTAGCTTTAATTAAAATTCTTTATCATTCTCACTATTCAGAGTGCCACTGGTTTTCTTTGTTATTCCTCTGTTTATATCCTTTGCATAAGCAATAACAATTACTAGACAATTATTTGACAGATCTTTGTAATGGAGATCTTCAAACCACGATTACTCTCTTTAAAAACATCGAGAATTCACACAAGACTTACTGAACTTCACTAACTCAGTCGTCTGCTTTACCTTGCCTTTTATATGGCAGCGTAAACAGTCTGATGACTGTTCTTGAAGGCAAACGATCTTGTTTACGTTTAATATTATAGTATTGTTGGTATGTATACTTTTGTTTACTTGTTTACCATTTATTTTATGCTGCTGTTTGTTGTTATATTTAGCAGTACTATAATTTATAAACAGGTTTCTTTATTCACATTGTTTTGTTTTTGTAGCTATATATGTATACATAAATGTAAATACAAATCGTAAGCCTTCTTTCTATTCCTGATTTATAACAAAAATATTTGAGATATCCTTTCAAGGCAAATTTCGTTATCATCAAACGTATTATTATTGGAAGTTGTAGAAGAGTGAGAACCATTATATTTTCTAAAAGTGCTTTAATTCAGACCAGATAAACGCTACCAATCAGATGGAAAGCAGACCCGGGGAACGTATACAAAGCTACCACGTGAAGCAAACTGTTAAACATGGAGGCGACAATATAATGGTTTGGGGATGCTTAACATGGTGGCATGTTGGCCCCCTATATTTAGTAGATGGTATCATACGAAAAAGGACTATCTACAGATTCTGCAAACACATCTTCCGAGTTTTATGGACAAATGTGCTTATCCCAAATAAGAAATTGTTTTCCAACACGATGGAGATCCGAACCACACAGCAAAAATTGTAAAGATATGAAATAAGAAACAAAATTTTCAATTAAGCACAAAGTCCCGACCACAATCCTATTGAAAATCTTTGGTCATTCATGAAAATCCGGCTCCGGCAATACGAAAAAGCCCCAACAAACATGAACAAATTTTGGGTTCGTATAAATGCGGAATGGAATTGAATTCCGAAAGATGTTATTGAAAATTTTGTAAAAAGTCTTCAAATCGCGTAAATCAAGCTATTTCTAATAAGGTCCTATGGGCCAAATATTGAAATTGGGTCAGTTTCTTGAATTTTCTGGAAACGTGCAAAATTGAGTTTATGCGGGTTATTTTCGTTTTTTCATTCAAATTCATTTAATTCATTTCATTAATTATTGTTTGTACAATGGGTCAATTTCGACATCCTCTAACCTAACCTAATTATTGTTTCTTGGCCTAGCTTCTTCTAGAATTAGTGAAAAATGTAATCGAGGTACACATATTTTAATAGCAACTTTGATAGAACCTAGGTAAGCTAGGGTAAGGCATTTGTGTTCACCACAGTTTGAAGCTAATTATTTATTCATAAAACCTTCTAAGTTTCCCAAAGTGAAATATGAATATCATGCGAAGACCAGGCAGCATGACATCTTGAAAAAGTTTTGATTGACACTATAGGAGCAAATACAATTCAATATTCGAATTTTTATTGAGAAAAGTATTTGTAAGCAACAGCAGATGACAATCCCAACTTCAGGAGACCAGCCACCTAGCGGAGTTGTGCTATTTTTTTTTTCACCGGAACGCGTTCCGGACTCCGGTTCACAGTTCTAAAAAGCAAGCCGGTTTGTTCCAGTTCGGGTTCGGTCCAAACCCTTGTTTATAAAAATCAGTAATTCTATTTAATTTTTTTCGTTATCAGAAATCATCTTTAGTTCCGGAACGCGTTCCTGTCCAAAAAGGAAGTACCGGAACGACGTTCCGGAGCGTTCCGGCTCGACAACACCACTGCAACCACCTATGATCTTGATAAACTGAACAAAAACTTCGAAAGAACTTCTATTTACAAAATAATTTTCGATTTGTATAAAATTTAGCATCGCATGGCAACCCTGGCTAGTTTATTTAGTATCCCTTAAAGAATGTCTTGATGGTTTCTTGACTCATATATTTTCGTAGTTCTGACATTAACTGCTATCGCACGAAGAAGCATCATTCAAGAGCACGAGAGGACAAAAACAAAAAAAAAAATAAACTGCCTTGGAAGGATACTAAATTCTCAAAATACAAAAAAAAAAACAACGAATAGAGAGAGGAAATAAAATTGAAAACGTTTGGAAAGGGTCACATAAAAATGCGAAAGAAATTCGAAACGAAAATAAAGCACGTGCGGGTGGTTGGCATGGCCAAAATAAAATGTAAGGAAGGCACAGAAAGATTGAATGAATGTTACGAAAAATGTATAAATTTTCCCGCCAAAGTAACGATTTATTGACAACTACCGTTTACCTCTGCCCCCCCGTTTCTTATCCTCTCTACACCTACACATTAGAAGATTTCTGTGTTCAAAACTAAAACGAAACGAAGAAGTTGACTTAAACAAACGATGCTGCGCTACATTTTACAACAACTCATTGTCGATATCTTTGAAAAACAATCAGTTTCGTACTCATGGGCTGAGCCATAGATCTTCGGGACTTCTTTGCTTTTTTGTTTTTCTCTTCCTTAAGATAGAAACAACGAAGACGACATTAAAAAGACGACGTTTTGCAAACAATAAATAAAATCGTACACCAAAGTAAGGCAACCAGGAAGAGAGAGAGAGAGTGGGAGAGAGATGCACTAAAGCAGTGAAAGAAAAAACCTTGAGCAGAAGAAATGTTTGATTGTATGGGTGGGTGGAGATGATAGTACTACTGTATGGATGGATAGATGGTCGTTTCGTTAAACACTTTCATTTTGTCTTATTTCCGTCTTATTTTTAAGCCATAAATACTCGTGTACTCGTATAAATGCTAACATTCATGGTGTGGGTGTATGTGTGTGTTTATGTATGGTATGTGCCAGTGTAATTATAACAAATTCCTTTTAAATATTTGTAACATTGTTTGTATATGGATATACTCATACATACATATACATACATAAGGGCTGCTAATGAATCATTTAAATATCATTTTACACACATCCATACATACACGCACACATACATACAAACACAATTATTTATATGAATATTATACTCTCTCTCTCTCTAATATATTTTCGTAATACAGTTGGCGCTCACATCGTCACTTTTCCCAACTGTAAGTTTCTTTCAGTTGGTTTTGATAATTTCTTCTTTTTTTTTTGTGTTTTGGCTGACATTAATTTCCATCAAATGAATGGGTTGTCCCCCAAAAAAATAAAACACTTCAGAAGTGGAATACTAATGGCACGCAAGGGAAGAATATTTTAATTTAGAACTTCTTTAAAGAAGTTCTCTAATCCTTTAGAAAGATAATTAGAAAACGCTTTCTAAAGGTACTTGATGAACTAAGAAATCATTAACGTTGCTTCACTAATGGACTTAGGAAATTGTATCGACTTTAATGCCGACACCGTACAACAACATATTTTTGAGAAACTTTTCATTGCAATTTTATTTACTATCGGAATTTTTAACCTGAACATTATTTTAAATATACTTCAAGCAGTCAAACACTCTTTTAAATCATATAGGCATTGGTAATCCTCGAATATTCTTTCTAGCCTGATTTTAAAGAATTCTACCGGACGGATTCTAACTTGTATTCCATTACTATTGTCGTTGTCTTACAAATGCTTGAATAATAGGGTTGCCAGCATCATCATTTAAAAACAACAACCTCTATAAAAATACCGGGTTATCCATTTTGTGGTTTCAAAAGTAAACGTAAATAAAACACATAAAATATGTTTTTCCATGATATTTCTTTTTTATTGTAAAGTTTGAACGTTGACATTATGTGTGAAATACTACATCATTTAAATGACCTCCACGCGAAGTGTGTGAGAAAATTTTCTCCCACTTTTTGACACATATTGGTTGATATCTCAGCCATAACTTGACGAATGTTGGTTTTTAAATGCTCACGAGTTAAAGGTTAAAGTGCCTAAACACAGTCCTTCGCGTAGCTCCACAAAAAAAAGTCTAATGGTGTCAAATCGCATGATCTTGGTGGCCAGTTGATATCGCCACGACGAGAAATTACGCGGCCAGGAAATGTCTCTTGCAATAAAGCCATATTCGCTCGAGTTCTGTGGCATGTGGCACCGTCTTGTTGAAACCACATATTCTCCAAGTCATGTTCTTCAATAGCAAGCAAGAAAAAAAGTCGGTTCACATATGGCCATAACGCTCCGAATTACCGGTGACAGTCGTTCCATCGCCGTTTTTGATGAAGTAAGGTCCAATCACACCTTCGGACCAAAGAGCGCACCTGATCCAGATGGAAGGGAATGCTTTAACTAATAACAGTAGGAAATTCTACTTGATCGATTCACCGAAGCTATTGCTGATGTTACAAAATGAATGAAATTGTTAACAAAAAAACCGGCCTAGTTTGTCACATCAGTCATGTTGTGTGTGTTAATTCTATACATGAGTTGCGAGCCCTACAGTTTAAAATCGATTCCAAACGACAGATTTTTGAGAAACTTTTTCATGGCAATTTGATTTAATCACAGAGTTTTTGACAGAAAATTGTTAAGCAGAAGACGTCGAAGAAATATTTTTTCATATACTTTTGCGTTTGACTCAGAATTATACTCATAATTTTTGATACTTATACGCATTCATACTTATTTAAATATCATGGAAGATCTACTCATATTCAAAGTTTGAAGCACTCATCATATTCATGCTTAACAACACGTATGATGTAAGTATGATTCGCGTACGAACATTAAAATACTCACAAGAAGAGAGTTTGAGCCGTCTGAGCTGGGGTTTAAAGCACGGGTACGTCTCTACAATAATAACATGACATAATTACAACCCTTCAGTAAGGATTACGACCTAGTTTCTCACATCACCTATGTTACGTTTGGTAGACAGTTTACAGTGGACTGCAAACGACAGATTTCTGAAAAACTTTTCATGGTAATTTTATTTACTCTGAGTGTTTGCCACAAATAATGTCCTGAGTTTTCAACCGAGGCCTCATCTGTAATAACCCAACACACTTCCTTCTACACTATGGGGACTTCAAATAAAAATATATTTGATTTAATTGGGCTCTTAAAAGATTCTGCTGCTTGATATTTCAATGAAATTTGTTGTTTTTATCTCTGGTTGTGACAGTGCATCTTGACTTAACTGTATTTGAATATTTTATCGACAAAACGATAATACCTCGCAGACCACTTACATAAGCAGTTACAAATTGAATACTACTTTCATGAATGAAATCCATTTTAATGCTTCTGGTCCACGTAGAAACATTTAACTATTAACAGTAGGACTTTCAACTCAGTTCAGCAAGGCTATTGTTACTGTTATAAAATAAATGAAATTATTACCAACAATTTCTTATTGTTAAATTTAAAACATGAGCTCTTAGATTGTAAATAAAATAAAAATCAGTTTGTGTTTAGTATTAATTAAAATTCTTTATTATTCTCACAATTGTGGGTATCACTGTTCACAACTTGATGTAAACAATAACAATTGCTTTTCTTTGTTATTCCTCTGTTGATACATTGCATAACAATAACAATTACTAGACATTTATTCGACAGATCTTTGTTGCCGAGATCTTCAAACCACTAACTCACTCAGTCTGATGAATGTTCTTGAAGAAGGATGTTAATGACTCCGCCTTCTCGAAATCTCTATAAATGTAGACATCGTTGTTTCATTATTGTTGTTTCTGTATTTTGTTTACATTTATTCTTGTAGTGTTTGTTGTTGTACTTTTATTTACTTGTTTACCATTTTTTATGCTGGTGTTTGTTGTTGTATTTTTGTAACAATATTTTCATTAGCTTTTGTGGTCACACGAGACAATAAATGTTACATCTTTATGGTCTCTTTCTAGATATCCGCCATTTGATACCGACATAAAACTGTTTGGTGACTCAGAACCAGATAAGTGGTCGTTAGAGCCCTTTAGTCAGTCATACCGCTTATGTTGTGTGTCTTAATTTTATACACGAGTGGAGGGACGTAAAATTTAAATTCTGAACGGCAGGTATTTTAAGCAACTTTTCATGGCAATATTATTTACTCTTAGAGTTTTTTACCCGAAATCTTTACTCGAGATGTCTGAGCTGGAGTTTAAACCGATAATCGGAATATGATTTCGAATATGAGTTCGTTAACTGCAAAGCAAGTAAAAATAAATATTTTGTCTTATTTCGATTAAACTCTCTTTATTGTCTGCACAATCTTATGTGCTGCTGTTTCCAACTTATACCACGTATACAACAATAACTAACGGGTGATTTTTTAGCTATTATCTTTTTGGCAACACTGGTTTAGACAGCTCATGCACGTTCGTGTTTTGTTTCACTGTCAAACATCTTCAGTTTGGTCTATAATTTAACCATGAATCGTCTTACAAACGAACAACGCTTGCAAATCTTTGAATTTAATTATCAAAATGCGTGCTCTGTTAAGAAAGTCCATCACGCGCTTCATCCATTTTATGGCCAGTTTAATCGATCCACTGAAGCGTCTATTCGGGCTAAATTTCGCACCAAATTGACATTGTTGGACATTAAACTACCAACACGCTTACGTAGAGTATGAACTGAAGAAAATATCGCAGCTGTATCGGCCAGTGTTAATGATGACCATCAATTATCGATTCGTTGCCGTTTGCAGCAATTGGGCCTCTGTTATTCAACAACGTAGAAAATTTTGCGGAAGGATTTAAGTGTGAAGCCTTTCAAAAAACAGCTGTTGCAAGAATTGAAGCCGAACGACCTACCGCAATGCAGAATTTTTGGTGAATGGGCTCCTGGAAAGTTGGCCGAAGATCCACATCTTTGTCGAAAAATTGTGTTCAGCGACGTAGCTCATTTTTGGCTTAAATAAGCAGAATTGTCGATTTTGGAGTGAAGACCAGCCAGAAGCATTGCAAAAGCTATCAATGCATCCAGAAAAAGTCAGCGTTTGTTGCGGTTTATGGGCTGGTGGCATTATTGGAACGTACTTCTTCAAAGATTCAAAGATGCTACGAATCGTAACGTAACTGTGAATGGTGAGCGCTATCCTGAGATGATATTCAATTTTTTTTTGCCCAAAAAGCAAGAGCTTGACTTGTATGAGATGTGGTTTCCCATGCCTCCCAGCACGCATAACAACGGACTTATTGAGAGGCGAGTTCGGTGAACATTTTATTTAATGTTCGAGACCGGTCAATTGGACGCCTAGATCGTGCTATTTAACCCCTCTAGACTATATTTTGTGGGGCTAAGCTCATGTCTATACAGACAATCCCGCTTCAATTGACCCATTGGAAGACAACTGTGAAGCATTTATTCGTGAGATACCGGCCATAATGTTGGAAAGATTATACCAAAATTGGACAAAGCGGATGGATCATTTGAGGGGCAGTTGCGGTCAACATTTGCATGAAATAATCTTCAAACATTAAATTATATGGACCATGCTATCGATTCAAATAATAATTTCATGCAATGTTTCTGAATTTTATGTGTTTTTTTTTTAATTTTCTTATAGCTCTTAAAAAATCACCCATTATTAAGAGTAGCTAAAATAAAGTCGGTTATCATAGTGCGATAGGTGTCTCCATTGACCATAATGGTTGCGTTTCTCGTCATTTTCAAAGAAATATGGGCGAATGATGCCTCCACTCCACAAGCCGATTCAAATAACGATTTCATGCAATGTTTCTGAACTGTGAGTGTTTTTTTTGAAAAATTTTAAGAATATTTTAGTATATTTTTAGCAACACTGAGCCCTAAAATTCAATCAACAACGGACATACACACATAATCGGCCATTACAACCCTTCAGTCAGGATTACGACCTAGCTTCTCACACCACTTATGTTGTGAGCGTTAATTTTATACATGAGTGGCGGGACCTACAGTTTAAAGTCGACTCCGAACGACAGATTTTTGAGAAGCTTTTCAATTTTTCTCTCAGATCTGCTGAGAGGAAGTCGCCGAAGAAATATTTTTCGTTTTGATGTCTGACCTGGGATTCGATCCCGGGCCTTTCGTCTAATAAGCCAACACACTACCCACTAGACCACGGCGACTTCAACGGACATACAAATTAATATTTCAACAAATATTTCAAAATTTTTTTAATTTTTCTACCCAATTTTGGCCATCCCTGATTTTAATACATCACTTGCTTTAAAAAAAAAACAAAAAAAGAAAAAGAAGAGAAAAAATCCCTCATCTAAGGATGGGTATTTAAATGTTGCTGATGATGTTGATGTTGATGGTGTTGTGCGCCTTCGGCATATTCTTTAATTGCCTAATTTTGCAGTTTGAATGATGGCAAATGTTTCACTGAAATAAGGGTTGCTGTTGCTTAATTTGTATGAGTATTTATACGCTTATGTATGTGTATGTACACATACAAATACCAACACCAACACAACTACAAAGGTAAGTATATACGTTACCCTATAACATAAATACATTCAAACACAGCAAAGGAAATTAAGTCACAGGCACAGTTACAGTCACAGTTACAGTGATGAACGTTCTACGTTGGCAGCAGTTGCCAGTGGAAAATGGAATGACAAAAATGAAAATGAAAACAAAAACAAACAAAGAAAAAAAACGTTAAAGAAAGTATATGAAGAAGGAGAAGAACAACTTTTTGCTGGTTGTCGCCAAAAAGTGGCATCATTTAAATATTTTGCCTTGTCATGTCATGGTTACAAACGAATACAAAAAATTTTTCTGTTCTCTCTTGCTGTTACACAACACTTGAGGCAAATTATGGCCTAATATTTTAGGCTAATGTTAATGTTTATGGCCTTTTTCTGTTCTTCTTCTTGTTCTTCTTGTTTTCAGTTTCAATCTCCACCCACCCTTTAAAAACTCTTGTCAACTCTTAACGTTTTTTTTTCCCCCTTTTTTTTAAAATGATGGGAAAAACAAATTAATTCCATCATTCCAAGTAATTTTTTCCGTTCAAATACTCGTTTTTTTTGCCTCCGGGTAAATGCTAAATTATTTGTCTCTTAAGGTATTATTTCTCTTAGTATCCACACACACACATATTCATAAACGTATTGGAATGAATGAAAAAAAATAAAAGAAAAAATACGTAACAAAAGGTGTTCGTCTCCAGGCAGACTTTCCCTTTTAAGGCCATGACAGTATTTCTTCTGCTTTTTTTTTTTCTTAGAGGTTTTCCGAGATCTGCTTAATGTTTTGGAAACAGTCTGACATGCTGTTCTCTTTTTTCTTTTTTTTTAATTTTTTTTTCCGTTCCAAAATGAATTTGAAACAGATTACAAGTGAAATAATTAACTTGACTTGACTTCGAAAGGAAACTCTAAAACATGCAGCAGAATGGAGATGAAAGAGAAAGGATTTCTTACTGCATGTCTTATAAGTAATAGGGGAATATTAGAGCTTTTGGAGCACACATCGTATATAAAATTTTTTTAAAGTTCAAACTTAAGAAGGGTCTACACCAGAGACCAGCAACGAGTATTCAAAACGATGAGTAGATTCGAGTCATACTTATAATTTCTGATACTTTTACGCATTCACACTTATTTTAATATGATACTCATACTACTCATACTCAAAGTTGTTAGTAATCGTCGTATTCATATTTAACAATACGCATTAGTTATTGACATCAACTCGTATCTACTTAACATTTACACGAAGCACAAAATAAGTATGATTCGCATACGAAGTATGATTCGCATACGAAGTATGATTCGCATACGAAGTATGATTCGCACACGAAGTATGATTCGCACACGAAGTATGATTCGCATATGAAGTACGATTCGCATACTACCATACTCACAAGAAGATTGTGTGTATGCTTTGCTTGTTCTCTTTGTCTTTCCTTTCTTCTTTGTTTATACATGCAACAACAACAAAGGCAGTATATTTTTATAAATGATTCGAATCAGTTATATGTATTATAAGTATTTTTCTAAATTTATGAATCAGAATGAGTAGGCTTATGAATGAAATATATTTCAAACGGTATGAGATTGATGTCAACGTTGTAGTCATACTCATTGCTACTTATACTTACAAATCAATATTGTAGCGAGTACGAATGAATCAGAGTAGTTGAATTTCAATTCAAGGACTTGCAAGAATTGCAGGAACATTTGAAAGAAGCCAAATCAGAATATGAAGCATCTTTGGAATGTGTAACGAAGGAATTGAAATTAGAAAGGCAGCAAAATAATGACAAAGAAATGGAATGAATTATAATTAAGGCTGAACGAACTGAAATCATTAGGAAACTTAAAGAATCGGAACTAGGATCTCTTAAACTTCAAACAGTGTGTTGGCACCTATCAGCAGATTTCTGGTAAAAACTCTGAGAGTAAATAAACCTGCTATGAAAAAGTTTCTCAATAATCTGTAGGTCCCACCACTCACGTATAAAATTAACACTCACAATATGAGTAGTGTGAGAAGCTAGGCCGTAAAGAAATCACAAGTACTTCCTTGTAATTCAAGGCTGGATCACCATCACTAGTAAATGTAGTTCTTCATTGACAGATTAAATAGGAAATTTATTTTCATTAGCACACCTAAAATGTAATACTTTTAATAAGCAATACCTAAAATTGTATGAGTGCTTATGTGTAGTGGAAAAACGATTCATTGCTGATCTTTGGTCTACACATCGAGTTTTAATCAAATTATGACTTCACAATTTCACAATCTTTCATTTCATTTGTAGCGTACGTTATAAAAATTTGGATAATTTCTGCAACGATTCTAATGAAAACTCACATCAAAAGTCCTTAAATTTACAAAACAACTTGATTATCTTAAATCATGAAAGTTTAGGGGCATCAATCGGTTTAAATTTGTCCCTTCGGTTATTACGAATCTGGCAACACCTACATACATCATTCTATTCTTTTACAAAATTCAGTATATTATCTCCACTGAACGTAATAAATCAATTTACTCTTGAGCTACTTTAGGATTTATTAGGGCAACGTAAAACTCCACGATAATGTCGATTTTGCAAAAAAAAAAATCATCTTTTTGGATGTGAGTTTCATCCATCTTGGTGGGTACATTAAAAATTACCGTATTTGGGGCTCAGAAAACACGCACTTGGTCTTACAAAAGCCAATGCACTCATTACGATTAAGTGTTTGTTGCGGCTTGTGGAGTAGAGGCATCATTCGCCCATATTTCTTTGAAAATGACGAGAAACGCAACCATTACGGTCAATGGAGACACCTATCGCACTATGATAACCGATTTTATTTTACCTACTCTTAATAATGGGTGATTTTTTAAGGGCTATAGGAAAATTTTTCAAAAAAAAAACACATAAAATTCAGAAAAATTGCATGAAATCTTTATTTGAATCGATAGTACGGTCCATATAATTTATTGTTTGAAGATTATTTCATGCAAATATTGACCACAACTGCGCCTCAAATGCTCCATCCGCTTAGACCAATTTTGGCATAGTCTTTCCAACTTTTCGGTCGGTATCTCACGAATAAATGCTTCAATGTTGTCTTCCAATGCGTTAATTGAAGCGGACATGTCTGTATAGACATGAGCTTTAACAAAGCCCCACAGAAAATAGTCTAAAGGCGTTAAATCGCATGATCTAGACGGCCAATTGACCGGTCCCGAACGTGAAATAAAATGTTCACCACACTCGTCTCTAAGTAAGTCCGTTGTTACGCGTGCTGTGTGGTATGTGGCGTTGTCTTGTTGAAACCACATTTCATGCAAGTCAAGCTCTTGCATTTTGGGCAAAACAAAGTTGAATATCATCTCACGGTAGCGCTCATCATTCACAGTTACATTACGATTCGCTGCATCTTTGAAGAAGTACGGACCAATGATGCCACCAGCCCATAAACCGTATCAAACTGTGACTTTTTCTGGTTGTATTGGTAGCTTTTAAAATACTTCTGGTTGATCTTCACTCCAAAATCAAAAATTCTGCTTAAAAAATGCCAAAAATGAGCTTCGTCGCTGAACACAATTTTTCGATAAAGAAGTGGATCTTCGGCCAACTTTCCAAGAGCCCATTCACCAAAAATTCTGCGTTGCTGTAGGTCGTTGGGCTCCAATTTTTGCACCAGCTTTTTTTTGAAAGGCTTCACACATAAATCTCTCGCAAAATTTTCCACGTTGTTGAGTAACAGAGGCTTAATTGCTGCAAACGGCAACGAATCGATAACTGATGGTCATCATTAACACTGGCCGATACAGCTGCGATATTTGCATCAGTTCGCACTCTACGTAAGCGTAGAAATGAAAATTTGGTGCGAAATTTAGTCATAATAGCCCTAATAGCCGCTTCAGTGGATTATCAGGTGGATTAAACTGACCAAAAAATGGAAGAAGCGCTTGATGAACTTTCCTAACAGAGCATGTATTTTGATAATAAAATTCAATGATTTGCAAGCGTTGTTCGTTTGTAACCCGATTTATGATTAAATTATTGACCAAACCGAAGATGTTTGACAGTGAAACAAAACACGAAACGTGCATGAGCTGTTTAAATCAGTGTTGTCAAAAAGATAATAGCTAAAAAGTCACCCGTTAGTAACAAAGTGAACGGTTTGAACAGGATAGCACAACTTGCCACAGGTGCCCTGCCACCACAATCGATTTAATGCGTCAAACGTTTGCTGACAGTTTAACGAACCCAAATGATGATGTCAATTGATTGCCGGAGCTTCGATTTGATACCATTGATCTATTTTTTGTAGAATATCGTTAAAGAAAAGTGTTATACCGACAAAGTAGAGACAATTAAGCATTTGAAGGCCAAAGGTTACTTTTCAAGGCAATTTTATATTCTCCCAGAGTATTTACAAGAAATTTACTGAGAGGAAGTTGCCGAAGAAATTTTATTCGTATTTCAGATTGCTGAAGATGTCTGACCAAGGGTTTGTACCATGGCCTAACGTCTAACTACTAGACTACAGCGAATTGACATTTTTTTCACCATTTTTCATTATTTTAGAGGTGAAGTTTGAACTCGAAGATCTCGTTTAGTAATTCAATATACCATACACTAGATACTTTCGATCACTCTGGTTATTCAATTATTTTTCTTATGTGATAGCAACCCTACATATTATTTATTTATTTATAATTACAACATAATTACAAATTAAATGTAATCATATACGAGATGAGTAACTTCGATCATATGCCTGGTGTAGTGTAACAGCCTAGAGTCCACGACCCCCACGATAATAGTCTATCACTTACTACCCACTAGACTACCAAAGCACCCAACCCCAATATTGTTTGCACTTGCAATCTACTTTGCTTTCTCTCTCTTTTCACAGAATTATTTCAATTGGGCAATTCACACGACTTTGTATCGTCTATGTTGTATTGAATACACTTCGTTTGGTTGTAAATGCTCAATGCTATGTTGTATTGTGTGTTTCATATTCCAAATGTACAGTTTGTCAAAAAAATCTTTGCACATAGAGAAAAATTAAGAAAACTTTGAAAAATTCATTGATTTCTAATATAAATAATCAAAATTTTAAATTTTTTCAAACAGGATTTTATAAACATATGTTTTGTTAATATAATAATTAAAAAAAAATTTATAACAATGGCAATATTCTAATGTAAAATATTAAAAAACAATCCAATTTTACTGCTGTCAAAAAAATGTTTGCACACTTGGTAAAATATTAAGACTTACGCAATTTATTTAAATTTATAGTCCTAATATTTTGTGCATCAATTACCGCTTGCAGACGCCTTCTCATGGATTGAATAAGCTTCGGAATTGTCATATTCTAATGGTATTTTTTCTCAATCTTCTTTGAGGAACTTTATCAATTCTTTTTTATTTGTGGGCGATCTTTTTCCGACCTTATTCTATAGATGAACCCCCAAATTTTCGATAGGGTTAATATTACGACTTTGAGCAAGAGTATTAATAACTTTGGTGCAGTTGTAAATTAACCTGGAGCTACATTCATAAGATTTATTTTTAAGATCATTATCTTGATAGTACTTGTAATTAAATTTATTCGGATTAACGGGGTCAATAAAACCAAATATCTTAATGCTGGCGGTCAGTTCATTTTTTAAAATTTTAATATGTACTCCTTTAGTCATTATTTTATCCAAAATCCTGGTTACACCAACTCCCTGGCTCGATATACAGCCGAATACTATTACAGACAGTTTTCTAAACTTTACTGTAGGAATAAGATATTTATTTTCTAGAGCTTTCAGAGGCTTACGCCAAACTTTTTGCGGGCCGTCATGATAATAATGCATTATTTTCGTCTCATTTGAGAAAATAATATCATCCCAGTATTCCGAAGGAAGTAAAATGTTTTCGGTGGCAAATCTTAATTTCTTTTCGATATTTTGTGGTAACAGGGGTTTTTTCCTAGTCATTCTTCAAGAATATTTGTGTTTTTGAAGAACATTTCCAATGGTTTCTTGGAAAACACGTAACCTAAAGCATTTTTGGACTCGAAGAGCTAATCATCTCGCACTGGATTGCGGTCTATCATACATGGTTCTAATAATTTTTCTCTCAACTCACTGCGTCATCTTTTTTGGCCTGTCTGTAGATCCCTTTAAGTCTAGTCATCCTTATTTTTCAGCACGGGATATAAAATTATTTACAGTCCTGATGTTTAGGGACAACATAACGGCGTTTACCTTGGCAAATTTGCCTTCGTGGTAGTTGAAATAGCCCAATTGTATAATATTTTTTGAAACTCGTTTTCCTAGCATTGTTTGTAAAAAATATAAGGACACTTGTTACATAAAAACGATCCCTTCATTACTAAAACGTTATTTACGTGAGATGGAATGTGAACCATCTCATCTCATTTGTAAAAAACCCAAAATGCGAAACATTTTTGCGAAATAACGGCAAATTTTTGTAATTTTTTTATTATCTTCATTCGATATGCAAAGATTTTTTTGACACTTTTTATATTGAGTAAAGTTCTTTTGTTGTTGTTATTATTGTAATGTGTATTACTATTAGAAAAATATTGGTGCCTTATGGTCGTAAACAAGTAGAGTTATAGAATGTGTCCAAAATTAAAAAAATATATAAAGATTTTGTTGTTGGAATTCTTGAATGAAGATCAAATTTAAAATTTTTTTGGTCTGGGCAAAGATTTTTTGACAAACTGTATTTGGAATTGTGCATTCAAATAATTAGATACCACGAAACCCAGACAACTTTTGAAAACATAGGGAAAAAGAAAACAAGCATACACTGTCGTATAATCATCCAACAATACAATAAGTACAACGATACAACGGCTTGTGTGAATAGATGAAATATTTCAGTACACTGTACAGTGTTCTGGGCCACAACCCCACTATAATAAGCGAACTCCAACCATGGAAAATGATCTTAAAATTTACAAACTGAAATTAGGCGCGAAATAAGCAAATTAAGCGAAAATAAAAACGAAGCAAAGAGAAATATTTTTCATTTTAATATCTCCGCTAAAATCATTAAAAAAATTCCATAATTCTAGGGAATCAAAAATGGAAGCAACTAAAAATAGAAGAAGAAGATGAAGAAGAAGAAAAAAATTAATGCCGGCTCTTAAATCATCTTGATAATGATGGAAAATGAAATGAATTAAAATTTAAATGCCTGCAGTTTTATTACAATAAAAAAACCACAAAAACAAAACACACACAAAAAAATTCACCACACAACAACAACAGCAACAACAAATAATTATAATGGAAATTATGACCCATGTAACGTACTCGCACTATGGTAGATCGGGGTGTGAGTTCTCTTGTGTGTTCTTCTGTTCGGTTTTTTTTCTTCTTCTTCTTTTTTTCTTTATTTACGAACCGTTTGTTGTGTTGTGTTGTGTTGTGTGTGAGAGAGGAGTCGTTAACCAGATGAAATCTATTATTGAACATAAAGTTGGGAAAATAATGTAACATGTTGTAAAACTGATTTTTATGATGTGTAGCAATTTGTTGCTCATATACATGCACCCATACATACATATGTACGTGTATGTGAATTTGGTGGGTGATGCTGCAGTTAACACCACAAGCATTGAGTGATGGGTGGTAGGGGAATTTGATTAGAATTTGAGTAGGACAACTTGGTGCCCTGTTGAATTATTTTTGTGGTGAAACATTAGGGGGAATATTAAAAAAATAATAATAATCATTACGATTACATTTGTTCGAATGCATCAAATCGATTATTTATGTTTCAATAGAAAACTGTCTCGTTTCCATTGGCAAACTGACGTTTTATGATGTTATTCTTAACAGGAATATGAATATTTTATTTTTCTTCAAAATTCATTTCCACTGTTTTAATAATTATTCATTAGAAATTTATTGAGACAAACGATTGTTATTTTCAAATTATTTGAATTTTCTTTTGCGAATCGTTAACAATTCTAAATAAAAATTCTGGAATTTTTTTTTTAAATAAATGCGGTAGTGTTGTGATATTCAAATCAAGTTCAATCATTTCCACTCAAATACAGAAAATACATTGTCTTTGGTTTCATTTCTGTTCTTAATATTGTTACGAAAAAGGAAACGGTGTAATATCGTTAAAACCATTAAAACATTAGTATGAAAGCAGGCAACGAGTAGTAAAAATTCAGTCAAGACAGGTTGCGTGTAAAGAGAACAGTCGTGGTCAGATCTAACGAACAAGTATTGTTGTTTACACAAAGGGTGTAAGTAGGTAGTGTGTTGGCTTATTAGACGTAAAAGCCAGGGTTCGAGTCCCAGGCCAGACATCAAAATGAAATAAAAAAAGTGATTTTTCGGCGATTTCTTCTCAGCAGATTTCTGGCAAAAAATCGGCGATTTCTTCTCAGCAAATTTCTGGCAAAATCTCTGAGAGTAAAAATAAAATTGCCATGAAAAGTTTCTCATAAAATCTGTCGTTCGGAGTCGACTTTAAACTGTAGGTCCCGCTACTTATGTATAAAATTAACACAGACAACATAAGTGGTGTGAGAAACTAGGTCAATAATCCTGACTGAAGGATTGTAATGACCAATTATGTATGTATGTATGTGAGCACACAATTCGAGGACACGATGGCTTAGGCGTTTGTTGACAAACCTATTCTCAACATATCAATATGCCTGGTTTTTTTAAGTAGTATGATCTACCATTTCCGTTCTTCATTATATTGTTACGTTTTGTCCTTTTTAAAAACGTTTCGAATATGAGTTCTTTAATTGCAAACCAAGTAAAAACAAATATGGGTTTAGTTTCAAATAAACTCTTTATTGTGCACAGTATCTTTTGTGCCACTGTTCGAACTTATACCACGTATACAATAATAACTATAACAATATAACAATATGTTCGATACTCTTCTTACAACCTTTTTGTAAGCGACAACACTTGTTCGTTATTCTTCTCTGCGCCCAACCTTTTTGTAAGCACAAAACTTCTGCTCGCGTAAACACTAACAACTGTTCGGTCGATCTTTACAACTACGAACTTCAAGACACGACTGCTTACTTCACACGCAACTTCACGCAAGGTTGACTAAATTACAACTAACTGGTCGTCTGCTTAGGCCCTTTTATAGTCCAACACGATCAGTACATCGAACGTTCTTGAAGAAGAAGGTTTGCGTTCTCGTTTTTTCAAGAAATCTATAGCGACTGCAATGTTGTTTGTGTATTTTGTTCTCATTGCTTGTTGTTGCGTTCGCTTACTTGTCTATTCCCTTCTCTTAAATACCGATGTTGGTGATTTGCTTGCAACATGTTCGTTGTAGAAGTTCGTGTAGCTATTATTAATCGTCGTTTAATGTTCGTAAGCGATTCATTCGTTTTTTGTGCTTTCCTGTATATTGTTACGCATAGTCGAAACGACCTAATATCGTTTAACACTAACGATAAACAAAAGCTACAAATACAAAGACCATGAGGCAATGAGTACACAACACACACGACACAAATACACACTGACACTTAC
This sequence comes from Sarcophaga peregrina, assembly GCA_014635995.1. Taxonomy (NCBI): domain Eukaryota; kingdom Metazoa; phylum Arthropoda; class Insecta; order Diptera; family Sarcophagidae; genus Sarcophaga; species Sarcophaga peregrina. Next base: position 71,022,245 of record CM025791.1, on the reverse strand, counting down.
ATCGAACTTATAAAAAGTAAACCAACTATAACAAGTATGAGAATAAAAGGGACTGACAAGTAAGCAGACGCAACCACAAACAATGTAGACGTAATGGAATTCGCGAGAATGCGAAACTGCGAATATTGTCCTTTGAGAACCATCATCAGACTGAAGAGATTCGCATATAAAAGGCCTGGAGAAAGCAGACAACCAGTTCAGTGTGAATTCAGTCAGCCTTGTGTGCAGTTGCGTATGAACTAATCAGTCGCGGTGTGAAGACAAGTTGCGTCCGTTGTGCTTACAAAAAGGTTGTAAGCAGAGAATAACGAACAAGTGCTGTTGCTTATAAAAAGGTTATAAGCAGAGAACAGTACCGAACGAGCACATATTGTTATAGTTATTGTTGTGTACTTTGTATAAGTTTGGACAGTGGCACATAAAAGTAGTGTGATTAATAAAGAGTTTCATTAAAATAAACACAGATTTGTTTTTATTTGGTTTGCAATCAACGAACTCATATATAAACGTTTTTAAAAAGGTGAAAACGTAACAAAATGTTAAGTTATGGAGAGTCAGTCGATCATCGACAACATCACACGTGTTGAATAAGACTAGAGCTTCCATAATATAAAAATAAGTATGAATGCGTATAAGCAACAGAAATTATGAGTATGATTCGATTCTACTCTTCTTTTTGAATACTCATTGCTGATCTCTGATGTCTACACTAATGTCGACATTAAATTCGTGCGTATTTATTCCAAATTATTAATACGACTTCAGAAAACTAAACAGATCCACAGATTACTACAAGTTCTAAGAAAGAAATTCGAAAGAGAGAAATATTATTCTATGAACAAAAGCAGCATTTACCCTCAGTTATACGTATCATCTCTTTGATTATTAATACCCTGCAAGAACCATTTTCATGTATAGTGTTCTGTAAAAGTAATAAAAAAAAATACTCATTCATTTACATTTAAATTGTCATTAAAAAAATATGAAACATATTCGATAATCATCTCGGCGATAATATTGAAATTCAAAATTTTATTACCACAACAAAGTTGTTGTTGTTGTTGTTGTGATTCAATATCAACCGAAAATTACATGAATTATGAGCGACAATAGGCTCGTTCATCTGTCATTTGTTTATGAAGTAAAGTGAATATTTTAATAAGATTATCTGCACAAATACAAATTAAAATAAATAAAGAACGAAAACATAAAACAAAACTAAGATTTTATGGGGGTTTTTTCTTTTAAAATTAAAAAAAAAATTTTTTTTAGTTTAACAATCATAAAGAAAACATAAAACATCAGCGAAAGAAAATATCCACAGAATTTAAAAGACAAAAAAAAAACGAACGTTTTTATTGCTTTAAAAACACTCAATAAACGAGAATTATTAGTGGGTTTTAGAAACACGAAAATCATCATTTTATGGGGAAATAAAATACAGCCGAAGCGTGTTTTATTTTTTCTTCTTTAGTCTTTCCTATGCTGTTTTCAAAAGGGGGAGTTCGTTTCATGGTTAAGAAAGAGTACGAAGGCAAGGAGTACAGAGTTGTTGGTGTCATTGTGGCCTAATGTTCGTTTTTTTTTATTCTGAAGAGAATAACAAAAACAAAAAAAAAAACTCTTTATGTGAACTGCAACAACCGAACGACCTACTACACAATAACGACAACCACACCAACAACTAAAACATAAATGGGCGCTAAATATTGAATGTTCTTTTTATATTTTTATTTTCGTTACAATTGTTGTTGTTGTTGTTGTATTTTACTATTTTGCTCCAATTCCATACAACAAGCCTTGGTTTTTTTTCTTTCTGTTTCTGTTATTATTGCTGCTGCTGTTGTGATATTTTCGTTTGTTTTTTTTTATGGTTTGATTGTAGTGGATTTGTTTTTGTTGTCTCTCTAAATCCACTTGTTGTTTCAAACATACAAAAACAAAAAATTTGTACTCGTAAAAAACATTTTTAGATTTTTCATCGTCGTGGTTTTTATTTTTATACTCTCGAATATTACTCTCCTGTTGGTCCCCCGCCCCTCTTCCCTTGGCCATTGATGGCCTTTATAACACACACACACAGCAAAGGTGTAAAATGCATTTTTTTTTTCTATAATTTTTGTAAAGTTTTATTGGTTTTTTCTTTGATATTTTTTTAAATGCTTTTTTTTGGTTTTGTATAATTTTCGTTGTATTTTGTTTAATTTTATTTTTGTTTTAAAATTTTTTGATATTTTTATTAAGATTTTATGAAACCCCTCACTTTGTAGTAGTTAAGCTGCATTAGAAAAGCCAGAGCGCGAAAAATAAAATTTCCAAACAAAAAATTAAAAATCCATTTAACAGGATATTACAAGTTGGGGTTTCTAATTGAAGGAAAGTTAATTTAAAAAAAACTAAGACCATCACAACCAGATGTCAGCAATGAGTATTCAAAAAGAGGAGCAGAATCGAATAATAATCATAATTTCTGATACTTTTACGCATTCATACTTACTCTACTCATATTCAAAGTTTTAAGTACTCATCATACTCGTACTTAACAACACGTATGATGTTGTCGACTTCGACTCTCTATTACACATACAAAGTGTTTGCTCTATTTGCTGGTCTGTCCTTTTTTTTTTTTGTTATTGCAACAACAACTAAGACTGCTAAATTTCGATTAATGATTCGAGTCATTCGATTCGTCTCTCAGGAGAAGATCATCTTCGGCTAGACCACGGCGACTTCGATACTATCAGATGCATTTATTTGTGTAAATTTTAGAAAAAAAACTAAAATAATTAAATTTTTATTCCATGTATTGAATTTCTTTTAAAAGGGAAGTCCTCTGATTTTGTTTCGAAGTTTAAGGGAACAACATTTTTGACGAAACAACGTAAATCGAGATGACGTAAATCGAGCATTTTTATCATGTTCTCTTTGTGCCGACATCTGTTTATAACTATTTTCTAAAGTTATGAATCTGAATCTGGGTCGGCTTAAGAGTCAAAAATATTTCGAATGGTATGGGTTTGATGTCAACGTTGTTTGCATACTCATTGCAGTCTTTACTTTATAAAACAACATTGTAGTGAGTATGAATGTATCAGAGTACGTAGTTAAATTCGAATGTTGTTGACTCACTTATATTCAAAATTTCATGAGTGCTTTTGCGTATTGAAAAAATTATTCATCACTGATCTCTGATCAGAGCCATGCAAAACAAGAGAATTAAATCAACTACCAATCTAATGATCTAATCGAATTAAAACATTCTTTATTTATCAGTCGTGGTTGGATCAGACATCGAACATTGCTTAATAAGAAAAACTTCTTTCGCAGAGTTTCTCTCAGGCAATACATGAGATTACGAACTAGCTTCTCACACCACTTATGTTGGTTGCATTAATTTTATACTTAATTGACGGCACCTACATTTTAATGTAGGCTCCGGACAACAGATTTTTGAGAAACTTTACATGGCAATTTTATTTATTCCCAGAGTTTTCGCCAGAAATCTGCTAAGAAAGAAGCCAAAGAAATAAATTTTTCATATTTCGTTTTTGTTCAAGATGTCTGACCTGGGGTTTGAACCGGGGCCTTAAGTCTAATAAGCCAACACATTACCTACAAGGCTATTGCGACTGCAATACTACATCACATCAACTATGCCTTCAAATTTCTCTTGCAGAATTTTTAATATGGCTTGAGGTAATCGATACGTACCGGCGTTCTCTTAAAACTATATGTTGTTCGTGACTATATCATCCAATTCAGGCTAAAATCAATTGTTGATAAAAGAACTACGGAACTCATTGCTGACAGTAGCGGCCGTCGAATATTATCGTCAAAAAATGACAGCACAAAACCCACTAAAGCAGTAATGGATGCATTAAATTATATGAGGTTTGTCCCAAATCAACAATTTTACTTGCTCATGTACCTATTTCTCCAGGCATGGGCCTTATAGCTGAAAATGACCTTTCAATGAAATTTAGGATCAACCTACTCTTGCAGAATATTCAGACATCACTAACTTCAATATCTTGGTCAGTTAAATTTTGAACGAGCATAAGGTTAAAGAAGAAGATTGTGGTCTTCGAACGGTCGAGTTCATGTAAGCGGTGTAAAATCGGCTCGAATTCGTCTGAACAATGTTTTCGATATTGAATTTCGTCGACATAAGGTTATACGTAGTTTACAAGAATTTGTCTACCACATTGCACATAATCTTCTAAGTAGGACGGTTATGGATTGTAGATCGGTATATTGCCCGAACAGAACAAAACAATTTTAATAGCCGCACGTATTCGTCTATGGTTTTTTAACAAATCGCACTGAATAAATGAGAACAAATTTAATAGACGTATTTGAATAACATACTCGTTATCAACTGTCAATGTTGGAAGGACTGTGATGAATAATGACGATTATGACAATATGTATACCTTTTTGTAGAGACCTGTTTTGGAGATTATTGTCTTCATTGAATGGAAGTTCTTACGTCAAACCGACCATTTTTCATTTATAAAAGAAACGTTGTGAGTTAAAAAAAAATCCCTTAAAAATTCTTTGGTAATCTAACTTCAGCGCCAACCCCAATAATAAAAAAAATTAGTCTGAACCGGAGATAAGTAATGAGTTCTTAAAACGATAAGTAGAACCGAATCATACTCATAATTTCTGTTGCTGATAAGCATTCATACTTATTTTAATATCACGGAACCTCAACTTATATTCAAAGTTTGAAGTACTCATCATACTCATACTTAATACAACACGTATGATGTTAATGAGTTCGACTCTTCATAACCCAACATATATCTACACGAAGCACAAATGAAGTATGATTCGCGTACGAACAGTAAAATATTCACTAGAAGATTGTATGTTGGCTTTGCTCGATTCACTTGAATCGTTTATAAGAAATAAGTTATGAATCTAAACGAGTAGGCTTATAAATCAAAAATATTTCGAAAGGTATGAGTATGATGTCAACGTTGTATGCATACTCATTGCAACCTGTACATATAAACCAACGTTTTAGTGAGTTCGAATGAATCAGAGTACTTAGTTAAATTTTAATATTGATGGCACATGAGTGGTTATGAGTAGCGAAAAAATCACTCATTGCTTATCTCTGGTGTGTAGCCTATTATTCCATCCAATTTTAGATACAACCCGTTTCAAATTATTTTTTTATTGGCATTAGTTGATCCCAATAAATTCAGTTTTTTTTTTGTTTTTCGCAATACAAAATCAATTGTTGTTATAGACATTGTGTACGGTAATGATATACCGTTATATTGGTTTATAACTTGGCTTATTTTGTTATTATTATTGTTTAGTGGCGTTTTGTTTGTGATTTTTTTTCCCCATTTTAATACCGTTTATCATTCATATTTATGCGAACATGAGTATTTTCTTTTTTCCTCCAATTTTCTATGCCTGGCTTTAATGAATAACAGAAAAATAGAAAAAAAAGTTGAAAAAATAAAATCAAAATGAAGACAAAAAAATGTTTTTGTGTTAAACTATTGCCGCCATAAATTGTTCAGTCAATAAACCACACTATCAATTATTATTGTTGATTTCAATTTGTTTGTGTACAATGCGAAAAACAAAGAAATTAACAAAAAAAAAAATTCAAATAAATTTTAGTTGGTAATACTAAAAGATCCTGTAAATAACACAAGTTAACTTGTATTAAAATGACTAGAAACCAAAAAATAAAAACTAAAATCCTATTTAATAAAGGATTTGTTGGATCATTAAATCATCGCGATAAATATTTTACTCGTACACATAAAAATTAGCAAAAAAAAAAAAAAATCATACAATAACAGCAATAATAATAAAAATTCCTTGTAATTTATTATTATAATCTATTTGAGAGAAAAAAATAATAAAATTAATTACTTTTATTACTTGGAGACAAAAGTTAATAGTGGATCGTGAGTATGACTCATAATTCGGGAGATAATAGTGCAGATATATATTTTAGATAATAATTTTATTTTATTGTATTCATTAAAATTCGTTGAACTCGTAAAAGGATCTTTACGATTTTGTTCGGCAATTTTTCCTAACTAAAATTCTTTGATATCAGTTTATAAATGTCATTTCTTTTGAAAAGTTTATATGATTACTTTGAAGTGATATATCAATATTTTTCTAAATCATGCTGGGTCTGCAAAATATTAAGGCGCCGGCATAAGAACAATCTTTTTCAAACAACAAAATCTAAACGATCTAATTGATGTTAGCGAAGTTAAAGTTGTAGAATCGTTTATTGACTTTGTAGAAATTAAAGCAAAAACTGCTGGTGAAATCACAGATATGATTTTAACGAAATTAGAAAATGACGGTTTAGATAAAAAAAATTGAAGAGGACAGGCTTACGATAATGCTGCCGTCATGAAAGGTAAGCACAGCGGTCTTCAAACTCGTGTTAAAGAAATAAATCCAAATGCAGAATTTGTAGCATGTACAAATCATTCTTTAAACCTGGCATGTCAACATGCAACTTCTACAGCTATCAATTCCATCACATTTTTTGGAACTATGGAACAGTTGTTTTCGTTGTTTTGTTCTTTCACTCATAGATGGAATGTTTTACTTTCTGTCACTGGTCAAGGTGTTAAACCCAGTGCAGAAACTCGTAGGAGCATTAGAGCTGCCGCGGTGGTAACTATAGCAAAAAAACACTTTTTTTCATTTTAAGCGCTTTGGAAAAATTGACATCTGAAGAAGTAAATAGTAAAACGAGATCATATGCGGGAGTATTATTCAATTCTATGCAATCTTTTTCTTTTCTATGTTACCTTTATTATGGGAACTCGTCTTTTTGGAAATTAATGACGCTCAAAAATACATGCAAATAAAAGTGTTAAATGTCCACCAATGCCATATCAAACTAAATTCTTTGTAAACACATTTCGTGGAACAAAGAGATACGCTAGTACAAAACGCTGTTATAGCAGCCAAAATAATTTGTGAAGAGTTGGAGATATCGAATGAGCGTCGAGTTAGAAGGAGGAAAAATATGAGCGGGGAAAATTCTCGAGACGTGGGGCTATCCTTAGAAGAAGAAAAAGATGAATATCAAATAAATGACGTGATTGACATTGATAAAGAACAGTTCCATATTGAAAGAAAAATGATCCAGGTTTTTATGGTTGTACCTACACTAAAAGAAGAGGCAAATCATTGGAAAAAACGTGGAGAAGGCCCTTCTTGATCTGCTAAAATTTATTCAGCAGTATAGGATGGAAAATTCTGTTCCCAACATTGTAATTTTGTTAAGTATTTTTTAACAATTTCAATCAGTGTCGCTAGTTGCGAAATAAGCTTCTCAAAATTGAAGTTAATAAAAAATTATCTTCGTTCTGCAATGAGTCAATTAAAACTACAAAATCTTGCAATATTGTCAATAGAACAAGAAATTACAAATAATATAAACTTTGAGAGCATTATACTCGACTTTTCTAGTATGAAAGCTAGAAGAGTAGATATTATATAAATATGTTTACGAGTGCATACAAATATGTCTAAAAAATGTACTCTGTATATTAATTAATATAGATTAAATAACTTAATAATTTATTTATGTGTATTAATTTATAAAAAACACTATTTGATTGACTTATAATAGAAAGGGCGGCAAACTGGATATCGCCCCGGGCGGCAAAAGTTCTAGCTACGCCACTGATATTAATAATATTAATATAATATTAACACCAGTGTTGCCAATTTTTTTTTTCAAAATTTCCCGTCAAATTTGGCAATAAAAATCGCCAGAAATCGCTAAATTAAATTTTTAAACCGTGAGAAGCCCGTCAAATATTTAGTTTGAAAATTTTAAATTAACGTAAAATAAAATAAAATGTAAATAATTACACATATTTTTTATTGAATTGTTTATTCAATTATGTTTAATGATCTACAAACAAAATTAGGTATTTTCAAAATTCTTTATTTTCGTTTTAAAACTTTTGTGGATACTGAGGTGCCATAACTTTTTAAAAAGAAAATTCAATTTAAATGTACATTTTAAAATTATATTCATACTAGATGACCCGTGCGAATATTTCGCACCGTTAGTTGTCATTTTTGTAACATAAAATGAAAATAATTAATAGAAATTTTATTAAAAATATGAAAATATTAGAAACCATACATACATATTTACATACATATGTGCATATGTATGTTTAAATGCTTTTATAATACTTCTTTGAGTATAATGTTATGGTAATGATATGATCATCGTTAACTTTTTGCTCGTACGAATCCTTAATGCAAACAAAAATATCTTTAAACGTACGGACTCGAGAAAAAGTCACGTATAACTGCCCATGTGGAAAGATCAGTAGACTCTATTACTATTAAGCGACCCTGTATTACCACACTTGAAGGAAAACATATAATCAAAATAACAATAGTATTATTATGCAGTTGTATATAAAATAAAATTTTTTTCAATGAAAATATTAATTTATCAATTTCTAATTATTTTTCGTCATTAGTGTTAGATATAGCTTTAAAATGAGATATCATTCATTACATTTGATGCTGTGGTATGGGAGATATTTGCAACCGACAAAAAAATGTGCTTTAGAAATAATATATATGATACAATGTTAGAGGTAATGGCATGATCATCGTTAACTTTTTGCCCCGTACGAATCCTTAATACAAACAAAAATATCTTTAAACGTACGCACTCGCGAAAAAGCCGCGTATAACTGCCCATGTGAAAAGGTCAGTTTTGGTAAATACAATCCTGCTTTTTGAAGAGTTTGACCTTGTGCTTTGTTTATCGTCACAGCAAAAGCAACTTTCGCAGGGAATTGTTTTCGTGTCATTTGGAAAGGCACAGTTAGATCAGAAGGTGTAAGGTTGATTCGGTGTATGAGTACAGTTTGATCGGTATGAATAATTTTTGCTGATATGATGTGCTCTCTCAAGCTTGTTCCGTTTAGCCTTGTACCATTTATTAACCCCTGTTTAGCATTAAGATTTCTGATTAACATTACCATTGCATTTGTCTTTTCAAATGCTCGTGATTTACAGTGATGAGCAAAAGTGAGTGCATGTTCACAATACTGAGATTCGTCATCCACAAAAACAAAACCATGCAAGCAAATACAAACAAAAAATTAATTTGAATTCTTTATTTTATTCTTAACAAATTGCAGTAAAACAACAATAATTAATGAAATGAATTCAATGAGTTTCAAGGAAATTCAAGAAACTAACCCAAATTCAGTATTTGGTCCAAAGACCCTTATAAGAAATAGCTTTATTTACTTGGTTTGAGATGTTTTCTACCAAATGATCAATAACATCTTTCGGAATTCGATTCCATTTCGCATCTATACGATTTCAAAGTTTGACCATGTTTGTTGGGGCTGTTTCGTACCGTCCGAGCTGGATTTTCACGAATGGCCTTAGATTTTCAATCGAATTGAGGTCGGGACTTTGTGCTGGCTACTCCATCAATTGAAAATTTTGTTTGCCACTCCGTATCTTTTGCTGTGTGCTTCGGATCACCATCCTGTTGGAAAACAATTTCTTATTCGGGATAAGCACATTTGTCCATAAAATTCGGAAGATGGGTTTGCGGAATCTGTAGATAGTCTTTTTCGCATGATACCATCTACTAAATATACTACTGCAAAGTATTGCCAAAACAGCTTTTTACAACTGACTTAGTAATAAATGGCATTATAGTAAATAGCGGTATTGCCAGAAGGGATTTTAATACATACTATATTATGTATAACTGCATTACTATTAAGCGACCCTGTACTACCACACTTGAATAAAAACATATAATCACAATGACAACAAAATGATCATGCAGTTATATATAAAATATAATTTTTATCAATGAAAATATTAATTTTTCAATTTCTAATTATTTTTCGCCATTAGTGTTAGATATAAGCTTTAAAATGAGATATAATTCATTAAATTTGATGCGGTGGTATGGGAGATGTTTGCAACCGACAAAAAAGTGCTTTAAAAATAATATAGATGATTATTTGTTATTGTAACAATTTCATCTTTTCTTGTCATGTACGCATAATTCTGTTTTTACACGGTAGATACGTTCCAGAAAAATTCATGTAAAAAACGACAGGAAGTAAATAGAAAAGAAGGGGATTTGTTCCATATCCTTGAAAAAATGTAACAACAAAATAATTCGTTGGAAAACACTGATACGGCAGTCTTTTAAAAAACTAAATAAAACTTTTATAAGCATTAAAACATATTTTATTTCATAAAATTAAAAGCGATTCAAATCTTATAAAAAAAAGTAACATAAATTTAAAATTATTGTAGTTCAGAAAGTTAAAAAAATAATATAAGTTGATAAACGAATGGTGCATTCACCAAACCTTAAAGGATCATCTAGAGTTCATAAATAAAAAATTAAAAGCAGTCAATGTGATAATGAAAATAACAGAATTCTATTCGTTATCATCATCGGATTTCATACGTATTCGCTTACGTAAAGTTGGTTCAGAATAGCTATCAACTCAAACAAGATTAGCATTTTCAGTTTCCGATTGGTTAGCGCTGCGTTTAATAACAAAATCGGTTAAACTGAAGGCCCGAGTTTAAACCCCAGGCAAAGCGAAAATATTTCTTCGGCAACTTCCTCTCAGCAGATTTCTGGCAAAAACTTTGAATATAATTAAAAATGACATGAAAAGCTTCTTAAAAACTGTCGTTCGGAATCGACTTTAAACTGTAGGTGCCGCCACTCATGTATAAAATTAACGCACACAACATAAGTGGTGTGAGAAGCTAGGTCGTAATCCTGACTGAAGGGTTGTAATGACAAATTATGTATGTATGTATATGTATATGGCTGTACTACTTCTTCTCTCATTATTTATGTTTGGAAGAACAAATTTGTTTGCTTTCTTGTAGGTTAGGACTTAGAATTCATCACTTAGACCCATTGTGTTAATCGGGGGGGCGTCAACCATTACCTAGAGAAAACCATAGCGAGTCCAAAATAATCTTAGTAGCCGTTGTATAGTAGGTAGACGTTAGGCGTCGCTTTAAAACTCCTGATCAGACATCAAAACGAAATATGAAAAATATATTTCTGTTGCATTACGAAACTGTCACTGTTTGGTGTAGATATTAAGCGGCCTTCATCATCCGTTCATTTTTCTTTCTTCACCCAAAACATGTGATTTCAACAGAACACCACTATGTACACATAGCTTATGATATATTAGATATTCTGCACTAGGTATTTAAGGGGATCGGCATTTTGCGTGGAGATGGTGTCAGCTGGCCACCAAGAATGTCGTGTTTGACCAAATTACATTTCTTCAGTGGACGGAAGACTATGCGAATAAGGCATTAACCACAAATGTCTACAAAGCCAACATAGACCAAGTCATCGATCAAATTCAGGTCGAATTCAACGCCAGAATCATGGAAAAAATGAACATTAAAGATGCGCTTCATCTAGAGAAGCCGTAGCCGACATTTGAACAACGTTATACAAATCATAATGGCATGAATAGGTCAAATAAAAATGGTCTGTGATATCACACACACTCTATATTGGATTTAAATTTAGAGATAGAAAGCTCGGAGATGTATACGTAATTATAAAACAATATTAAAACTGGGTGAAGATTAGAAAAAGGGTAAATATACCAGTAGTCGGCAGTTTAATTTTTTTCTCTTTTTCAAATTGGTCTGATTAAAAGTGGGAAAGTAGTGTTAAGATGATGTTTAGCTATTACAATTCTGTGATAAGTTTAGTTTTATATGAATTATAAGTAATTGAAATATTTTGTTCAAAACATCGATTTTTCCAGTGCTCGACACATGTGTTCCTATGTTCGGCAAAAAATGATCCTATTGTCGGCATTAACATTTTTGTTAAAGAAAATAAGTTTTGGAGCTATGCTTGACATTGCACACGAAATACAGAAATAATACAGAAATAAAGGCAGTAGAATTCGACATAGCTATAGATATTATTAGCAAAATAGCTCTAAAACTTCTTTTCTTCCGGCAAACTATTTACTACATCCTTAGGTGGTCGCACATATGGAAAGACAATGGGGCTACTATCTGACCATTTGTTGAAAAATCCAGCAGCACTGTTATTATTTTCTTTACAATTCCCATTTGGATACTGTAAACGTTTCTATATCCTTTTGGGTCCAGAACTTTTTCGGTTTTGAGCATAAACTAAAGCTGGGTTCATCTCTATTAAATATTCGCCATGGATTATTCAAAATGTCAAAAGCATTTTGCTCGGTTAGGAAACGGAAACAGCATGGGTCTTTGATCATCTACTATTATCGCTTGAACTGCAGTTAATCAAGGCTTCAACTCTTAATGGGATTTAACAATTTGCTAGGTGTTTGCACCATTTCTCAAGACATTCCTCTTCTGATTCAGTCAAGACTGCTTGTGGACCCATTTCTCCGGTATCAACCGAAGGATGGATTCTGTCCTGTATGGTGGAACGCGGGACTCCATATTTTTGCACCCAATATTGTAAATGTGCCATTTTATTAAAGCATATTTTAGGGATTCTTGGGAGTATTGGTGTATGAGCATTTTCCCGTATGTGGACATATTAATGAATTTATATTGCCTGGGATTCAAAGAACAGCCTATTATGCCTACTGAACTACGAATTTTCGTCCTGTTATAGGACTTCTAGTTATATAAATGTAAGAATGCCGATTTTAGATTCTCGGCAACTCTCAGTGTATTCATTATAAACTATGCCGACTATTGGGTAAATCAAGTTTTTACTTAATTTCCAGTAGTCGGCACCTCCATGCCGTCAATTGGAAATCATTTAATTTTTTGTTCCTAATGCCGGCAGCAATCATCTATATATTATTTCTAAAGCACTTTTTTTGTCGGTTGTAAATATCTCCCATATCACCGCATCAAATTTAACGAACGATATCTCATTTTAAAGCTTATATCTAACACTAATGACGAAAAATAATTAGAAATTTAAAAATTAATATTTTCATTGATAAAAATTATATTTTATATAGAACTAAAATTTCTATTAATTATTTTCATTTTATGTTACAAAAATGACAACTAACGGTGCGAAATATTCGCACGGGTCATCTAGTATAAATTATAAAAAAATATTAATTTCCTTAATTTTTTCACTCTTAATTTAATATTTGATATATTTTTTCATTAAAAGCGCTTACTTTTTTCAAAAATACTTAATTTAATATGAATAACTTGCTTGTTTAAGGAGATACCTTAACTAAAAATTTTGTTAAAAAACTGGCACTTCAATTTACTCATTTCATAAGAGAACAAAACTATTTTTTTTACCAAAATAAAGTAAATAAAGGCTGCTTTTCTTATTTATCTGCATTTTTTTTTTTACAAAAACTGCCGACTACTGGTACGTCCTTAAACAATTGCGGAAGCCTCGCTCAATCATCCGTCCTTAAGTCGATTGTGCGATTTATTAGAAAATAAATTGAAAAGTCATCAAGTAACTTCAAAATCTAAACTAAAAGAGGTGAAGAAGAAGAAATTGTGTAGTATGATCCAAGAATATCCTACAGAATTAATACTTAGAAGGCCAAAAAAATGTTCAAAATATTTTAAAGGCAAAGACAATTTAAAATTGTACGCACAGTCTTTTTCGTGTGCTTTTTTTATTGATTTTTTATTTTGCCTTTATTACTACCACTTATATATTTAAATTTATATTTCAAGTTATTTCTATTGACTAGCAGATGTACAATAAATAAAAAAACTCTTTACATTTAAAAAATTGTAAATTTTTTACTTTAAAGTTCCTATTCCACGCAGATGTACGGTAACTTTTAATGCCAAGTGTTATCCTTCAATACAATTAAAAATTTCTTTGCAACTACAAAAAATAACTTGGAAGCCACTGGTTAAGTGTGGATGTTTTCGTTTAGAAATTGTATTACAATAATTCCATTAAAAACACCGTTTAAATAAAAATTTTTTATAAATTCGTTTAAATTCGAGTGAAAAATTGTATTTTAAAGTAATTTTCTTCATGCCGACGGCATGCAACATTTTCATTTCAACGGTCACACAAAGTAATATTCAAGGAAAGTTCATTACAAATGATTGAATTACTTGAACATACACACACATGTACACTTGCAAAAACACACAACTCTCACACGATGAAAGCATGCGAAGAGAAACGAGAGCAATAAATCAATACAAATAAAATTAAAAACAATTAAAATTAATGCATGAAAGAAGAAAAAAAATAAAGAAATATTATGCATTTGATAAAAAACAACAACAACAATGAAGAAAATAAAACCAGAAATGGTGTGAAACAGCGAAAATAAAAATACAAAAGAAAATATGAAAAAGGTGTGCATAAAATTATTATTAACACTCACAGAGGAAAGAGAGAGAGAGGAGAATAAAATGTGGTAAATAAAACACACTTTCGCAGCACACACACTCACACTGCTACACAATCATTGTTTATTTGAAATGAAAAAGAAAAATTAAAGTGAACAAGCAAATGTTATTGAAGAAATTTTGAGAACATAACTGCATGCATACATATGTACACAAATTAGGAAGAAAAACAAAAAACTAAAAAATAGAAGACACACGCAATAAATTATGAAAATGAATGATTGTTTTCATTACTTTTTTTATTTTCTTATTTCTTTAGATCTCTTTGCATTTGTTTACTGGTTTTGGTTTTTTGTGTGTGAACAATACATGGCTACACAAAACAACAACAACAATGATATTTTCAAAAGATATTATTTACACGACAATATAAAGAAAATTAAAAAAAAAACGATTTTTTTGCAAAAAAACAAAACAAAAAAGCATTAATTATAGAAGCTTAAAAAAGGAAAAAACAACAAACAAATCAACCACCATCACCACACCAACATGTCACTACAGAAATTTATAATATTTTTGTAAAATAATAGACTATTTGTGAAAGGAAATGAACTGTTGTATTGAGGAAACGTAATACGGAACTAATGTATTTGGTGACACATTTCAGCGATTGTCACAAACTTAGTATTTAACCAATTGAGAGGTATATTCACAAACTCCTGAATCAAAAAGTTATGAGCATATATTTAGTTATATTTTTATTTCTACTTATCTTTTACACACGGAACTTGTTTCATTGTTAAGAGAAGATGCTAAGAGTTCGATTAATAATAAAAAAATTACCGAATTTTAACTTTTTCATTCAAGAAATTAATAAATACTAGTAATATACACAAACTTCAGCAAGAAAAAAAATTTATGAGTAATAGGACTTATTTGATCTTGATTTATTTAGTTTCTTACATACCGTTTGCGCAAGAAACTATATTCATTACGACCAAAAACTGCATACATTTCGATTAATAATTAAATATTTAAGAATCTTTAAACTTTTCATTGAAGCAACAGCAAAACAACAACTAAAACTAAAAGCAAAACCAATAGTTTAACTCACACCATCGACACCATTATTATTACTACACCACACCACAGCACACCACCACTACTGCCATCATGCTACTACACCACGATGACTGCCAAGAGCATTACATTTAATGCAGCGACGACGCTGTATTAAAACACATTGTGAGCGAGAGAGAGCTTGTACACATGGCACAACAACACAAAATGACAAAATGATTTATTATGAATGAAATTTCAACAAAACTGAAAAATAAACGTCAAAACTAAACAAGACAGACAGCTTTATAACACAAACACACACGTGCACCTAAACCCAAGCATATTTATAAACAGCAAATAATACATGCACTTTAGCCAACACTGTAGTTAAACAGAGAAAACCGTATTGGGTGAGGAAAACAAAAACGAGATTTTTGCTTAAATCAACAAGAGTAAAAGAGATAAAAATAGTAAAACCAGGAGAAATGAATATATAGCGAGAGAGATTAGCTCTTAAAGATTTATTATTTAGTGTGCCATTACACTTATCCAAGGAAAAACAGAGAGCGCAAGTATTTTAACAGGGAATGAAATGGTAAATGAACGTGTTTCATTGTCACAAAGTAGAAACGAACACCACACACTCGTTATTAGTAAAATTTAAAAGGGGCACGACAGGGAAATATTTTTTGTTATTGATTAGCTACAGGTGGATAAGAAAAATTTTAAAAAGGGGAAATTATTGAAAAAGGAAAGAGATTTTTATGAATTTTAAAGAGTATCATTATAGAAAAGAGAAAAAGAGTATTTTCTTAAAAAGAATTTTAAAGAGTTTTATTTTTAAAAGAGTTTTAAAGAGTATTATTTAAGAGTGTTTATTTAAATAATAAAGAGTTTAGCAAAATATGAAAAAAAGCTTTGAAAAACTCTCTTTCATATTTCTCTGTTCTCTATTACTCTTGTTTGAATTACCGGCATTTTTTGTAAGTTTGTATGCAGCCCCCAACCAACACATTGTTTTGTTTTTATTTCTGTACAAAACTGTTTGAAGCTAAAGGTTAGTGAGCGGCATTTGGCCACCCAATTTGAATGACCTTTTCTGTTTAAACTCTTTGTTTATGTTGTTGTTTTTTTTCTCAGATTTCTTTAAGAGTTTTTAACATATTCATGCAATCATAACTTACAACATTCAAATTGAAATTTCTTCTCACTTACACATGCACACAGAAACAAACAGAAATAAATAACTTAAAAGAGCAATAAATAAACGAAATAATATTTCCTTTAAATGTTTTGTTATTGTTTCGTTCGTACGTTTGTTCGTTTTCTTTTTGTTTTTTTTTTTGCACACACTCTTTCTTGCAGAAATTGCCTCTTGTTAGGATAGAAGAAGTTGTTTTTCTTCACGACTTCGTTATATTAAATAACAGCCCATACATATATGCATGTATGTATGCGTATGTGTGTACTAAAGAGTAAGTATTTTAGCAAATGCAATAAAAAACAAATTTGTTGTATTACTTAGCAGCCATAAAGTAAGAAATAACAATAACAACAATAATAATAAAAACAATTTAATGTGGTCGTTAAGAGTCTGGCGTCAAAGTCAGTTGTCTTATGTATTGGTAAGGTGCAACACAGCACTTTACGAAATTAACGCTTAAAAAATCCATAAAAAAAAACAACCAAACGAAATCGAAAGCGAAAAAATCGTAAAGCAATACAATAAAAAAAAAAAAACGAAAGCAATAAAACACAAATTGAAAATACTAACAAAACGTTTGTATAAATACGAGCGAAAAAAAAAAAGAATTCGCGCGCGTAAAGTAAACAATGCCATGTAAAAATAAGAAAAAAAGAAAAACGAATCGAAAACAAATCGAAATTGAAATTGTTGTGCCAACAACAAAGCTCCCCTTAATTCAAGTTTCTTGCAGTGTTTGGGGGCATAAGTGTAAGTGAGAGTGTGATTGTGTGTGTGTTATTTTTTGTAATATTTTTATTCGTTTAACATTAACCACCAACAATTATCGATGACATTAATTAATCGTTGTTTATTTACATACATAGTATTGGTGTAATACTTTTCAAGCGGTTATTCGATTACTTTTCAGGTAAGCATTAGAAAAATTTGAATTTTATTGCAATTGAAGGAACAATTCAAGGTTATAAGCGGATCTTAATATGAAATAACGAAATAATTAATTATAATTACGTATTGATTAATAATTATTCGATTATTTAATTATGTTTTGCGATTTATTTTTAACTTTAAATATAATTTTCTATAATGAATTATGCGATCTAAACTTTGGTGATCAAAATAGGTGAAATTTTTCGAAAAATATCCTGCTTTCATGACTCTCATAAATTTTCTGTAACTTAAGATCCGAAAACGCGCGACATAGCCTTTGCGCACTTGTGAACTGTAAAAGTTTCTTAATAAGAACAAAATAAGTTCCTCTCGGCTTAAATGAAGTAAAATTTTAATTCTGTAGCAGACTCCTTGAATAAAGAGCGCTACCTAATCGCAGCAAAAAAATCAGAATTGACTGATGCAGAATTGGATCGTAGAGACAACTCTGGAATAGCTGCCATGACTCATTGCAATTAATGTGTTGATTCTTTCTTTCTTAGTCGCGGGTCTACGTGGGTATTGTTGACTTATTAACAAAGGCCCGGGTTCAAACGAAAAATATTTCTTGCGACTTCCTCTCAGCGATTCTGGCAAAGACTTGAAGTAAAATTGCCATAAAGTCTCAAAATCTGTCGTTCGAGTCGACTTTAAACTGAGGTCCCGCCTTATGTATAAAATTAACGCACACAACTAAGTGGTGTGAGAAGCTGGTCGTATCCTGACTGAAGGTTTGTAATGGCCATTATGTAGTATGTATGATTTCTTTCCGGGTAGAGAGTTGGGATGAACATCCATTCTTGGCCTTTTATATTTTGTTATTGTCATTGGCGTACCCAGCAAAATTTGAGATGCGAGAGCCGAGGTAAATGAAATCTGTTCTTTTTCAAGCGTTTTATTGTTTATTGCATTTCTATTCTCACTTCCTTTTAAATATAAGCAATGCTATTAATCGGTCACAAGCGGGCATAGAGATCCAAACGAATGTCATCAAGGAATTGCCACAAAATTTCCACTAGATAAGTATAGGGCTAACCGGTTTGCATAGTCCATTAGTTTCTACATAAGCACTGAATTGCATCAGATAGAACTCTATCAGTTATTCCCTCCGAAACTTCATAAGAGTTAATCAGAGAACTTCGTGTAGAACGGTATATAGCAGTGATGTACGTTTTTTTGTAGAAGTCATGAAATGATGAATGATAATAAATAAAGTGAACCGTAATGACTGAAGGTACTCGACGTTCTCCGCCTATGTACCAGCAATACGGCGTCCTTTTTTTTTTATTTTTTATTTAACCTGCACTCAGGGGATGACCCCTATTCATGCAGTGCATTGTGCAGGTTTTAAGGAAAGGTGGAAAGAGAGAGGAATATGCGAACGGTAAGGAAACGAGTTGCTGCTGGTGATTATAAAATACCTTCACCATTAGACAGTCTACAGTAATCCTCCCCAAGAAGCCCGCAGTTTCTCACACCACTTATGTTGTGTGTGTTAATTTTATGCAGAAGTGGCGGAACCTACAGTTTAAAGTCAACTCCGAACCACAGATTTTTGAGAAACAAGAAGAGAAAGAGAAGAAATCGCCGAAAAAATACTTTTTGTATTTTTTTTTTTTTATTTTCGATATCTGGCCTGGAACTCGAACCCTGGCTTTACGTCTAATAAGCCAACACACTACCTACTAGACCACGGCGACCCCTGACATATTCATATTTATCTAATAATTAAACAAACTCGATTAATTGTAAAGCACGAGGTGAAACGAAGAGTGAAATTTCTTTATACCGTGCTTATACCTAATTTTTATATAATTTGCGGTTGAGTTGAATTGAATTTATTGTACAAAGGATCAACGCAATAAAACTTAAGAGCTTTACTAATTGATTCAAGTTCCAAATCTGTTTAAAATATAGGTACGTCATGTGAAGTGTAGCACGAATACTCGGTGAGAAGTAGAGATGTCAACATAACTAAATTAGAAAAGAAGAATTTGAATTTAAACATTAATTGACTCAATTAATATATGTGTGAACAGGCTAATAGATATTTTAACTGTTTAATCATAATTACTCGTTACCTTCAATAACCCAAGAACTTACAACCCTAGTAACTACATACATACATACATACGTACGTATAATACATGCTAAAAGTCAACACCATCCTAATATGGCTGCATTATTGTTTACAACTTTGAATTTTAATTTAAAAAAATTTTCTTTATTTTTCAATTGAATTAGATGTAGTTGAACGCTGTTGTTATTAATAATTCCTCGTTTTTTTTTTTAATACTCGTAATTCAATAAAAATGTTTCCATTTCTTAGTTCTTTTTTCTGCCATCTTATTTACATGTTGCAACACATTTTATTTCTTTACAGTTGCAACCGTTTGACAGCTTTACAGTCAAACAGTTTTCTGTACAGGGAAATGCTAACAGCAGTTGTGTTTTTTTCCCCATACGAAAAATAACATTTCTTTACTTTAACATTCCAATTGCAAATTATTTTCTTTGCTGTTAAGTATTGCTTTTTAGGCTGTTAAGTTAACATTTGCCTTTTCTAGCTAATAACAGAATATACTCGTAAACATAAACCAACACAACCATTCATCATTTGCATGTTTGGTTGTGTTGTTTATTGTTTTCTTTTCAATTTTAATATGCGTGTGTATGTGTGTGTGTGTGTTGGGTATTTCTTTTACTCCCGCCTCTAGCTGGCCAAAGAAAACAAGTCTTGTAAGTGTGTCTGATAATGTTAAGAATACTTCCGTAACAGTGGTGTTGTTAGAATGAGGGAATGGGTGAAATTGGAAATGTTATTTAAAGGGTTTCAATTATTTACTTATTGGAACTATAATGTTAACACTTTAATTATAACGGTTTTCTTTTTTTACTGGAAATTTTTAAAATTTTTCATTTTTAAATAGAAAATTTAGCGCAGTTTTAAGAACTAAAAACTATTTTCAAATCTAATACATAAAATATTCGTGTCACGGTGTTAGTGGATGGATCGACCGATTTTCTTGAAATTTTGTATGCATATTGAGTAGGTCTGATAATCGGGCAACATCTATTTTTCATATCCTAAATGTTAAGAGGGCGTGGCAAATCGTTAAATTTTATATATTGGAACATATTGATCGTAGACGAATGAAATTTAGCGGGTATGTTCATAGAGTCGATATCGAGAAACCCAGCAAAAATGGGCGTGATAACCCTCTCCCTTCTAGTGATATCTATAACTCTTAAACTACTAAACCAATTTTAACCATTCTTTTTTTGTTCGAAAGCTTATCAGGTTTAGATGGATATAGTAAAAAGTAGGCCTGTAAGGTTCTTACAGGCGTATTGTGTGAACGACTGAAGCCACTCGTCAAAACACTGATTGGACCTTATCAGTGCGGCTTGAGACCTGGCAAGTCCACCATCGACCAGATCTTCACACTACGCCAAATCCTGGAAAAGACCCACGAAAATCAAGTCGACACACACCATCTTTTTGTCGACTATAAGGCTGCTTTCGATAGCCCCATAAGGGATCGTGTTTTTGCCGCAATGTCTGAGCTCGGTATACCTGCGAAGCTGATAAGGCTATGCAGAATGACGTTAAGCAATTCCTGCAGCTCCGTCAAGGTAGGAATGGACCTCTCCGAACCTTTTGATACCGTGCGAGGTTTCAGACAAGGCGACCCCTTATCATGCGTGCATCGCAATGGCATTATTTTTCAAAAAAGTGTCCAATTGCTTGCGTGTACGCTGACGACATCGACATCATAGGGCGTACCAAACGAGATGTCGCTGCTGCCTTTAGTGCTATTGAACGGGAGTCTAAGAAGATGGGTTTGGCAGTAAATGAGGGCAAAACGAAGTATATGTTATCGACAAGTAGCGCCGTGCGGCGTATTGATTCACAAATTACGGCCAATAACTATACTTTTGATACTTTCAAGGAATTTATTTATCTTGACTCCGCTGTTACCACCGAAAATGATGTCAGTCTGGAGATCAAGCGCAGGATTACTCTTGCCAGCAGGTGCTATTATGGTCTTAATAGGCAATTAAGTAGCAGAGACCTCTCTTGCAAGACGAAACTAATACTCTACAAGACGCTCATCATACCCGTGCTTCTTTATGGCACAGAAGCATGGACCCTATTAAGAACTGATGCAGCTGCCTTGAGGGTATTCGAGAGGAAAGTCCTACGTAAGATCTTCGGTCCAGTGCGAGTTGGCGATGATTTTCGCATCCGATACAACAGTGTGCTGTATGAGCTCCTCAACGACATGGACGTTGTACAGCGTATTAATACCCAGCGGCTGCGCTAACTCGGTCATGTCGTTCGAATGGAGGAGGATGCTCCGGCGAGACGAGTATTTGATGCGGGGATCTGCGGAAGTCGGCGAAGAGGACGACCTTGTATCCGTTGGAAGGATCAAATCGAGGAAGACCTGTCGTGTGACCAATTGGCGTAGGTGCGCAAGAAGCAGAAACGCCTGGATGTGTTGCGGCAGGCCGAAATCCGTTAATCGGGTTGTTATGCCTATTAAGAAGAAGAAAAAGTAGGCGTGGCAAACCTATAAAATTGAATATTTAGGAACATAGTGATCGTAGACGAATGAAATTTAGTAGGTAAGTTCGTAAAGTTGATATCGACAAACTCACCAAAAATGGGCGTAACAATTCGTCGGTTAATTCGATGGTTTGTAACTACATACATAACCTGTATGTTTTTATTAGTTTTTGTTTTGGAGCGATTACAACAACTACAAATTCTTCAGCGCCTTCTGCAGGGTATTATAATAAATATGTAATGTGACCACTTTTGGACAATAAAACAAAAATCAAATTTTGGGTGGGTTGAAGTTCGCCGGGTCCGCTTGTTTTCTATAAAAAAAGAAACAAACAAATTAAAAAAAATTAGAGTTGGTCCCGCCTAATTAACTTGTTCGCTTTAGTGCTATCTAAAAAGATGGCAATAAAATCTACCTATCAGGGTTCTAAATCCAATAAGCTTCCCGTGACTTGTGATATTGAACAGACTGCCTTGATAATCAAATAAATTATTTATGGCTGAAGTTATTAGGTTTGTGTTTACGAGGATATGAATTTGTACTCTAGCAAACCGAAGTTTATCTCCTATTTCCATAGACTCGTGGTTACCAATGGAATTGTCTTCACAGCTTACTGCCAAACTACGATGAGATTAGGGGATAATAAGATTATTACAATACGCAGGACTGTAGCATTACCGTATACATCGCAGAATCTAACAGATCCTAAGGGAAAAATGATTTGCTTTAACAAAAGCTACAAAAACATAAAATGATAAACAAGTAAACAAAAATATTCCAACAACATTACAATAATAAACGTAATCAATGATTAAGATTTTGGAGAAGGCAAAATCAGAAACGTACGCCTTCAAGAAGATCCATCAGATTGTTTACCCTGCCATATGAAAGGCAAGGAAAAGCAGGCGAGTGAGTTAGTAAAGTTCAGTCAGTCGTTAAAATAGAGTAATCGTGTTTTGAAGATGTCCGTAACAAAAATCTGTCGTATAATTACAAATAAAAACAGAACAATTACAAAGTAGAGAAATTGTTATTGTTCACATCAAGTTGTGACCAGTGGCACACAGAATTATGGGAATGATATAGAATTTTAATTAAACTAAAAACATTCTTATTTTATAAATTGTGTGCGTACATGTGTGCATATACATATCAATTATCATTTATATTATTTCTAAAGCACTTTTTTTGATCGGTTGTAAATATCTCCCATACCACCGCAACAAATTTAATGAATGATATCTCATTTTAAAGCTTATATCTAACACTAATTGCGAAAAATAATTAGAAATTGAAAAATTAATATTTTCATTGATAAAAATTATATTTTATATAGAACTGCATGATAATACAATACCGCTATATACTATAATGCCGTTTATTACTAAGTCAGTTGTAAAAAGCTGTTTTGGCAATACTTTGCAGTAGTTGCAAAGTACCGCTGTCGACGACCCGGGGAACGCCTTCAAAGATACCATGTGAAGCAAACTCTTAAAAATGGCGGCCAAATATAATGGTTTGGGGATGCTTAATATGGTGGCATGTTGGCCCCATATATTTAGTAAATGGTATCATGCGAAAAAAGACTATCTACAGATTCCGCAAACCCATCTTCCGAATTTTATGGACAAATGTGCTTATCCCGAATAAGAAATTGTTATCCAACAGGATGGTGATCCGAAGCACACAGCAAAAGATACGGAGTGGCAAACAAAATTTTCAATTGATGGAGTAGCCAGCACAAAGTCCCGAGCTCAATTCGATTGAAAATCTATGGCCATTCGTGAAAATCCAGCTCGGACAGTACGAAACACCCCCAACAAACATGGTCAAACTTTGGGATCGTATAAATGCGAAATGGAGTCGAATTCCGAAAGATAATATTGAAAATTTGGTAAAAAGCGTGTCAAATAGAGTAAATCAAGCTATTTCTAATAAGGCCAAATATTGAAATTTGGTTAGTTTCTTGAAACGTGCTAAATTGAGTTTATGTGGGTTATTTTCGTTTTTTCCTTCAAACTCATTGAATTCATTTCATTAATTATTGTTTTTTTACTGCAATTTGTTAAGAATAAAATAAAGAATTTAAATTAATTTTTTTTTTTGTATTTGCTTGTATGGTTTTGTTTTTGTGGATGACGAAACTCAGTATTGTGAACATGCATTCACTTCTGCTCGTCACTGTAAATAACGAGTATTTGAAAAGACAAATGCATTGATAATGTTAATCAGAAATCTTAATGCTAAATGGTATCAGGCTAATCGTAGCAAACTTGGGAGAGCACATCATATCAGCAAAAATTATTCATGCCGATAAAACTATACTCATACCTTACACCTTCTGATCCAACTGTGCCTTTCCGAATGACACGAAAACAATTCCCTGTGAAAGTTGCTTTTGCTATGACGATAAACAAAGCATAAGGTCAAACCCTTTAAAAGGCAGGATTGTATTTACCAGAGCCGGTCTTTTCACATGGGCTGTTATACGTGGATTGTTCTCGAGTGCGTACGTTTAAAGATATTTTTGTTTGTATTAAGGATTCGTACGGGCAAAAAGTTAACGATGATCATGTCATTACCTCTAACATTGTATTCAAGGAAGTATTATAAAAATATTTAAACAATGTATGTATGTATCATATATATTATTACTAAAGCACATTTTTTTGTCGGTTGCAAATATCTCCCATACCACCGCATCAAATTTAATGAATGATATCTCATTTTAAAGCTTATATCCAACACTAATGGCGAAAAATAATTAGAAATTGAAAAATTAATATTTTCATTGATAAAGATTATATTTTATATAGAACAGCATGATAATACTGTTGTCATTATGATTATATGTTTTTGTTCAAGTGTGGTAATACAGGGTCGCTTAATAGTAAAGCAGTTCTACTGGTCTTTTCACATGAGCAGTTATACGTGACTTTTTCTCGAGTGCGTACGTTTAAAGATATTTTTTTTTTTGTATTAAGGATTCGTACGGGCAAAAAGTTAACGATGATCATGTCATTACCTCTAACATTGTATTCAAGGAAGTATTATAAAAATATTTAAACAATGTATGTATGTATCATATATATTATTTCTAAAGCACATTTTTTTGTAGGTTGCAAATATCTCCCATACCACAGCATCAAATGTAATGAATGATATCTCATTTTAAAGGTTATATCTAACACTAATGACGAAAAATAATTAGAAATTGAAAAATTAATATTTTCATTGATAAAAATTATATTTTATATAGAACTGGATAATAATACTATTGTTATTTTGATTATATGTTTTTCTTCAAGTGTGGTAAGACAGGGTCGCTTAATAGTAATGCAGTTCTACTGGTCTTTTCACATGGGCAGTTATACGTGACTTTTTCTCGAGTCCGTACGTTTAAAGATATTTTTGTTTGTATTAAGGATTCGTACGGGCAAAAAGTTAACGATGATTATGCCATTGCCTCTAACATTAGTATTATAAACGCATTTAAATATATGGATGTATGTATGTAAATATGTATGATGATATTATGCTTTCTAATATTTTTATACTTTTAATAAAATTTCTATTAATTATTTTCATTTTATGTTAGAAAAATGCCAACTAACGGTGCGAAATATTCGCACGGGTCATCTAGTGTATGTATAATAGGCACCCACGTGTCTCTTTCTTCCCTGACCAAGTGCCGGGCATTTGCGCAGCTTCTGCAGAAATCATTCGCGAGGTGTCCAAGACCAATACTCCTCGCATGCATTCCTATAATACAATACCTCGTAATAACCCCGATAACAGCGTTGAGCCTTCTTCTTCCGTCATGCCCTTATTCAAAGCTGCCCACCTGCTGTTGACAAGGTCCACGATTGCATGGTCAATTATAAGCCTGCAGGTACCCAAAGGGATCCCCAATGTAGAGAATTCATTAGAGAGTTCGATGGTCGTGCCCCTTATCGCCAAATTATTCACTCTACAGTTGCCGGGAATATCTTCATGTCCTGGTACTCTCCTTAAAAAAAATTCTTTCGTATACAAAAAGAAATCTAATTAGACGTCTCAACTTGTTGCTTCAAAAACTTAACTTCTTTCAAAGAAGAATATTTTCTTACTTTTATTTACAAACACACTAACACAGAAACAGTATTTAAATCGAAAAGTTCTTTTAAAGCCAAAAACCAAGATAATCAATTTGAATTGAATTTAAATTTATCAACTTTAATCAAATTCAACTTAATAAAATAAATTTTACTTGTGTTTTTTTTTTTTTTTTTAGCTATGCGAGCTAAGGTTGGAAAATCTTCGAAAGACCTTGGTAGCCCGGCCTACCAAAGTGCACGATTCGCCGCAAGACTTACTCTCGGCTTGCTAAGCGCATACGTACTAAAAAACCAACCTCATCACACACTTTCAACCATTTGCCCCCCCCGGGACCACAATCAAGTATTACTTCGGGGGGGTGGTGATTCAGCGAATGCTGCCTTCGAATTCCGCTGATCTTGCTCTCTCAGCCAATCTTTGCTGCGTCAATACATTCCGTGCGAAAACACATACTGCGTTCCAATTGTCACTTGAGATTAACATCAGGTTTACTATATTCTCGGGCGTTACCTGGAATCCTATTGATCTCTCCAGGCAATTTCGTTGAACAGAATATCGCGGGCAATTAAAGAAAACATGCTCCGCCGTCTCCCTTACATCACGGCATTCTGGGCATGCCTCATCTACGTCGTGACCAAACTTATAGAGATAAGCCCTATAACAACCATGGCCCGTTAGCAACTGAGTCAGGTGGAAGTTCACCTGACCGTGTCTTCTTTTTGTCCATACGCCTATGCTCGGTATGAGTCTGTGGGTCCATCTTCCCTTAGTGGAATTGGACCAGTCCTGCTGCCATCTGTCCATAGCATTATCAGTTAGTTGGACAGGGTTCGAAAAATCTGTTCCTCTCTTTACGTCATATTTCCTCCTCTCTAAATCCACTACTAGCTTCAGGGGCATCATCCCCGCAATCACTAACGCTGCATCGGTAGACACCGTTCGGAAGGCAGAAATCACCCTAAGAGCAGATCTCCTGTAGGCCGCTTCTATTCCTGCTCTATAGGTCCTCTTCTCCATAGCACCAGCCCATACGGGGGCTGCATATATAGCAATCGCTGTCACTACCTTCATCAGTAGCCGTCTCCTCTCCTGTCTTGGGCCTCCTAGGTTAGGCATTAATCGGGCAAGCGCACATGCCGTCGCCGCACATTTTTGGCCGACGTACGACAGGTGTTCCCTAAACGTGAGCCTGTTGTCAATTATCACTCCCAGATATTTAATCGCCTGCTTTGATGATATGCGTTGGTCACCTACCGTTATGGTAATAAATTCTATCTTCTTTCTACTGCTTACAAGGAGTACATC
Organism: Sarcophaga peregrina; assembly: GCA_014635995.1. NCBI lineage: Eukaryota > Metazoa > Arthropoda > Insecta > Diptera > Sarcophagidae > Sarcophaga > Sarcophaga peregrina. The sequence continues at coordinate 70,994,693 of CM025791.1, read as the reverse complement.
CGTTTTGTGATCAGCTAGTTTGAGACCTATTTCCGTGATCCAGCTCCTGACTATGCCAACCGCAGTATTACATGTTCTCACCAAATCATCCAGATATTTACCCCTTATCACCAGGGCAATATCGTCTGCGAAACCAATGATTTGTGTACCTCTAGGGAGTCTTAGCCTCAGTACCCCATCATACATCACATTCCATAGTAACGGGCCCAGCACGGAACCTTGCGGGACCCCTGCTGATACCGCGTATGACTTCCTGCCATCATCTGTGTCATATAGGAGCACTCTATCTTTAAAATAGTCCTTAACGATTTCCAATAAATAGTTCGGTACGTTCTTTTCATCCAGGGCAGCTAACGTGGCATCCCACTCCGCAGAGTTGAATGCGTTTTTGACGTCCAAGGTGATGATTGCGCAGTATTCCTTGTCGCCTTCCAACCAGCGGTTACCGCTGATAGCATCCTTTGCTATAGTCATAACCATTTCCATTGCATCTATTGTGGAACGTGATTTCCGGAAACCAAATTGACGCTCCGATAAGCCTTCTTCGCCCAGAAATGCTTCTAATCTCCTACAAATTATCTTCTCCAAAAGTTTTCCAGCCGTGTCAATCATACAGAGCGGGCGGTATCCCCAGTCTCTGCCTTTTCCATATCCCAGGGAACGTCCTCTCTTGAATACAAGCATCAAAAACTTGTCTAAACAGCTCAGTGTTATTCTCAATAGCCGCCTTAAGCGCGATGTTTGGGATCCCGTCGATCCCCGGTGCCTTATTGAGTTTCATTTCTCTGCAGACTGATTCCAGTTCTCGACTGCTGACTTCTGGGATTTCCTCCGGTGACCGCATGTCTCGCACGGAGTAAGTAATTTCGGCTTTGCGCGGAAAAAGGTCCGCGACGATTGATTGCAGCTTAGCTGCACATGTCGTTGCTGGTGGTCGGAAGCTGTTCAGCTTTCTCATCACCACCTTATATCCAGTTCCCCAGGGATTCTCGTCCACATCGGCGCACATTTCCCTGTAGCACCTTCTCTTGCTATGCGCAATTGCTCCATTAAGGCTCGTCCTACACCTTCTATATCTTTCCCGTAGATCTGCAAATTCCTCACGGCCTCTGGCCCTTTGGAACAACCGCCGTGCGCGGTTACATTTACGCCTTAGATCTGCTATATCCGCGTTCCACCAGTAAACGTGCTTCTTCTCAGGTAGGTGGCGCCTTCTTACCATAGATGCGTTACAAGCCTCCGTTATGGCGCGCATAAGTTCCGTCGCTTTGTTATTCGCATTTCCGGATAACCGAGTGTTCTCCAATGTGAGGACAAATGTTTCCTTATCAAAAGTGGAGTGTTTCCAAAGAGGGTTCGGTGGGGCTGAAGGAACGTTGCGTTCCGTAGAGCGTTCCCGGATCTCAAAAATGACAGCCTGGTGGTCACTATGTGTATAGATGTCAGACACCACCCAGGTAGATAAGGTCGCCAGGGAGTCGCTGACGAATGTCAGATCAATTTTACTTGTGTGTGTGTGCGTAAGTGCGTGTGTGTGTGTGTCAATATAATGAGTTGCAAAAAAAAAAAAACGAAGAGAAAAAACGAACGAGAGAGAGAGAGAAAAAAATAGAATTTATTTTGGTTTATTAACATACAGACACGCATACACATGCTCGTCCCGATGCATACGACATTAATTCGAACATATGCATACGGATACGAGTAGCATACCAATACAAACGTATTTTCAAATAATAATTCAAACAACTCATTCTCAGTTTTAAACAATTAAATTTTTGCAAAAACATAAAAAGAAAAAACGAGAGGAAAGCAAGTAAAACTTAAGTGGGAATATAATACGACTATAAGGAGCTCTACACTTGTTATAGAACTTACTTAATATAGTCCGAGCTTGATTTGCGCAACTGAAAGGAAACCGGTGTTGTTGCTTTTACCGAAAAGTTGTCATAACCGACCACTAAAAATCTTATATAAAAACTCATCCTCTCTTGAACTCAAATTCATTAAATTTTATTTTTGACATGAGAAAATAACTTATAAAGAAAAAGTAATAAAATTAAAGTTTTGTTCATAAATAAAAAGCAAAACAAAAAATTATTTTCGTATTTATTTTATGAAAATACATATGATTAAACCTTTAGTTTAAGGAGAAATATGTTGAAATTAATGTTTGAGTTTTAGTCTTTTTAGCCTTTGGGAAAATCGCAGATTCCGTAGTTTCTTGAAGAGCGATTAATTATTCATACGAAACGTCGTTTTCTGTTGCCCATTCTATACAGCTGTCAATGGACTTGATGACATCATCTACTTTAGCTCTTTGTTTTTGTTCAGTTTGTATTGTTTCTACAATTTCTTCATCTGAATAGTCTTCTCTGATCCATTCGGCAATTTCATTATCTGTTAAGTTAATATCCGGCATAACATCCTGCAACAATTTTAAAATGGATGGTGTAATTGAAGCCTCAATGGTAGATCGTCTTCACAAACACGTTTTTAAACCAATCTTCGGAAACGACGTAAGTCATCCATGCATTTTTGTTTCCTCTGTAATGAACAGGGTTATTATTAAAATTCTTAAAGGCAAGTGAATTCTCTGATTTTCCAATAACAAATAATTTCAGTTTATGTGATCCGCTTGCATTAACACATGCCAAAAATGATATCCTTTCTTTAGAAACCTTCCTGGTGCTGACTTTTCATTTAAACTTACTGGAGTTGCATTTTAGAAATCTAAAAAATAGACCGGACTCGACGCAGTTGTAATCAGGAACTAATCCTAGTTCATTGATCTTAGTAGTAAATTCTTCTAAAAAAGGATCTACACTCTCCACCTTATTTGACAGCTTTTCTCCGCATATTTTTAATCTGCGTATATCATGTCGCTGTTGGAAATTCAAAACAAAGAACTAACTGTAAATTAACAGCCAACTTTTTTCCATATAAAGAACGAGAAAAGAGAACAAAATAAATAAAAAGTATCAGCGCTGACGTGTGAAAAACATTCTTAAGATGGGTTATTTGCTGTTACTTTAAGTACTCCTTAAAACTACGTTTCTGTAAAAATAAATTCGAAGAGAAAAATACTTTACATTTTATAAAACAGAAAAAGTTGCACTTATCAAGACTGTTTTTTTTTTTGAAAAAGTTGCACTTATAAAACCTGTAATGTTAAAAATTTGCCTGTTGCGTTAATCGGGGTGTTGCAGTTATCGGTGGTTGCGCAAATCGAGCTCGTACTGTAACACTTTAGGCGATTTGGAGAAGGCAAAGTCACATTCATCAGACTGTTTACATTGCCATATAGAAGGCAAAGCGAAGTAAACGAGTGAGTTAGAAAAAGTTCAGTCAGTCTCTGTGTGAAGAAGCGGTTGCGTTTGAAGTTTTGCGTTACAAAGATCTGTCGAATAATTGTGTACTAATTGTTATTGTTTATACAAAGGGTATAAACAGAGCAGTAACAAAGTAAAGCAATTGTTGTTGTTTACATCAAGTTGTGCGAATTATAAAAAATTTAAAACTTAACACAAATTATTTTTATTTTATTTACAATCTACGAGGTTATATTTTAAAAGTTTTTTTTTAAAGTTACAAACCGTAACAAAATGAAGTAATTATTGTCGCTAAATTATTACAAAATGTTCGGGTGTAGGGTATAAAAATCGGAGATGGACAATAAAATGAAAATATATAAGCGCACACACAAACACTACAAGCATTATAACAGTATATAATAATGATAAATAAGGTCAAAATCGACCAAATGTACGAGACCAATAATAATGATAATGACGATGACGACCATCATCGTGATGATGATGATAATGATGATGATGACGATGGTAAAGTGTATTTGACACAACCGATGGATTTAATTTGCATTGAATTGGGAATTTCATTTGACAACTTATTTTTATACGTATGTTCGAACAAACAAAAACAACAACAACAACGACAAAAGAAAAAAGAATAAAATTATTTAAATTTATTTGTTTAAAATTGTATACGTGTGTACGTGTGTGTTAATTTTCTTTTTTTTTATTATTTTGTCCATCGATATGATTAAATATGTTCGTTCGTTCGTAAGTGTAGGTGCCGTTGCAAGCAACTTTAGCACCAGTACCCTGACATCCGTTTATGCAGCAGAGAGAGAATAAAACAAAAAAAACTCCGCTTGTCATTTAAATTGAGAGAAAAGACAGTCAAAATGTCACACTGAAACGCAGAACAATGAACAGCAACAACAAAATTAAAAAAAAAAAAACGAAAAACAACGGCAATAACAACAACAAGATTTGAAAAAAAAAGTTGTTGCACTCAAGCTTTCGGACAGATCTGTGGCAAGTGCGTGAAATCCATTACGATGACGACAACAACACCCTCACACAACACACTACAGCGAATGCAACAAAACTGAAATGACGGTGAATGATTCAATTTAAAGTGTTTGCGGTGTAGAATTCAATTTCATCAAAATTTTTTGAATTAATTTATAAAATAATTAAACGTACAAATAAAAAAACAAAAAAAAAACATTTAATTTGAAAAATATTTATAAAAAAAAGGGGGAAATAATTTTACTTTAATATTGTCCATATGTTTACTTTACTATAATGGTACAATCGAATCCTCAACGTGCAACACAAATCTGGAACAAGTTTTTAATGATCTAGATACTTTCACATCGTTTAACATTAAAATTGTAAACAAACCTACAAGAACAGAAACAATGAACTTGTTTACATGATAAACAAGTAACAAAAATAAACCAAGAAACGCAAGCATAACAAATGATAATAAGTAAACAAAAATACAGCAACAAACACTACAAGAATAAACGATGGAGACTTGAAAGGAACTACAAATCATGTGATATGGAAACTTTGCATACGTATGGTGTTTTCTTTTCTACAAAGAAAATGTCACCCAATTACAAGGTGCATTAAAAAAATTTTTAACCAACCCTATCGCAATGTAATTTTTTATTTGAGAAGAACAGAACACAAATATTTATAAAAGGCTGTATCCTGTGTTAGCCACGGCGGCTGTTGATTATGTATCTTGAAATAAATTCAGTAATTCTTCTTCATCAGATCACGAAGATGAATCTAATAATTGGTTTATTTCAATTTTTGCAAATAAAATAGATGCAGCAATATCCATATTCATAATTTTTTTTCATAAAAAAGGTTTTAGATCTAAGAATATGTAAAGATCTAAAAATATGTAAAAATATTTTGTGATTTGTTTTCACTAATAAATGTAAACAAGATGACCCGTGCGAATATTTCGCACCGTTAGTTGTCATACATATTTACATACTTACATAGATATGTTTAAATACTTTTATAATACTTCTTTGAATACAATGCTAGAGGTAATGACATGATCATCGTTAACTTTTTGTCCTTACGAATTCTAAATACAAACAAAAATATCTTTAAACGTACGTACTCGAGAAAAAACCACGTTTAACTGCCCATGTGAAAAGACCGGGTTCTGGTAAATACAATCCTACCTTTTGAAGGGTTTGACCTTGTGCTTTGTTTATCGTCTCAGCAAGAGCAACGTTCACAGGGAATTGTTTTCGCCTCATTCGGAAAGGCACAGTTGGATCAGAAGGTGTAAGGTTGATTCGGGGTATGAGTACAGTTTTATCGGTATGAATAATTTTTCCTAATATGATGTGCTCTCCCAAGTTTATTACGATTAGCCTGGTACCATTTATTAACCCCTATTTAGCATTAAGATTTCTGATCAACATTATAATTGCATTTGTCTTTTCAAATGCACATTATTTATATTCCTACGTTGCACGTTATTTTTATTTTTCTTAAAACCTTTTTAACTGGTAAATATCAGCTGGCTGACACTATATATATTTGTATATTAAAAGACACCGTATTACTACACTTAAAACAAACAATGCCATGACAATAACGCCATTACCAAAATAGCTTTTTCAGCTTTATATATAATTATGTGGAATATATAATTGTGTGAAACATCCCCAACAAATATGGTGAAACTTTGGGATCGTATAAATGCGAAATGGCATCGAATTCCGAAAAATCTTATTGATCATTTGATAGAAAGCATCTCAAACCGCGTAAATCAAGCTATTTCTAATAACGGTCTATGGACCAAATATTGAAATTGGGCTAGTTTCTTGAATTTTCTTGAAACGTGCAAAATTGAGTTTATGTGGGTTGTTTTCGTTTTTTCATTCAAACTCATTGAATTCATTTCATTAATTATTGTTTTTTACTGCTATTTGTTAAGAACAAAATGAAGAATTCAAATTAATTTTTTTTTTTGTATTTGCTTGTAAAGTTTTGTTTTTGTGGATGACGAAACTCAGTTTTGTGAACATGTACTCACCTCTGCTCGTCACTGTAAGTTCGTCGATTGGAAACAAAATAAAAATAAATTTGTGTTTGATATTACATCAATTCTGTATTGTTCTCACAATTCCGTGTGCCACCTTTAAAAACTGATTTACACAATAACAATTTACTTTAATCGCTATTCTTCTTTCACACTCTTCCGTGTACGCAATAACAACTGTCCGTTATTATTCTCTGCTTACAAACTTTTTGTAAGCAGCACCACAATACACTTCTTCACACACAATGTGTCTGATCGAATTGTTACTGAATCCCACGTGTCATCTTTACACACTACTGACTGAATTCTTACACTGAGTTGCCGTTGCCTGTTCTGTCTTGCCTTATATGCTTTTATGTCTTCTGATGTAAGTACTCGAAGGAGAATGTCTCCGACAAATCTCTAAAATTTTAAACATTGTTTACATTCGTCTAGACAGAGTAATTGTTGCTAGTGTATTTGTCTATCTGATATTTTTTGTAATGCACTTTGTTTTTGCTTGTTTTGCTTCTTTTCCCACTGCGCTTTTGTTGTTGGCTGTTTACATCTTTATCCCTTATATTTTTTTGTGCAGATGTTGTTGCCTTATTTTTGTTTATTTATCGATCTTGTAAACAAGTCCATTATTTTTATTGCATTATTTTTTTAAGACTACATTGATCACGTGAACAAGTAAATTGTTTTGTCTTTGGAGCTTTTGTTTATTATTTTAACAACACCATTTCCATTTTCGCAACATTACTGGTGGTTTTCCAGTATCGACCGTGTTATAAGTGCTACAAGGTGGGTCATTTAGAAGTTTAGGATTAAAAATTTTTAAAAATTTATTTTTTGTTGTGTAGTACAATTGCTTCGGTTAGAAATGGAATATTCAGTCATATCTCTGCCGTGACTGGCCTCACAGTACCATTTTTGTGCACGTTTTCAAGTATATGGAGTCGTATCTCAGTAATGGCATCAAGAGTGTTAGCCTTCAAAAGGTGATTTCTTAGCATAACATTTTTCTTTAACGACGCCCTACTGAAATTAGTCCAACGGTTTCAAATCACAGTTTCTTGGCGGCCAATTGACATCAACATTTCGGCTAATTAAACGGCCATCAAACGTTTGACGCAGTAAATCGATTTTCGCATGAGATGTGTGACAAGTTGCGTCATCCTGTTGAAACTTATCAGCGTTCAGATCAACACCATGAAGAGCGAGTACAGAAAAGTCGGTTTTCATGGTGCGATAGATGTCTGCATTAACCGTAATGGTTGCGCCGTCTTGATTTTCAAAGAAATGTGGGCCAATGATGTCTCCACTCTACAAGCCGCACAAAATAGTTACTCGTAATGGATTCATTGACTTCTGTGAGACCACTTGAGGGGTTGCTGAGCCACGAATAGTGCAATTTTTCCTAGTAACGCACCCACCAATATGGAAATAAGCTTCATCTTAAGAGATATTTTTTTTTGTCAAAATGGTTGTCCTTTCTAGCACAGAAAAAACGCAGCGGATCCCCATGCGGCTTAAACTCTGGCCCCAACTGAACGTTGTAAGGTGCCACACCGGAATATTTTCACAAAATTCAACGTAAACTGGTATTCAATTCTTAAGAACAATGACGAGTGAGTGAGTGATGTTGACGTCAGCTATAGCTACTGTATTTTCGGTTGTATGCACTGAGCCTACTGGTAGCTTACAACTTGGCCCTTCAACAGCGAACCCAATTTCACAATTTTCATACAATTTCTGACCAATTTTCTTCGTTTCGCAAATAAATTTCCAATAAATTCCAACACGTAACCCAAGCGTTAATTCATTACATTCAGTGGAGATAATATTCTGAATTCTGTAACAGAATGGAATAGCATAAGTATTGCCAGATCCGAATAAACCGATGGTTCAAATTTAAACCGATATATGGCCAATCTGATAAATCGAAGAGATGATTTTCTTGCCAAAATTTGGTCAACATCTACGGCCGTGTATGAAGCCAGTTCATCGAAACCTTTTTCAACTAAAGGGTTGGCGGAGTTCGATCGAAAATACTTTAAAAGAGTGGATTTCCTCTATGGTTCGATATTAAAGTTCGAAAAAAGTAATCAATGGACGATTTCATATATTTCCATACCACCCTCGATAAAATGTAACCCGAAAATACATTCATTTTAAGAAAAAAAATACCACCAAAGTTGTTTATTCGAAAAATAAATTACTCGTATATTCGGTAAATCAAAGAAACCCGTCGTAATAATTTGAACATTTTTACGGTCCGAGAACTGATTGATTCGTATACGATACCAGGAATCTTTCCTAAACTGCATATCCATCACATCACACCTGCCAGTACATGAAGAGAAGAAATTTTAGAAAGAAAATATTTTGAAAGTCACTTAAAATGAAACAAATGATGGGGGCGCATAAACAATTTCAATTGCATTTTAATAGAAACGCGAGCAAGCAAGTGAACGATAATTAGCAGCGGCAAATGCTCTTTGAAGTCCAATAGTTCCATGCAGGGCGGTTCCTTTAATCTTTGAATTTTATTTGGGCGTTAATGGTTGCATTAAATTTTATCAAAGGCGATATTCTCCCGATTGCCGCGCATCAAACAAAACCAGAAGGAATAAATTTTAAATGCACTTGGCAATGTCTGGGCCTGACAAAATTTCGTGTACCCAATGGAATTAAGGTGCGATGAAATTATTTAAAATCCATGTTTTTCTCTCTTTAATATGGTAATTAACGAATTTCAACAGGTGTTTTAAGAGGTTTGTACTGTTAATGGAAGCGTACTTAGCTTATATTTTGGAGATCTGCTGCATTATTCACGGAATACATTAATGAATGCAGTATGATTCCAATAGTCGATATGTCATCGAGATTTTTTTTGGTCCTAGGCCGGAGGTAGAAAGATACGTTTGTTCCAACAGAAGCATGCTTACGTACTAAACAAACCCTCTACATTCTTCAACCACTCTCCCCGCGCGGGACTGCCGTAAGGTATTACATCCCGGGGGTTGGTTAGCTTTAAAGCTTTATCAAGTTATCTCAAATTTTGCCTTCGTTCCTCCAACCTCCGGAGTTCCATCATTATTTCGGCTATTTTCTTGCTGTACTGGCTCCATAGAATCCTACAATTCAACACCTCTTCCATATGCCGGTTTGATACCAAACTCGTTTCTCCGGGCCATCTAAATCTGGGGCAGCATGTTAGAATATGCTCTGCATCTTCCTCCTTATCTACACAGTTTGGTGATAAAGGGGAAGCATCATGTCCAGGGGAAGTATCATGTACCAGTTACGAACTGAGTCACATAGTAGTTCAGCTCGCAATGTTCGTCCTCCATCCAAAGGGTTATATCAGGGACAAGGTGGAATATCCATCTTCCCTTTAATATCGTCGCCGAGCTGGTTTGAGCTAGGCGGTGTAAGTTGCACATCATGAGCAGTTTAGGGTGGTTTGCATTACAATTTGAATTTAGCTGTTGTCCGTCGGGAAGTCGCCGTAGTCTAGAAGCTAGTGTGTTGCCATATTGGACGTGAGGCCACGATTAAACTTCAGGGGAACAAAGCGAAATATGGAAAAAAATATTTCTGCGGTGACTTCATCTTAGCAGATTTCTGGCAAAAATTCAGATTGGAAATAAAATTGTCATGAAAAGTTTCTACTTTAAATTGTATGGCTTGCCACTCATATCATGAGTGGTTTGAGAAGCTTGGGCGTAAACCTGACTAAAAGACTGCACCTATATTATAAATACTGTCAGTAAAACAGGGTTACTGTTTTAGTTTAGCTGCAAGAATTGTTCTGCTTATGATGCTCCTCTCGCAAGCACATCACTTCAATGTAGTTTCTATATATTGGAGCTCGTTCTTTTAACTTATGACCCTTACTAACTTAACAGCTTTTCCTTGTTAGTTCCTTAAAAGAAAATGGAGAAAACGTAAAGAATTTCTACCATCTTCTACCAATTTTTTATTGCTTTGGAGCTAATCCGGTTTACAGTAGCTTCTAGAGCGATAGAGTTGCCAACTGTTGTTATCTAGAAATAATACCGTTTGAGAAAATACAGAGTTCTTTCCGTTTTTCAACAGATGGAGTTTTCTGAGGTCGGGATTATTGACATAGCTTCTCAACATTTCATGACATTTTCAGTTATTATTGATAGATATATGTCTTTAGTTAAAGTCGCCGTGGTCTAGTGGGTAGTGTGTTGGCTTATTAGACAAAAGGCCCGGGTTCGTATCCCAGGTCAGACATCAAAACGAAAAATATTTCTTCGGCGACTTCCTCAGCAGATTTCTGGCAAAGACTCTGAGAGTAAAAATTGCCATGAAAAGCTTCTCAAAAAATCTGTCGTTCCCGCCACGTATGTATAAAATTAACGCACACAACATAAATGGTGTGAGAAGCTAGGTCGTAATCCTGACTGAAGGCCAATTATGTATGTATATGGCTTTAGAGATGCAACTATGTGTGGTTTTGCTGCTACTAAAACTTGTCGTAACAAGCTACACAGCGGACTTCAATTTAGAGGGCCAGTTCACATCACCCCGTGAACTGCTATGCTTTAGTAGCTAGTGTGTTGGCTTATTAGTCGTGAGGTCTCGATTCAAACCCCAGGTCAGGCATCTCCAACTAAACGAATTATAAAAAAAATATTGCCTCGTCGACTTCCTCTGAGTAGATATCTGGCAAAAAATCCGAGAGTAAATAAAAACGGTTTCTCAAGTCGACTTTAAACTGTAGGTCCCGCCAAGGACATACACAATATGAGTGCTGTGAGAAACTAGGTCGTAATACTGACTAAAGGATTGTAATGACCAATTATGTATATTCACATCACCCCTATCTGATGGCTTTAAATCGCTCGTACAGAATATTCAATGTAACATGAGCTTTATTACACATAAGCCCGTCTTGATAATATTACGTCGACGCCTCTATGTTCTATAACATTCTAAGTGTACTTAGAACATTTTTAATGTTCTTGCATTTTTAAATTCTATGTTCTCTAACTTAAATACTGTCAACATTTGGTTAAGATGCGCCCGTCCGTTACGAAGTTATAGGGAAAAATCTACTTACGTCTGGCGCGTGAAAACTTTGATAGCTTATAACTCAAAATACACTTTTTCGACTTAGAATGTTATAGAACGGAGGCGTTGACATGTTGTTGATGTCTTGATCATCAAATTCAAGCCAAATTTCACGATCTATAGTGAGTTTCGTGGACAGTAATTCCTTAACCAATGCCGCTCTCAAAGAATTCGATCGATGATTTGGCCGCCAGTCCAAAATTAACATCAAATTTTATCTTCCTAAATTCGAAAATTCCTATAAATTACCTATTTATCCAGAAGCAGACGTCACTAATGAATAGTTTAGTTTTCGATGAAAATGCGGACCAGTTGCCAGAACTATACCAGAACTCATTTATCGTTATCTAAGGTCGTTTACGTTTGATCTTTCAGTTCATAAGTTAAATTAAATTTTGTACGCCTGCAGGCCCTAGCCACGATGCAAAATTCGCTAAGTTCGGGTCTGTGAGAGATCGATTTGTTGTGAGAGATGCGACCACACCACATTGCGAATAGTTATGTCGGTAGCATGAGTATAGTGAAACGTGGGGCTTACGTTCCAATAAGTTCCAGCGCTAAACGAAGTATGCGTTAAACGAGGCAACTGGAAAGATGCGTTCGTACTGTAATGGCGACTTAGGAAAATACATTTGGAGTCTTTATTCTGGACAAGGTAATAAAAGAACGTTGAAAAAGATACAAAGAATACACGTTCGCTATATAGTGCATTGCTTTTGGTTGGTGCATTGCCGTTTTATGGATTCCCAATACTAACGCGTTAAACGGAGCAGTGTTAAGCGGGGTCTTACTGTACTTGCTCATGATGATTTAACAAAACCGACTGAATATACTCGTATGACAACTAATTTAACAGATGTAGCTTACACAAGATGGCCGTTATCAACTGTCAACTGCTGTTGTAGAGTAGTTACTAGGGATGCCAATCGGGAAATCCCGAAATCCCGGGATTTTCGGGATTCACAAAAAAACTTTTTTTAAAAACTTGTACCGGGACTTTTCGGGATTGTGAATTCATATGTATTTTGACCCTACAAAAGGTCCTGAAAAAAAATTCTATAACACTCGACTTCGATAGTAGCATCTCAGATGAGGAAAATCCCACTTCCATTGATAAAAAATATTTTATGGCATAGAAGAACGCAAAAGCCCTATAAAACGAATTAAAAGGGTAACTGATTGAGATACTCAACTGTCTAAAGAAATAGAGTTATTTACATAAGGAGGTGGTAGAGTGCATAAGCTATCTTGGAACTATTTTAATAACAAATGTTGATTGCGGGAAGTGTTTTTAAATGGCAGAGTATGTTGACAACAAAATCCATTCAAGCCTATCAGATCATATGTTCGAATCCCGGGATTTTTAAAAATCGAGCCCGTTTAGCATGCCTAGTAGTTACCATTGGAAGATGTGATAATATCTTGTGCATACGAATTGTCCAAGTATTGTCGTAACATTAAATAAAAAATTTTAAATTTAATATTGAATTGAGTATTGTGGGTAAGTGGGCATATTCCCCTAAAATGTGTAGGGCATACATAATTTGTTGCTGATGCTGCCATTATCGTAGTACAATTTCCAAAGTTCTTCATTTTGTTTTTTCTGTTTTTATTGGTTTTCGTCTGTGGGTGGTTCTCTGCTAATGGTAGTCGTAATATATTCACGCAACTTTATTGTTTAAGGGTTGTTGCTGTTGTTGTTGTTGTTTGTCTTATTTGGCGCCACTTTAAATTATTTCTACAAGTAATTTTTAATATTTTATTAACTTTAGAATGTTTTTTTTTTTCTTCCTCAGCATTTGATTCTCTATCATTTCCCACACTCCCACATTGCTTTGAACTCAAGTGCATAAATCGATAAAAAAAAACAAAGAAAAAACAAAAAAGAATTATGAATTCGAACAACAACAACAACAACAACAAGAAACGCAACAACAAACGTAACAATGATTGTTTCCAACGAACGATCATAAATTTTCATAAATCTTATGCTTAAAACGATAGGAATTGAATGAAAAGTATTTCGTGTGTGCGCGCAAGAGTGTGTGCGTTTTTATTATTGTTCGTTACGTTTCGTATTTCTTTTGATCTTTTGATGCTGCAAAGCACCAATACATCGAGAAAAATATGAAAAACAGGAAAATTTTCATACCCAGCAATCGCCGTCGGTAGTTTGTAATACAGAAACGTGTGCGTTAACATAGCTAAGGTTCCTTCAACACCTGCTTTTGATCGTCGGCGATCAAGTCGGCGTTACATTTTGTGCGAACTATAGGCTGCAAAATTTTTAAAATCTTTTGGTCTGAAAGGAAAATCGATTGAGAACTTGGGATGCCTTTGTTAACATGTATGGAAGTCGGCGAAGAAATATTTTTCTTGCATTTTTGGTTTTTGCTTGTATTTTGATGTCTTATACTGGGTTCAGACATGCACCTTTATTGCGTAAATCGCAATAAACGGCATTATTGATCTCAATATTTCATATAAAATTTCACTATAATTCTCAATAAATTCATAAATTGTTATAATATTGACTGAAACTTCAAATACAACACTGTCGTAAGTACGTTCAGTGAGCATATTACATTTTTCAAAACACTTTCTATTGATATTTGACAACCCAAATGTAAACAACGACAGTGCCATAGCAAAAGTTTTCTTTTCTGCTGGCTATCCAATATTATCAAATTTTTCTTTCTCATCCATCTGAGAAAAGCCACTTTGGAGTCACAAGTAGTCCTTATTAACCGCAACAGCTCGGCGTTTTGAGATCAAATTAAACGCAATGTTGCTGAAGCAAACAGCTGTTTTGTTTACCAGCTGTCAAATAAATTTTCGTAGATTATATGTCTGAACGCTAAAAATATTGTTCTCAATAAACCGAATATTGATTTAATAAAAGTGCATGTCTGAACATAGTATTACCTAGGTTGTGAACGGAGGCTTAACGTCTTCCTACGTCTTCCTACCAGACTACGGCGACTCTCAGCAGATTTCTGGCAAAATTTCTGTTGGTAAAAAAATGCCATTAAAAGTTACTCAAACAAAATCTGTAGTTCGGAATCGATTTTAAACTGTAGGTCCCGCAACTCACGTATATAATTAACACACACAACATAAGCGGTGTGAGGTCGTAATCCTGACTGAAGGGTTGTAATTATAAATTATGTATGTGATCTAGTCTACAAAATTATGAAAAATTTTGTGAGATTTTACAGGAGTTTATTCGTCTGAAAGGAAAATCGATTGAGAACTTGGGCATGCCCTAGTCTTGGGATGCCGTATTGTAGTGGGAAGTGTGTTGGTTTATTAGACGTGAGGCCTCGGTGCAAACTCTAGAGCGGACATTTCCAGTTAAATGAAAAATATGAAAATATTTCTTCCGCGCCTTCCTCTCGGCAGATTTGTGGCAAAAACTCTGAGGGTAAAAAATAAAATTGCCATGAAAAGTTTCTCAAGAAATCTGTCGTTCGGAATCGGGTTTAATAAACTGTAGGATCCGCTACTCATGCATAAAATTATCACACACGCAATAAGTGTGAGATGCGAGAAACAAGGTCGTATTCCTGATGGAAGGGTTGTAATGATCAATTATGAAAGTATGTTATGTGGCTTTAGACGTTGACCAACATTTTAACACGATAATCACATCGTATTTTTTTTTATCAGGTGGGCAATATATCGGTTTAAATTTTAACCATCGGTTATTTCGAATCTGAACGTAATGAATCTATTAAAGCTTGAGGAACGTTGGGATTTATGGGAAATTTATTTCCAAAACAAAGATAATTTCTCGAAAATTTAATTGCCCCAAAAAAATCATCTTTTCGTTTGAAGCTCATTTTCATATTTGTGAATATGTTACTAAGAAAAATTGCCATATTTGTTTCTGAGAAAACCCACACGTAGATTTGGATTATTTCCGAAGGCCGTCATCTTCCTTCGAGAGCATTTATCACACTAATGATCCAGCGATATAAAAGGCAAGAAAAAGCGAGCAATGGAGGAGTTCGAATTAAGTTAGTCGTGTGTGATGACGTCACGTTGGTTGCAGTTAGAATTCAATCATTTGTGTGTGAAGATACAAGATCGAGGTATAATTCAGTCAGTCTTGCGTACAGAGAAGTTGCGTTCGAAGAAAGCAGTTGTTCGTGTTACGCGAGCGGAAGCTTATAAGCAGGTTATGCATCCATTACGAGTGACTATTTGATGCGGCTTATAGAGTGGAGGCATCATTGGTCTACACGGCGTAACCATTATGGTCAACGCAAACATCTATCGCACCATGAAAATCGATCTTTTGCACTTGCTCTTCATGGTATTGACGTGAACGGTATTGGGTATGACGTAGTTTGTCTTATATTTCATGCGAAAATCGATTTATTGCGTCAAACTTTTGATGGCTGCCGAAAGGATGAACACAATTGCCTATCAGGAAGCTGCGATTTGAACTATTTTCTGTTAGGCGCCATTAAAGAAAACTATTATGCCGACAAACCAAAGACAATTGAGCATTTGACGACTAACATTCGTGAAGCTATTGTCGAGATACGATACTTACGAAAATTGGATCGATCAAATGAGGTACTGGAGGCGGCTTCCTCTCGGCAGATTTCTGGCAAAAACTCAGAGAGTGAAATAAAATTACCGTGGAAACGGTTCTCAAACAAAATCTGTCGTTTGGAATCGATTTTCTCAAGGAATCGTTTGACTCACGTATAAAATTAACACACACACAACATGAGTGGTGAGAAAAACTAGGTCGTAATCCTGACTGAAGTGTTGTAATTACCAATTATGTATGGATGTATGTATGTGATCTAGGCTGCAAAATTGTAAGATTTTACGGGAGTCTCTTCGTCTGCTCTTTCGATTTTAAGGGAAATAATTGATTTAATTAACGTGATAACTTGATCATCAAAGTTTGGTTTTGGATTTGAGGCTTTTTAAAACATTTTATTCAATTTGACGTAAATCGATTTATTTCGCAACCAAATCCAAACCAAATGCTGAAATATCGAGGATTTATTTGGATTGTAATAAAGTTCTGTCCTAATATGCCTCTGTCCCTTACTAATCACATCAGTTTACTCGTCAGTTTATTATAGGGTATCCAATAGTCGTTTTCTAAATCTGAAGCAATTTATTCCCAGGAAACAAATACTGCTTGTGTTGAAGTTTTTTTTCTTTTCAGTTTTTTTTTTTTGTCAAAACAAATTAAATGTCACTTTAAATTAAGCCACAAACGTAACATTTGTAGTGGACTATGGGAATGAGTTCAAATCACAGTGCGAATGTGTGTTCATTTCACTGTCAAATTTTACGGAACTTTTTTTTTTTGTTAATAACGTCACGTTTAATGTTGAAAACTTGATTAATTAAAACAAAATGTTTGGAAGATAATTACTCTAATTAATAATAATTTTATTTAATTAATATGTAATTTAAAGGCTGTAAGCCGGTATGAATTATATTATTAGGGCATGGTCAATTAGACAAAATCATGGTAGAAGACCTTCCATCCCAACAAGGATAGCATTTAGGCCCATTGTGATGCAACAATTAATATTCAAGCATGGCATCAAACATTCCTCAAAGGAAATCAACCGGAAAGCGGAGTCCGGAAATTGGTATTGCAGAATTTTTTATATTAGAGAGCTTGGAGAAGAATGTCAAAAAGTAGAGTAGAAACATCCACATTTATGATGAGAACATGGCACTGACATATCAGTTGAAATATTTAAAGTCTGGCAATATTGCACATATCCTCCTTACAGCCAGCCTCCCTATATAAAGTGAGTAGATAACACACACACACACAATTGGTCTTCAGCCAGGATTACGTCCTACATGAGTGACGGGACCTACAGTTAATAGTCGACTCCGAACGAAAGATTTTTGGGAAGCTCGACATGGCAATTTTTTACCCTCAGAGTTTTTGCCAGAAATCTGCCGAGAGGAAGTTGCCGAAGAAATATTTTCATATTTTCGTTTTGATGTCGGACCTTACGTCTAATAAGCCAAAACACCACCTACAAGACTACGGCGACTCAAGTGAGTGGATAACAACTAATTTAATTGAGGCAACCGGATATTAAATTTATGTTCATTTGGGTCTTAATCGAAAATTCCAGCACCCAATAAGTATTGGGCCTCTTTTAAAATAGGCATGACCTACGTTTAGAAAAAACTGCTGTGGTCAGGTAGCCTGTAAGAAAGGTAAATACCAGAGTCTCAAGATTCCATTGCAAAACCCCATATTTTTAGATCAGAAGTTCCTACTTAGAATTCTAAAATCGATTGTTCAATTCAAAAAATTATAAGCGACATTTAATCGACCTAACGACCCGGAATGTCCGTAGTGCAGGTTGGTCCACGACTTAATTATACTCAGTCTTACTGCCTCCAACTCATGTTATATTTTAATAGAAGGCCCGAAAATAGAAAATGAAATTGACATTTAAACCACACGATGAGCATCATTAATTATAGACTAGCGTCGTGCATCAGACTACCCAGGAATAACCTGAGTTAACTAGTCTTTTAAAGGGCATTGTAAGCTCAGGGAGTACATTTTTTTAAAATGAAGGTTGTCTTGAGTCCAACACGAAGATTTTGCGGCGGTATAATATGCTCCTGTTCAAAGTTCTGTTCATGATCCAAAGGAAATGCTTCTGTGAACAGTAATCATGACAACGTCTTGCTAAGGGACTTTATTCTATCTCGACTCGACGTTATTGGGACAGCAGAGCATGTGTTTGCAACGAGCAAACATATCAACAGCAGATACTGCACATCCAATAACCGAAATTTAAATGTTTTCATATATGGGTTGAATTATCTTTCGTTCTACAATTCTTCTTGCTGGGTTTCTTGAAATAAGCTTAATGCTCTTGGAGTTCTCATAGAGAATATTTAGCAAAAGTAAGGAAACCTAGCCGTGGTCTAGTGGGTAGTGTGTTGGCTTATTAGACGAAAGACCCGGTTTCGAATCCCAGGTCAGACATAAAAAACGAAAAATATTTCTTCGGCGACTTCCTCTTAGCAGATTTCTGGCAAAGACTCTGAGAGCAAAAATTGAAATGAAAAGCTTCTCAAAAATCTGTCGTTCGGAGTCGACTTTAAACTGTAGGTCCCACCAATTATGAATAAAATTAACGCACACAACATAAGTGGTGTGAGAAGCTAGGTCGAAATCCTGACTGAAGGGTTGTAATGGCTAATTATGTATGTATATATATGTATGTAAGGAAACCTAGCACCGGAAATTCTAACAAAATTGGTACAACATTTTATGAATCCGGTCCGTATAGTCATCAATTCGGTCGGTGGCTCCCTTATGCAGCAAAAACCATTTCTTTTTTATCATTATAGAAATATAATTTCAAAGAAAAACCAAGATTTTTCATTCGTAAAATAAAAACATACAAGTTAAGTATACCGGGATAAAAGTTGCGCTCTTGTGCGTGGTAGGTTTTGTTACGAAAGTGGAAATAGTGTTGTTAAAATGATAAACAAAAGTTCTAAAAACAAAATAATGGACTTGTTGACGCGATCAACAAACAAAAACATTGAACTTCTTTACATGATCATAGAATAAACAGAAATATAGTAACAACATTAGCATAAAAAAATATGAGAGATAAAAGATGTAAACAACCAACAACAAAGTGCAGCGAACAAAGAAGTAAACAAACAAAAACAAAATGAAAACAACTTGTTTACTTGTTTTTGGATTGTTCCCGAAGGCGGTCATCCTCCTTCGATAGCATTCATCACACTGTTAATCAAGTGATATAAAAGGCAAGACAAATCAAGCAATGGAGGAATTCGAATTAAGTTTGTCGTGTGTGACGACGTCACGTTGGTTGCAGTGATAATTCAATCAGTTGTTTGTGAAGACACGAGATCGAGCTATAATTCAGTCAGTCTTGCGTGCAGACAAGTGCGTGTGAAGAAAACAGTTGTTAGTGTTACGCGAGCAGAAGTGGTGTGCTTACAAGAAGGTCGTAAGCAAAGAAGAATAACGAACACGTGTGCTGTTGTAAGCAGAGTAATACAACGAACAAGCATATATTGTGATAGTAATTGTTGAATACGTGTTACAAATCCGAACAGTGGTACAAAAGTAGTGCAGACAATAAAGAATTGTTTTTTAAATTGAGCAAATATTTATTTTTATTTTATTTGCAAACTACGAACTCATATTTGTTTAACGTTTTTAAAAAGGTAACAACGAAGTAGTATTGTTTGCAGTCTGATCAATCAAACGACAGAAGCGGGATATGAACTTGAAACTTAGTAAGTTCTAGTTTCTCGTTAAAAATCTTGGATCTTAGTTGAATTTCACAGCAGAATATCATATGCACTTGCATGTATTTCAATGGAAATTTTGGCTTTGCATTTCAGTAAATTTTGACGAATATTGTGTAGAATATTCTCGATCATTTCTACGGTAAAATTTTTCAAATATTTAAGCGGATGTTAATACCTAATAAAAGAATAACAGGAAGTGCTATTATTCAACACTTCTCCCAGCCTGCCTGCCTGCCCTCTTGCTAAACAAAGTTTATTTTTATTAATAAATATTGTTTGTATGTGGAAAGAAGGTAATATTGGGCAATAAATTAAATCCACTTCAATAGAAAACTAAGCGTATTTCATTTTAATCTCTTTTTTGTATTTCGATTTTTATTTTAAAACAAATAAAATTATAAATTATTTTTAATTGAATATAATAAATAATATAAGAATTCATATAAAAATCCTTTTGAAAAATTCTAAAAATGACAATAGAAATGAAAATATTGTGTGTGTGTGTGTGTTTGAATTATTTAAAAAGAACAAAAAAAAAATACAAAAAACATTCAAAACCAAAAATAAGCGATTATAGAGGAAACGGTTTTTATATACTGCACTATGGGTTGGGTGTTATTTAAAATATAAAATTTGTATTCGGGTGCATAAATCAGACCCGTATTTGACTAATACATACATACATAATTGGCCATTACAACCCTTCAGTCAGGATTATTGACCTAGCTTCTCACACCACTTATGTTGTGTGCGTTAATTTTATACATGAGTGGCGGGACCTACAGTTTAAAGTCGACTCCGAACGACAGATTTTTAAGAAGCTTTTCATGGCAATTTTTACTCTCAGAGTCTTTGGCAGAAATCTGCTGAGATGAAGTCGCCGAAGAAATATTTTTCGTTTTGATGTCTGACCTGGGATTCGAACCCGGGCCTTTCGTCTAATAAGCCAACACACTACCCTATTTGACTAATAGCATGGGTTGTTTGGGATTTGAGGGCAGTTGTGGCATATTTGCATACAATTTCGACTTTTGAAAACCCGTCAAGAATAAGTCCACGTGAGAAGATCAATCTCCCGAATTGCCCGTGCAGAATAAGTAATTTAGTCCAAAAGAAATTGGAATATACAATATAGTGCTCATTGTTGATAGTGATGGCATGGCCTGGCCAACGTCATTCTCAAAGAAATATGGACCTTTGACGCCGACAAACCAAAATTCAGATCAAACATTTACTTTTTTGGGATGCAGTAATCGTTCGATTTACGTTAACGTTGTTTTGATTTACGTTGTCAAATTTTTTGTTCTCTCTAACTTCAATTTGCGTCGTCATTCAATTTACATCGCCTTCTTTTTTTGGAACCAACTGACACGTAAATCGAGGGATTACTGTAAGTTCATATAACTTCTTAAAGTTTCTTGTTTCTTGTTGTACCTAGGCATCCAGAAATGTGTCTCATTAATGACGATTTTTGAATCAAAACTATTTTATTATACGTACGTATTGTTGTATTTGTTTGGGGGTAGCAGCCTTTCTGGATGGAATATTTTTAAAGGGTGCAGGAAGGCTTTTAACTTCGAAAACCTTAACGAGAATTTGTTTCTCATCTTCAGAGAAGAGAAATTCAGTTTGGAATGCAATAAACCGTGGGTGGTTCAACATAACTGGTTGTCTCATTACATAACTGCAGCCTCCAGCAATGGACAGCGGAATAAACGAGAAATGACTTGATTTCAATAAGGGAACGGTTAGTCTTCTAATAGGAATTTTAACGGGACTTTATTGGCAGTTTAGCTGTCCACCTCGTTCTGTCCCTACCAGGATTACTGCAGAAGCTGCCATAGTGTGCAGGAAACGGAATCAGTGCAATACCTTTTATGCGATTGCTTTGCACTTTAGAATAGACCTAATGGGTTTTTGGGTGACCGGACGTTTGAAGATCTCGGCATGGTGCAGCCTGGGCCACTCGGTGAACTGGCCGGATGCATTGGGAGCTCAGATTTGTTCAAAACCATAACTACAAGGATTATAAGACGGGGGCTTACCTCACACTGTGTAACACAATGGGCTACCGAGTGAACATGCCTATGAACGGCAAGCTACCCGCTAAACTAACCTAACTCAACCTTCAGACAAGACTAAAGAAGAGCCCTAGTTTTCACAACCATACAACAACATTGAGTTAGCTCACGTGTTGCTCACTTGTATCTAAGAAGTTTGGTGAACTCGGTAACGATCAAAATATGGTTTGATGGTTGATGCATGTAGTCACGGCTTTTCTCTCGTGTGTCAATAAAAGTGAGCTTGAAAGCCTATTGATTTTCTATAACTATGACTATTGCAAGATTTTTACGTTTTGGTTTTTAAGACCACGATGCTCTTTCTTGTGTACATATTTTTCATCGCTTTGCGAAGGAGGTTAGAGTCCAGGGTTTTACATGAGTATCGTCATGATGGCACACACCGCGGCGCTCTAAGAATGGGTGTATACAATGTGTCTTCCTGCGCCCCGACGCATAATAGTGCATCTGCATGATATGCAAAAGCATGTCATTGATTACATGGCCATACGTGAATATCAATTTGAAGCCATGCATTTGGACATGACTTCCCTTTTGATTAGGGGTCTAACATTATCTAAACTCATTTGTGAAAGTGTTTAAAAGTATAACGCAATTTGGCTATAAACCACAGTCCCCATATTGCCACTAAGGAGCCTCACCATTGTCGGGCAGAGACAAGTCTCTGGAGTACACTGTATAGAATACTAAATTCTCAAGAAATTTGTCTTTAAATTATTCGATTTTGAGGTTTTCAAAACCGTAAAAAATGCAAGCTGATAGCAGTCACCGCCGTAGTCTAGTAGGTGTTGGGTTAATAGACGTGAGGCCAGGGTTCAAACCTCAGGTCGGATGACTTGAACCAAACGATAAAATATTTTTTCGGGGGTCTACCTCTCAACAGATTTCTGGCAAGAACTCTGATACACACCTTCATACATGCATACATACATAATTGGTCATTACAACCCTTCCGTCAGGATTATTAACTTAGTTTCTCACACCATTTATGTTGTGAGTGTTAATTTTATACATAAGTGGCGAGACCTACAGTTTAAAGTTGACTCCGAACAACAGACTTTTGAGAAACTTCTCATGGCAAGTATATTTACTCTCAGAGTTTTTACCAGAAATCTGCTGAGAGGAAATCGCCGTAGAAATATTGTTTTGTATTTTGATTTGATGTCTGGTATGGGGTTCGAAACCTGGCTTTACGTCTAATAAGCCAATATACTATCTATTAGACTATCAGGCAAAAACTTTGATAAATAAAATTGGCATGAAAACTTTCTCAATAATCTATCATTCGCCGACGACTTTAAACTGTAGGTACCGCCCCTTATGTATAAAATTAATGCATACAACATGAGTGATATGAGAAGCTAGGTTGCAATCCTGGCTAAAAATTTTGTGAATGCCTTATTATATATGTATGGTAGCAATGAGTAGTACTTCAGGTACTATGTAGTCTTTTTTTTTATTACTTTTCACGTAATTTGTAATAATTTTATGCAAATTTCGTTTTAATTAAACAAAATTTCATTCGATTGCCGTACACTGTATAAATTTGACAATTTTTCAAAAAAAAAAAAGTTTCCCAAAAAAAGATGCAACAAAGAAATATTCGAAATTAATTAAAATTATAAATATTTTATGCAAATAGAATTGATGAAAAAAAAAACATAAAAACAATATTTCGAATTATATACATACATACATACGTATATACAATAAATATAATTAATATGAAATAAATATAAACAATAAAAAAAGAAGAAGAATAAGAATTACATTTTGCAAATTAAAACAATTGAAAATAATAAAAATTATTTTTTTGGGCGATTGAGAGCCTAAAAATACTAAAAATTGAATAAATTATGTTGATCTTTTATTTGGATAAAATATTTAATTAGTAACTAAAATAAAAATACAAAAACAACAAATTAAAAATAAAAATACTACAATAACAATAATAACAATAAGAATAACAAAACATTTATATTTTTATTTTGGATAATTTAAAAAAAAAACAAATTATACAATACAAATAAATAAATAAATAAAATAAAATAAATATTAAACGAAATTCTAATCGTATACATTTAAAATTTTAATAAATATAATCAAACATTATTTTCTTTTTTTAAATTCTATTGGTGGTGGCAGTAATTTTTTTTGTTTTTTTGGTTTTTTGATTGTTAAAAATTCGGAGGATGTAAAGACAAGTAGAGCAAATGCAACCAAAGGGAAATAATAAATGCTTTAAAACAAATTATTTAATGATGATGGCATTTGCGTGTATAATTGCAGTATGTAATCAATAATCGATGCCAGATCGATAAAAAAAATGAAATCGTCAATTGAGGAAAATATTTAAAAAAAAAGTTCAATTTACCAAATTTTTTTGGGTGAAAGATCACATTTGGCCATTTGGTAGTTGAAAGTAACTCAAATATTGAAATAAACCAGACAAATAAACTAAAAACAATGGAAACGGAATTAAGACGAATATTGACGATCATAATTAAAAAAGTTTCCGATCAATATGAGAAATAAATTCAACAATATTCCTACTTAATCCCTTAGTTGCTTCTCACATCAAACATGTTGTGTGGGTCCAGAGAACAGCAATGAATTGTTTTTTCGCTACTTATAAGCACTTATGAAATTTTGAATATACGTGTAGTGTGTGCATACTTCTTACCCGCACTTTATTTAACTTTTACTTTGTCAGCATAAACATATAGTTCGCTGACACATATTGTGCATTAATGCTTTATATTAATCGTCAGCATAAACTCAAAGTTTACTGATACTTATTTTATATTTTTGTATTGATACTTCTTCAAAATGCTGGTTTTCAGTTAATTTAGTATGTAAGTAGTGCATTTCTTTAAATAAAATTCAGCACTAATCAAGAAGCCAAAGTAAACTTTTGTCTTTTAATTCTCAAACTCAAAAGGGCATTTTAATGCTCATTGAATAGCGGCTGATAATACTGAAAGAAATCAGAAACATATATTACAACGTACTCTGATTCATTCCTTCTCACTACAACGTTGACTCGTAAGTACAGGTTGCAATGAGAATGCGTACAACGTCGACATCAAGCTCATACCATTCGAAATATGTTTGATTCATAAGAATACTCATTTAGGTTCATAACATTAGAGAAATACTTATAAAAATCATCAAAGCTTACAGTCTTAGTTGTTGTTGTATTTACAAATAAAATATGCAAAAATGCAGAACAGCAAACAGATCAAACACCCAAATTTCTGGCGAGTACGTTAGTGTTCGTACGCTAATCATACTTATTTTGTTCTTCACGGTTATGTTGAGTTATGGAGAGTCGAAATCAACAAAATCATACATGTTGTTAAGTATGAATATGATGAGTACTTCGAACTTTAAATATGAGTAAAGCTTGCATGCAGAAGTTATGAGTATTATTTGATTCTACTTTAAATACTCGTTGCTGATATCTGTGGTGTACTCTAAAGTTTAATGACGTCTACCACCGTACGATAGATTTGAGAAACTTATCGTAACAGTTTTATTAGCTATCATTTCTTTGCCAGAAGATTGCGGAGAAAAGTCGTTGAAAAAAATATTTATTTAAAGTGCTTCACCTCGGGTTTGAACAAATAAGCCTACACTGTCTTCTAGCTTATGGCGAGAACCGCCGATCTGGATAGGTTGTCAACTATTAAATATTGTTGCGTTTTTACAAAAACGTTTCTAAAAACGTTGAAAATATAAGTTCGTAGATTGCAAATAAAATAATAATAAATTTGTGTTCAATTTTAAATTAATTCTTTCACACTCTTTCGCGTACGGAATAACATCTGTGCACTATTCTTCTCTGCTCACAACCTTTTGTGAAAGCAACACCACAATATTCTTCTTCAAACACAAAGTGTGTCACCGAATTCTTACTGACTCTCACGTGTCGGCTTCACACACAACTGTCTGAATTCTAACTGAATCATTGCTGCCTTTGTCATCCCTATTATATGGCTGGATCAATAGTGTGATGAATACTCTCGAAGGAGAAAGACAGTCTTCGGGAAATATCTAAAAAAGTAAACGACTTGTTTTCATAATTGTTGTTTGTGTTATCTTGTTTACTATTTATCTGCTCTTCTTTTTTTATACTGCATTTTGTTGTTGCCCTCTGTTACACAGCACTTTGTTTTTCTTTGTTTACTTCTTTGTCCGCTGCACTTTGTTGTTGGCTGTTTACATCTTTATCCCTTATATTTTTTTATACAGATGTTGTTGCTATATTTTTGTTTATCCAACGATCTTGTAAACAAGTCCATTGTTTTTGTTCATTGTTTTAATAACACTTCTAAGACTCTGGAAGGCTGTGCGGTTTCAACATAGCTGTATATTAGGACTTTTCAGCTTCAATTCCCGGGGACTTATAAGTAACCTTCATAAGAGACTAGGTTCCTTTCTATAATATTGCTTTCCAATCGTGTCCCTACATATATTAAGAGAAAAATTAAGTTGGAACCAATGTTGTTAATATTGTTGATTCATAACATCGCTAAAATTTCGATGAATCGAAGAATCTGGCAACCGCGTATATAATTATCCTCATTTCTATTTTTTAATCTTATGTAATATATTTTATAATTAAACAAACTAAATATGTAATACAAACATCAATATTTAATGTATCCAACAAAAATTATTTCAATACATAGAAAAATTGTTGAAATGATGATTTACAGTGGATTCGAAAAATATAAGTACCGTATTGCTTACGCATGCCTCCATGCCTTTGCGCCATAAAGAACTACGAATAGGATAGGATGAGCGTCTTGTAGAATGTTAGTTAGGTCCCATGAGAGAGGTCTCTGCTACTCAATTGCCTATTGAGGCCATGAGGGCACTTGTTGGCAAGAGTGATCCTGATCTCTTGACTTACATCATTTTTGGTGGTAACGGCTGAGCCAAAATAAATATATTCCTTGATGGTATCAAAAGTATAGTTATCGGTCATAATCTGAGACCATTGTACGTTATACCGGGTTATCCATTTCGTGGTTTCAAAAATAAACGTAAATAAAATACATATAAAATATTGTTTTCATATTTCTTTTTTTTTATTGTAAAGTTTGAACGTTGATATTATGTGTGTAACACTACACCTTTTAAATGACTTCCACGCGAAGTGTTGCCAGCATTGATTCTTTTGAGGTAATTTTCGAACACTTTTTGACACATATTGGGCTGTATTTCAGCCATAACTTGACGAATGTTGGTTTTTAAGTGCCCAAGAGTTGAAGGTTTATCTGCATAAATACAGTCTACTCTATAAGACGCTCATCCTACCCGTGCTTCTTTATGGCGCAGAAGCATGGACCCTATTAAGAACTGATGCAGCTGCCTTGAGAGTATTCGAGAGAAAAGTCCTCCGTCAGATCTTCGGTCCAGTGCGCATTGGCGATGATTTTCGCATCCGATTCAACAGTGAGCTGTATGAGCTCCTCAACGATATGGACGTCGTACAGCGTATTAATATCTAGCGGATGCGCTGGCTCGGTCATGTCGTTCGAATGGAAGAGGATGCTCCGGCGAGACGAGTATTTGATGCGGGGATCTGCGGAAGTCGGCGAAGAGGACGACCTTGTATCCGTTGGAAGGATCAAATCAAGGAAGCCCTGTCATCGATTGGTGTGACCAATTGGCGTAGGCGCGCAAGAAGCAGAGGCGGCTGGAAGGATGTGTTGCGGCAGCCCGAAATCCGTTAATCGGGTTGTTATGCCCAATTAAGTAGGTAAGTAATACAGTTTTTACGTAGCCCCTCAAAAAAAAGTCGAATGGTGTCAAATCGCATGATCTTGGTGGCCAGTTGATATCGCTACGACGAGAAATTATGCGGCCAGGAAATGTCTCTTGTAATAAAGCCATATTCGCTCGAGTTGTGTGGCATGTGGCACCGTCTAGTTGAAACCACATATTCTCCAAGTCGTACTCTTCAATAGCAGGCAAAATAAAGTCGGTTATTCTATGAGCATAACACTTCGAATTGACGGTGACAGTGGTTCCATCGTCATTTTCGAAGAAGTAAGGTCCAGTCACACCTTCGGACCATAGAACACACCAAACAGTGACTTTTTCTGGATGTAATGGCCACTCTTCAATTACTTGAGGATTCTAAGAACCCTAAATACGACAATTTTGTTTATTAACATACCCACCGAGTGTGAAATGTGCTTCATCGTTGCCATTCACCGCCTGTTGTTCAAGCACCCATTCCACGTATATACGACGTTGTGAGTGGTCAGTTGGCTTCAGTTGTTGCGTGATCTGGACTTTATAGGTGCAGATCTAAATCCAAAATGCGCATAATGTGCTGTAAAACTGTTCTAATTCCTGACAATAATGAGTATTGACACATTCGAACCTTCGGCAACACTCTCACTTACAATAGTGATATTTTCAGCGGAACGAGTGAAACGATGATGCACAGACCTTTCAATATTTGTAACCACTCCAGTCTCTTAAAATTTCTTCACAATTTTGCCAATAGCTTGCGTAGTTGGACGATTATGTAAATCATAATCTCCTCTTAAAGCATGATATGTGGTTGTGGCAGAATCACCATTTTTGTAGTAGGTTTTGATAATTTTTATGCGTTTGGTGTGATAGTGAAGCGATCCATTTTCGCCAATGTCAGACTTTTAACTGAAAAGAATACAATTGGTTTGACAACTTAGTTTGGCAGATGTCGAATTCCAGTCCTAATATTTTCAAACCACGAAATGGATAGCCCTATACTTGGACTTTTTCAATCCACGGAAGATACGTTTTTTCTTACATATATTTTTCAGTTAAAGTAGCGTCGAAAGTTAGGGAACTTTTGACTTGTCCTGAACCATCATCTGTTCGAGTAAGAAGCGGAATACGTTTTTTGGCTGTCAAAATATCTCATGATCATACAAGTTGTATGGATCATGCCGAAATAACACGGGGTAACGTTTTTATGGATGTAAATTTGCCGCTTTTATTTATGTTTGCCTATCGAGCGTTAAAGTTAAACGCTAGGAAACGTTCCGCTTGCCATTCTTAACTTGATTCGTTGTTATATTGTTATCAGTTGGAAACGGCAAAGTGCAACGTATGATGAATTCAATATGGCTGCGACTTATTTTTGATTTGTCTTGTATTCACAATCCACTTCTTATAAGGAATACAGAGGTCGCCGTGGTCTAGTAGGTAGTGTGTTGGCTTATTAGACGAAAGACCCGAGTTCGAATCCCAGGTCAGACATCACAACGAAAATTTTAAAATCATTTTTTGGTGACTTCCTCTCAGCAGATTTCTGGCAAAAACTTTGAGAGTAAAAAGTTGCCATGGAATGCTTCTCAAAAAATGTGTCGTTCAGAGTCGACTTTAAACTGTAGGTTCCGCCACTCATGTATAAAATTAACGCACACAACATAGGTGGTGTGAGAAGCTAGGGCGTAGTACAATGGGTCAATTCGACCATCGAGTACTGTACTTGTCAGAATTGACAAGTACACGTCCTCTAACCTAACCTAACCTATAAGGAATACAATTTTTAATGCCAGTGTTCTTAATTATATTGCCACAAACTGTTCATATGTGTATTTATTTAATTCATGTAAATACATTTTACAAATATTAATGAAAAAAGAAAAAAAATCTACTGAAATTTAAAAACTCCTCTAAATGTTAATAAGTGTAAGTGTATGTGTTTGCGTATCGATGTATATATGTGTATGTATGTGTATGGAAAATGCAATTTATTTAACAAATTATCAATTTTTGCTTTGTTTTGTCAAATGAGGTTAATTTGTGTTTAACCTGAACTGTTTATGGTCTTAGTTCGAGGTAATGCTGGTGATGCCAACAATAATAATGATGATGGCGATGATGGTGATGTTGCCTAGTCAGGCGGTCACCCGAAACGCTAATCCTAAATACACAATGTGACAGCCTACTTTTTTTTTTGTTACGACATACGGGAATACATACATAAATCGGGTGATAGTGGTTGCATTGTGTTTGGAAGTATGTTGTATGTGAGGTGAATTTATGGTATGTTGAGATGAGGTGAGGTGAGGTGAGGTGATGTTGTCATCAAAATAAAAATTAATTATGCATTCTATTGTATTGAGGATTAATGTGGCATTAAACAACCAACATTATTTCTTTTTTTTTTAGAGTTTTTCATTAAATTTCTTCCTTCCCACTGCTGTTAACTAACTAGGGGGCATGTTGCCAGACTAACCGGTATGACCCGTTGCCAATATGCCAGACTGTCGTATAATATTGCAGTAGTATGGTATGACAGTCCAATTAGTGCGAATGTAAATAAATTCGAATATTTTGACATGCTTTTGATTTTGGATTACGACTTTAGGCAAATGCATAAATATTTTCAATTAAAATAAAATATGCTTATGAGACGATATTTAAATACTCAAAGTGTTTACAGAGTTGTATAGAATGTAAAATGTATGCTAATATCGACATTTTATTTAATGCCAGATAAGTGTATTGTACAGTTTGCATGTTACTGTCCCTCAATTTTTCTTCATTAAACACTTCCAACTCCTCACAGGCATTGACATTTTGATGCGTTATGATCTCTAAATCTATTGGAATATTGCAGATTTGGCGCAAACTTTTCTTAAATGGGAACTAATGGCATCGGCCGATCTCTTATGACTACTCATATCGTGTAGTGAGTTAATAATCCGTACTGAAACACTGCCAGTGATGAAAGTGATTGTTAATGTATATTTTCATCCTATTCATGATAAGAATTTAGATGAATATGGTCGATTCCAATGGGCAAAATACTTGGATCATTTATATTTTTATGTTGTATAAACATTAGGGAGTCAGAAACACTTGACGTTCTGGACATTAAAATTCAAAGTGAACCTGCACATTTTTCAAGAAACATTCAAGTTTTTCGAGAATGAATCGAGACGAGAGTTGTATTCCATTAACAATCATGTTGAGTACCAGGCCGTTTCTTCGAAGTCTATTTTGAGACTTCTCGAACCCATTCCGGAGAGCGCGGAGGTGCTCATTAGTGACGATTGGGTATCTAAATCTATTAGAGCATTGTTGCAATGTGGCTTGTGTTTCACTGTTCTATCGCTTCTCCAACGGATGCGAAATAAGGGACTTGTTCCCGAGTATATGTATTTCTATGTAATATTCGTCTTTCTCTCCACGTACGTCCGTTGTTGTTGTTGCGCAGTGGATCGCACGCTAATTTACAGACAAAATTTATTCTTTAGCAAAACGATTCATTTGTAGAACTTCCTTCCTGCGGAGAGTTTTTCAGTTACTTATGATATAAAGATGGTTGTAGAAAAAAATTCCGCACAAGAACACTTCTTTCAGCTTGTAATGGGTGATTTTTTAAGAGCTGTACGAAAATTTTTCAAAAAAAACCCATAAAATTCGAAAAATGCATAGTCTAAAAGCGTTAAATCGCACGATCTAGGCGGCCAATTGACCGGTCCCGAACGTGAAATAAAATGTTCACCGAACTCGCCTATCAATAAGTCCTTTGTTACGCGTGCTGTGGGCCATGTGTCATCGTTTTGTTGAAACCACATGTCACGCAAGTCAAGCTCTTGCATTTTGGATATCATCTCACCGTAGCGCTCACTGACGGTGACGAATCGATAATTGATGGTCATCATTAATACTGGCCGATAAAGCAGCGATATTTTCTTAAGTTCGCACTTTACGTAAGCGTGTTGGTGGTATAATGTCCAACAATGTAAATTTGGTGCGAAATTTAGTCACAATAGCCCGAATAGCCGCTTCATTGGGTCGATTTAACTGATCATAAAATGGATGAAGGGGTACGATGAACTTTCTTAACAGAGCACGGATTTTGATAATAAAATTCAATGATTTGCAAGCGTTGTTCGTTTGTAAGACGATTCATGGCTAAATTATAGACCAAACTGAAGATGTTTGACAGTGAAACAAAACACGAAACGTGCGTGAGCTGTTTAAATCAGTGTTGCCATAAAGATAATAGCTAAAAAAGCACCCTTTATTGGAATGAGTATAAGCGGAATTACGGTGCATTTTACTGCGCTTTACATAACATTGTGGTTCAAAAAGAGTTTTCCGAAGTCAGCATGGCATAAGTGGATCGACTCTTTCACAGTTATTCGCAGATATTGGGTCTTTCATTAAACGCTTCTTATGTTCAAATTTAAATAAAAAAAGTATGTGTGAGGTATCAAGGAAATTTTATATTCGTTTGAAAACCCTATTCACATCATGTCGACAGTAACGTATTTACCATAGAGATGTTAAGAATTCGGCACACTCTTTGCGACCTACAGAAAGTTTCTACCTTAAGAAAAACCCAAAGGAAAACAGGCACATATTAGTCTTAATACTACTGAAAGTAGAATTTTGCAGAAAACCTTCGTCATCATACAAACGTAGCATACATAATTGGTCATTACAACGCTTCAGTTAGGATCATAACCTAGCTTCTCACACCATTTACGTAGTCTGTATTAATTTTATGCATGTGTGACGAGATCTACTGTTACACGTTGACATCGAACTTCAGATTTGTTTGAAAAAACATTTCATGATAAATTTTCTATTAATTCTCAGAGTTTTTGTCAGAAATCTGCTGCAAGAAAGTCGCTGCAGAAATATTTTTTTATTTTTCGTTTTTTTGGAAATGTCTAAATAGGGGTTAGGTTTCTACAGGCATATTGTGTGAACGAATGAAGCCACTCATCAAAACACTGATTGGACCTTATTAGTACGGCTTCAGAGCTGGCAACTCCACCATCGACCAGATCATCACAATACGCCAAATCCTGGAAAAGACCCACAAAAATAAGTCGACATATACCATCTTTTGGTCGACTAAAAGGCTACTTTCGATAGCCGCATAAGGGATCGCATTTTTGCCTCAATGTCTGAGATGATAAGGGTATGCAGAATGGCGTTGAGCAATTTCTGCAGCTCCGTCAAGGTAGGAATGGACCTCTCCGAACTTTTTGATACCGTACGAGGTTTAATACAACTTCATCATGGAGAGTGTTCTGCCATAGCCAGGAGTACATCGCAGTGGCACTTTTAAAAAAGTGTCCAAGTTTGCGTACGCTGACGACATCAACATCGTAGGGCGTACCAAGCGAGGTGCTACTGCTGTTTATTGAACGGGTCTAATTAGATGGGTCTGGCAGTAACTGAGGGCAAAACAAAGTATGTGTTATCGAGAAGTAGAAACTTGTGGCAAACTGGTTCTCAGATTACGGCCGATAACTATACCTTCGATGTAGTCAAGGAATTTATTTATCTTAGCTCCGCCAAATTTAATGTCTAGTTTGGAAATTAAGCACAGGATCACTCTTGCCAATAGGTACTACTATGGTCTCAATAGGCAATTGAGTAGCAGAGAACTCTCTCGTACGACAAAACTAATTCTCTACTAGACGCTCATACTCCCCGTACTTCTTTATGGCGCAGAAACATGGACACTATTGAGCCCTACCTAAGATCTCCAGTACAGTGCGAGTCGCTGATGATTTCCGCATCCGATCAACAGTGAGCTGTATGAGCACCTCAACTACATAGACGTTGTATAGCGTATTAACATCCAACGGCTGCGCTGGCTCGGCCATGTCGTTCGAATGGAGGATGATGCTCCGGCGTGGCGGGTATTTGATGCGGGGATCTGCGGAATTTGGCGAAGAGGACGATCTTGTATCCGTTAGAAGGACCAAGTCGAGGCAGACCTGTCATCGATTGGTGTGACCAACTGGCGTAGGCGCGCAAGAAGCAGAGGCGCTGGGAAGGATGTGTTGCGGCAGGCCGAAATTCGTCAATCGGGTTGTTAATTGCCAATTAAGTTAGTGAATAAGTAACTTTCACATAATCAATTATTCTGATGTTATTATACACTCTCAAACAGCCACGCCTTACTGGTATTTCTCTAAGCTGCTAATTTTTCTCCTTTATCCATCCATATGCTACACTTTACTCATTCCCATGAGTTTTTGACCCGCTAGAGAGGGTATAAAATTAATTAATTACGCATAATGACAATTTGATAAAATTGAAAAATTACTTTGTTTTTGTAAAACAAAAACGAAAAAAAAGAAAAAACGTTGATTATTATTTTCGTTTTTTTTTTTTAATTAAAAATTCACTAAATCGAATTGAAAAATACGAAAACGTGTGATTCGACGGTTCATGTCCATGTGCAATCAGAACAATGCAAATGTAATTTTCCCATTTTTTTCCGAATATTTTATTTCATTTAATTTGTTGCCATCTTTCGTTCTTTGTTACGTTTAGATGCACAGACCACTAATAATAAATTATAATTTATTTTATATTTAATAAATATTTGATTTATTTAATATTTTGTAATGCTTCATGTCTAAATGAAATTGCGATTAGCAGACCATGAAGTATAACAAAAAAACAAAACGCAGGAACAAAAAAACAAAAAATTATTATTGATGCATATCAAAATGTGTGTAGGCTTTCGCAAATGACAGACGAAATATTTTGAGTGTATGAGATGTAGTAGCAATGGAAATACATAGTATGACCACCTTCTACATCCATTTCAAACGATTTTTAAGACGTGTTTGTTGAAATTTCACACAAAAAAAGTAACAAGAACTGTAATATTGTTTCGTTTTTTACCTTTTTAAAAACGTTAAAAATATAAGTTCGTCGATTAGAAATAAAATAAAAATAAGTTTGTGTTTAAATTTTAAATCAATTCTTTATTGTTCGCACAATTCCGTGCGCCACCTTTAAAAATTGATTTACACAATAACAATTTACTTTAATCGTTATTATTCTTTCATACTCTTCCGCGTACGCAATAACAACTGTTCGTTATCCTTCTCTGCTTACAACCTTTTGTGTAAGCAACTCTATAAAATTCTACTTCACACACAACGTGTCTGACCAAATTCTTACTGAGTCCCATGTGTCGTCTTCACACACGACTGACTGAATTTTTTCTGAATCCATGTCCTTTCACACACGACTGACTGAATTCTCTCTGAAATCCCACGTGACCTCTTCACACACGATTGACTGAATTCTAACTCCAACATTGATCGCTTTGTCTTGCCTTTTATATCGCTGAATCAATAGTGTGATGAATACGGTCGAAGGAGGATGATGGCCTTTGGGAAATATCTAAAAATATAAAGAAGTCATTTTCATTATTTTTGTTTGTGTATCTTGTTTACTGTTTATCCGTTCTCTTTTTTTGCTGCATTTTGCTGTTGGTTGCTTACTTCTCTGTCCGCTGCACTTTGTTGTTGCCTATTTACGTTTGTATCCCTTATAATTTTTATACTGATGTTGTTGCTATATTTTTGTTTATTCATTGATCTTGTAAACAAGTCCATTATTTTGTTTTTGGAGCTTTTGTTTATCATTTTTTACATGATCAACTCCACTGTGTTGTTTTTTTTTTTTGTTTGTAGCTTTTTTTATTATTTCAATTGGACTAAACACTCTGTTTAGTGAATTGTGATTCTTTTTGCCTTTATTTCATTTAATTCTTGAATTGAATTTTACTGTGTTTCGCTTC
The DNA here is from genome assembly GCA_014635995.1 of Sarcophaga peregrina. Lineage (NCBI taxonomy): Eukaryota > Metazoa > Arthropoda > Insecta > Diptera > Sarcophagidae > Sarcophaga > Sarcophaga peregrina. Next base: position 70,959,230 of record CM025791.1, on the reverse strand, counting down.
ATTAAATTTTTTATACAAGAGTTACTTTTGAACTTCAATTCATAGATTGGATAATCATCTTATTGGCAGTCAATTCAACCAAATTTCCCAATTACATCTGCCAATTTTCTTACTTACAGTAGGACCACGCTTAACGCGAAGATTACGTTCTAATAAGTTCCAGCACTAAACGGAACAGCGTTAAACGAGGCAACGAGTCACCGGAATAAAGAAATTTGTTCATATTTCGTATTGTTTGCGATATCTGAGTTTTGGTTTAGATCCCTGACTCTCGACTAATAAGTCCGTACAGGTTACGGCGGCTTCAAAATGGCCAAAAATATGCCAAGAAACATAAGAAAGCGATTAAATAACATCAAATGATAACTAATCCGAAAGACTTAATCATACGTTCTAGAGAATGAAAATAAAAAAAAAAATTCTCTATTTTAACCCTTTTCTTGCAATCACAAGAGTAATAGATAAGCATTAGTTAACCAACATCCTAATGTCACATAAGGTCCATTTTGATACCACATCGTTGTCCCGGAACGACTTAAAGCTTCCGCTGAAGCGCCTTAGATTGTCAATGGTATTGCCTTATAGTCCTTTCGAATCGTCTATATAGCAGAGTCCAAGATGACATTTGCTTCTACGACATAGGGCCGGGCATATTCCCCATAGCTGAACAACTGTCTGCTTTTCTTTCTTGTTGCTGCAGTTTTTTCAAAAGTCAGTAGAAGAGTAGGTATTGGTAATCAAAGGTACCACTTGAACCTAACTTAACCTAAAAATTAGCCTGCATGTACATAAGGTAATATCCCGCAATTAGCCCGAGTCCATAGTAAGCGTGTTTTGTTTGTTGCAGTCTATGCAAACTTTTCATGTGCCCTTCATTTAACTTTAGTTAGATTTTCTGCTCGAGTCCATCTATTGTTAATCATAAGCTTGCAAGTTCCCAAAGTAATTCCTAAAGCCGAGGATTCATGGGAGAGTTCTATGGCAGTGATAGAGATGGCCAGTATATTTGCTTTGCAATTTCTTGGTCATAGCGCCCTGTTACCTACATATATGATATGAATATGATATCGTTCTGCTATTAATATATCTGTGAAAATTGTACACTATCTTGGACTTGAGCACATTGGAGTTGTGGGCACCTGTCTGTTGGAAAATATGGTAATGTCCTACTTGGGGATATCTGCTTTCCCAATAATTTTCACCGCAGCCCGATAAACCTTACTGTTAAGCCGCTGTGGACCAATAGGTAGCATTTTGGCTAATTTAATGTGAGGCCATAGTTCAAATCTCAGTTCGGACATCTCAAACAAAATGATATATGAACACATATTTCTTTAGTGACTTTCTCGCGGCATGATTTATGGCAAAAACTTTGAAAGTAAATAACGAATAAATGCTTCAATGTTGTCTTCCAATACGTCAATTGAAGCGGCCTTGTCTGTGTAGACATAAGCTTTAACATAGTCCCACAAAATATAGTCTAAAGGTGTTAAATCGCACAATCTAGGCGGCCAATTGACCGGTTCCGAACGTGAAATAAAATGTTCAACAAACTCGCCTCTCAATAAGTCCATTATTACGCGTGCTATGTGGCATGTGGCACCGTCTTGTTGAAACCACATGTCATGCAAGTCCTTTGAAAGTCTTCACACCTAAATCCATGAAAAGTTTCCCATAAAATCTCTCCGAGTTCGGAGTTGACTTCAAACTGTAGGTTCCACCACTCATGTATAACATTATCACATACAACATAACTGGTTTGAGAAGTTCAGTCGTAATTAGGGTTGCCAGATTCCGATTCGCAAAAAACTGGACATCGGGTTTTAAAAAGCTGGACAAAACAAAAAAAAAAAAGCTGGACATAAGAAAATGTTAATTGTAGCTTAGTCCGTGGACAACGTTGTGGTAAACACAAACCAGCTTCGCTTTGTAGAGTTGTGTTCCAAATTTTGTCTGTGTTGGGACTACAAAATTCTAAATAGTTGGAGACAACTTCCACGGTATCTTCATTTTATTATGTTTTTTGCTTTTTTGTGTTTATCAAGGGAGCGGCTGCCTCCATATTTGATTATAATGTCTGTTTGGCACAATTTACACTCTGCCACATTCTGTAAACTCTTTCCGTCTATCACAGAAAGTTGCGAAACGTCTTTCTAATGGACCAGCTTCTTCATCAATATCCATTTCAAGATTTTCTGGAAATTATTTTTATTTTCATGTACAAAAAAATAAAAGCTGTACGTAAAGGAATTAATTATCGCTCGCAATAATATTTACTATGACATTAGCTGTTCAAGTGTTGAGACATGTTGTCAGTGATGATAGAAGAGGGAAATCGTAACTTTGTTGTATAGCAATCAGTGTTGGCTAATACTATGTTCAGACATGCATTTTTATTAAATCAATATTCAGTTTATTGAGAACAATATTTTTAGCGTTCAGACATACAATATACGAAAATTTATTTGACAACTGGTAAACAAAACAGCTGATTACATACATACATAATTGGCCATTACAATCCTTCAGTCAGGATTACGATCTGGCTTCTCACACCACTTATGTTGTAAGCGTTAATTTTATACATGAGTGGCGGGACCTACAGTTTAAAGCCGACTCCGAACGACAGATTTTTGAGAAGCTTCTCATGGCAATTTTTACTCTCAGAGTCTTTGCAAGAAATCTGCTGAGAGGAAGTCACCGAAGAAATATTTTTTCGTTTTGATGTCTGACCTGAGATTAGAACCCGGGCCTTTTGTCTAATAAGCCAACACACTACCCACTAGGCCACGGCGACCCAAAAACAGCTGATTGCTTTAACTAAATTGCTTTTAATTTAATCGCGAAAATTAATGGCAAAAATATTTTTTAGAAAAAATGGAAAACAATTTAACATTGGAAAAGGAATTGCTAATGATTAACCGAAACGTCGAGCTATTGCGTTTAATATGGACTACTTGTGACTCCAAAGTGGCTTTCCTCAGATAGATGAAAAATTTGATAATATTGGATAGCTAGCAGAAAAGAAAACTTTTGCTATGGCGCTGTCGTTGTTTACATTTGAGTTGTCAAATATCAATAGAAAGTGTTCGGAAAAATGTAATATGCTTACTAAACGTACTTACGACAGTGTTGTATTTGAAGTTTTAATCAATATTATAACAATTTATGAATTTATTGAGCAATAATTAAGTGAAATTTTATAGGAAGTATTGAGATCAATAATGCCGTTTATTGCGATTTTCTCAATATAAGTGCATGTCTGGATATGGTACAACATGATTTGAAACGAAAATTATTGACCAAGTTATTGCAGTGTACTAAAAATTTTAAATTTCTGGCAACCCTAGTCGTAATGCTGACTGAAGGTTTGTAATGATTAATTATTTTATTTATGTGATCTGGTAACCATAATCATCAATTCGATAGGCTTCTTAATGCAATTCAAGCCTTTCACCATATGTAATCGATAATAAACAGAAACAAAAGAAAAAATGTGAAATGAAGTAAAAACTATTCCTTTAAACTTTAACATTCCCATTTATCAGTTTCTATTGAAATGTAATTTTTTAAACGCATTTTTTTTTATTGTTTATTGTAATTATTGTAAAATAATTTAAAATTCGTTTTTTATTTTCACACAATATTCCCGGAGTCCATGTTTATTGGTTGAGGTGGAGAATAGTTTTATAATGGCCGAGTGTTGACCACAATGATGGCTGATGACATTTCAACAATTTTTCTATAAAATTTACAAAAACTGACATCAATAGAACAAATTAAAACCAAAAAAATAATAGAAAAAAAATTAATTTAATTTAAGTAACATTAATAATAACTGAAATAGAAATTAAAATAAAACAAAAAAAAAAATAAAAATTACAATCTGATTATAGAATAATTTTATAAACAAAATAATACTTGATAGTGAATAAAAACTGCAATAAAATAAAATTAAAAAGAAAAAAAATAATGAAAATTTAAAATAAAAATCTATTTAAAAATAGAGGTTAGCTGACAATGACAATGACAATAATGTACAATTTGTTCAATTTAATAATATTATAATTGAAAAACAGATACAACAATAATAACAACAACAATAATAACAACAATGATATATAATAAGCGAAAAAGACAAAAAAAAAAAACCAGCAAAAAAATGTCATCAAATAAACACAATAAAACAGGAGCTAGAAGAGACATTTAGTTGATGTGCTTGCGATTCTAGAAAAAAAGGATATGTTAAGGTGACCATGTAAACTAAAAAATATGATTTTTCGTTGTCAAACTAATACAGTACTTAGTGAAAGTCATGAAGGTCTAGTAGGCAGTTTGTTGGCTTTTTAAACGTAAGGCTACGGTTCAAACCTAACGTCAGTCATTACCAATAAAAGAAATTATAAAAATACTAGCAGATTGTACCCGGCGTTGCGCGGGTTATAAAAATAATAATAAATAAAAATTCGGTTTCGAAACCGACTTCTTATAAAATGCAATTTTTCAAATTATTCGGAAACCGGTTTATTAAACAACTCAGTCTTTTGAATATTCTAAGTCCTAAATATAAATGCATGCAATTTGCCCGTTTTTCGCCCCTTTACCCCTTTTGGCCCAACTTTTTAAACGGAATTCCTCCAAAAGCTATTTGCGAAACTTAAACAAGCTAATCGTAAAAAATTACCTATTACCATTTTTCCCCCATTTGTCCCATTTTTTCTACCCTTTTGGTTAAAATTTTAAAAGGATTTATAGCCTATAACCTGCGCCGACTAAAGCTCAATCTATATGCCAAATTTCAAATTTTATTTGTTTACAATTTTTTTATGCTGTTATTTGTTGTTATATTTAGCATTACGATAATTTACAAACTGGTTTGTTCATTTCAAACAGGTTTGTTTCATTGTTTCGTTTTTGTAGCTTTTGTTTATATTTATTTATTAATTAGAATACAGTTACAAATTATATTCTAACTAGATGACCCGTGCGAATATTTCGCACCATTAATTGTCATTTAAATGCTTTTATAATACTTCTTTGAATACAATGTTAGAGGTAATGACATAATCATCGTTAACTTTTTGCCCTGTACGAATCCTTAATACAAACAAAAATATCTTTAAACGTACGCAATCGAGAAAAAACTACGTATAAAACTGCCCATGTGAAAACACCGGTTCTGGTAAATGCAATCCTATCTTTTGAAGGGTGTGACCTTGTGCTTTGTTTATCGTCATAGCAAAAGCAACTTTCACAGGGAATTATTTTCGTGTCATTCCGAAAGGCACAGTTGGATCACAGTTTTATCGGTATGAATAATTTGTGCTGATATGATGTGCTCTCCCAAGTTTGTTACGATTAGCCTGGTACCATTTATTAAACCGTATTACTACACTTCATAAAACAAACAATGCCATGACAATAACGACATTACCAAAATGGCTTTTACAACTTTATATATTATTATGTGGAATACCATTACAATTAAGCGACCCTGTTTATCGCACTTGATCTAACAACTACTGCAAAGTATGTATTGCCAAAAGAGCTTTTTACAATTTAATATGCATATTATATATAACTGACTTAGTAATAAACGGCATTATAGTAAATAGCGGCATTGCCAGAATGGATTTTAATACATACTTATTATGTAGAACTGCATTACTATTAAGCGACCCTGTATTACCACACTTGAACAAAAACATATAATCATAATGACAACAGTATTATTATGCAGTTCTATATAAAATATAATTTTCAATCAATGAAAATATTAATTTATCAATTTCTAATTATTTTTCGCCATTAGTGTTAGATATAGGCTTCAAAATGAGATATCATTCATTTAATTTGATGCGGTGGTATGGGAGATATTTGCAACCGACAAAAAAAGTGCTTTAGAAATAATATATATGATTATATACAACTTCGATATATATAACTTCGACCATATGTTTGGTGTAGTACCACAGACCGGAGCCTCTGCTGGGAATCGAACCGACGACCCACGCTAATAGTGTAGCACACTACCCACTAGACTACCAGGGCGCTCAGCTTTTGTTTATAATGTTAAGCGATGTAAAGCAAAACACCAGTATCTGGAGTATTCATTTTCGTAACAATATATTTCTTGGGCTACTGCCTATCAGCAGACTTCGAGTAAAAACTCCGAGAATAAATAAAATCTGGAGCTCAGAGTTGACTTTAAACTGTAGGTCCCGTCACGCGTATATAAAATTAACACATGCAACGTAAGTGGCGTGAAAAGCTAATTTTGGGTTAGACTTGCCTGGGATTATATTGTTTCGTTTTTAACTTTTTAATAGCGTTAAAAATATGAGTTCGTAGATTGCAAATAAAATAAAAAAAAATTTGTGAATAATTTTAAATCAATTCTTTATTATCTGTTCAACTCTTGTGCCACTGTTCGAACTTATTCCACGTATACGACGATAACTTTCATAATATGTGCTTGTACGTTATATTTCTCTGCTTACAACCTTTTTGTAAGCAGTAAGGCTTGTTAGTTATTCTTCTTTGCTCACAACCTTTTTGTAAGCACAACACTAACAACTGTTTTCGTCATACTCAACTTGTCGGCGCGCAAGTCTGGCTGAATTATAGCTCGATCTCGTGTCTTCACACCTAACTGATTTAATTTTCACTGAATACGTCGTGATGTCTTCCCACATGACTGATTTAATTCAAACTCCATCATTGCTCGCTTTGTATTGCCTTTTATATCGTTGGATCAATAATGGGATGAATAGTCTCGGAGCAGGATGACGGCCTTCAGGAACAATCTAAAAATGTAAACAACTTTTTTTTCATTATTTGTTGGTTGTATGTCTTATATGGAGTTTGTTATTGCTTGTTTACTTCTTTGTTCTGTGCACTTTGTTGTTGGTTGTTTACATTTTTTATTTCTTCTATTTTTTATGCTGATGTTGTTGCTATATTTTGGTTTATTATTATGTGGTCATGATAACAAATACGCCCCATAGATCCTATCATGGCAGGACACCCTTATGCTTAATAAATTAGGTAACGCCTCACGTAATCGCCAAAAGAATCTACCACATAGCGACCCTTCAACTTCAAGGCAACAATAGTTTAGTTAAAGACCTCCGCGATCGAGTATAAAGAGATGGCAAGTTAATGTAGAACAATATTTAGATTGATGGTCGTAAATATGTCTATGTTATTAAGATTTTCAGAAGGCTTTTTTCATGACTTTGTTTGAAACAACTGGAGCGTAGAAGAATTCCTCTAAAACTGCTTTATTCCTTTACCATAATGCCTCTTGCTAGATGAAACATTAAAAATTTCTGAGTGGAACGGCTTGAGTTGAGATAAATCTCCGACAAGCATATGGTCAAGGTCACCTAAATGATCTGAATTAGCTACGCAGATCTATTGCCTAACATTACTAAGCTTAGTAAAGACAAAAACCTTATGAATAAATGTTATTCCAGAGAAATTTAGAATGTCAGCAAACTCTGATATTTGTGGGCATTATATCTATTAACGGGGGATAGGATGAGATATCAATAATCGTGTGTAAAAGGCACGTAAAAATCGTTGTTGCTATATTTTTGTTTATTCTTTGATGACGTGAACAACTGCATTGTTTTGTTTATGGAGCTTTTGTTTATTATTAATATATCTGGTCACCCTAAAATTGCAACTGCCATCTAAAATAAAATTTCAAACAGAAAACATGAAAAAACAAAAAAAGCAGTTAGAAAAACTAATAAAATAAAATATTAAAATTTATTTGTTTTTAACTAAATACTCATCATTATAATGCCTTACCATGGGGGGGGCGGTTTAAGGGATAATATATTTACGAGTTCTCATAAAACACCCAATATTTATTATTTTTTTTTGCGGTTTTTTTTTTTTTGTTACATACAAACGAACACACAAACAAACCTGTGGTCAAAATGACAGATCATTATATGTGCACTCTTGACATGAATGAATTTGATTATCTCTGCAGTGAACACTGAACACTGAACAACCAATTCCAAACACCACACAATATAAACCCACATACTATGTAGGTAGGTATGGACCTATAAAATTATAATGTTCAAACGTACATACATAAATTCTTACATACTGATATACAAGTTATAAAATATTTTTTATAGTTTTTATAAAAATAAAAGCAAAAGCAAAAAAATTGTACGAATATTGTGCAATTTAATACAAATTATTTACACTTAAACGCGTTTAATGGTGGCAACAAAACTGTTGACCATTTCGTGTTGATTTTGATTTTTCTCTTTCGTTTTTTTGCTGTTGGTTGTTGGTCTTGAGCTGCTTGCTTTATGGCCCATAAATATGACGGCTTAGCAAACATTTGTGGCATGCGAAACATGTCTGTCTTGAGCTTGGTTGGTAGAACATAAAAAAATCACTACTTATGTGGGAATTACTATCAGAAAGAAAAGGAATTTACTGTTGAGAAATACATTTTTAATGGACCTTTTTTTTTTGTTAAGTTATTTACACCTGTAAAAAAAAAAAACAAGAGGGGGAAGGGTAGATAATAGAAATTAAAAAATTTAGTTTTTCTTTTATCATCACGAATTAGTTAAGCAAATCGTTAGGAAATGTTTTCACTTCAAAGACTAGATTATTCAGATTGATTGATGAGTATGATAAGCAATGTAGCGTGTAGCGATATTTGAAGCGTGTAACGATATCTAAAGAATTAAGGCATGTACATGCAGCTTGCGTTAACAACTTCGAAGTCTTATGATAATTCTATGGAATTATGTTTAACACTTTATTTAGTAACCCTTGATTTGATAGCCTCTCATATGAATCTTTCTAGTTTGTGGGGGCGAGAATAAAACATTTTGATGAGCTTTTAGGCCAGGATTTAGGACCATCATAAAACTCGAGAGTTAAATATTCCCTAAAAGAAATCAACTCCCAGTTTAAAACTCGGTCACGGAAATAAAATAAAAAAAGCCAATTAAGCCAGCCTGGACTGGTACAAGCACAGAGCTTCTGTGAAAGTCATTTGAAGGAACAGCAAGTCACTTTTGGTAAGCATACCAATTCGTGAGGACTTGCAGTTGCGCATTGGATGGCCAAGCGATTTAAAGATAGAAGTAAAGCGATGCTCTCCTTATCCATAGGTGTAGAGCATGCGTCGTCACAAAGAGAAGATGATAAAAATGTGAGTGTATTTGTCAGATGCATATGTATAACCCAGAGGAAAGTTGTTAGTAATATTTTAAAGTTTAACCTAATATGTTTTTATAGTCGAAAATGTACGGCGCCAAATCCCTAAAGACTGCGAATTTAACTTGACAAATATTCTTCCAAAAATGGAAATCATTTCTCATTGTTATTAGTGAATCTAATTAGAAATCTTACTGAAATTTTTCTTTGGGTGTATAATTGCTATACAAAAAAAATTTCAAAAAGAAGTGACGTGAACCAGCTTTACTGAAACCTGACAAATAACTGAATGTACTTTTACGCTCTTCTTAAAGTCGAGGATGGTCTTCTCCTGAGGTACATTGGGCTGGTGTAGAGACTAGCAATATTGCACGTACCCTCTTACGGCTAATCAAATTGAATTTCCCTGCAACACGAGTATCTATTACATACATAATTGTTCATTACAACTTTTCTGTCAGGATTATTGGCCTAGTTTCTCACACCACCTATGTTCTGTGTGTTAATTTTATACATAATTGGCCGGACCCAAGAATGATAAACTAAAGATTACGCCATCACGCACATAAAATTAAAACTTTCTGCGCATGTTGAATCAATGACGTCACGAAAATGTTTTTCTTTGTTTTCCTATTGGCTAATAATAATGAAAGTTATATTGCAGCGTTGCCAAATACTTTCGCATAGTGCATACACTTTTCAGAAGAAATGTTCATTTCCACATATGAAAAAGACTTGTAAACATTTAAAATAGAATAACAACGTCATCTAACGGGAAATCATGCGGAAGGCGTAATCTTTAGTTTATCATTCTTGGCCGTACCTGCAGTTTAAAGTCGATTCCGAACGACAGATTTTTTCTGAGAAACTTTTCATGGCAATTTTATTTACTCTCAGAGTTTTTGCCAGAAATCTGCTCAGAGGATGTATTTTGTTTTTGCTGTTTTGCCTGAAGCTCGACTACTGGGACAGCACAGTCCCAATTTGAATGACATAGTCGGAATACCTATGCTCTGTGATATGTTGGAGATTATAGTGTTCTGTACCAGCCCTGACCTGACCTGCATAACCCGGAAGATATAAGACTTACCTTCATATGATGAGATTTACTTGAAAAATCTTCGGTATTCATGGACTGATGTTTGTTACGGACATACGCGCCGCCTGGTTGTCCATATAAATTAAGGAAGTTTCTGGAAAAATTGCTTCGTTTTCAAAATGACCTGGACGTCCGACTGGAAAACAGTGGGATCATAACTCTGTCAAACATCTTTGAGCCTTTGGCATAAACCTCCACTTAAAAGAGTTCGGATTTTTGGACTAGAAGTCTTTAGTTGGAATTCTAAAATTATATTCATTGAGACAAGGAATACCGACCTAAGGGTGTCCGTTATGATCTAAGCCTTTGGTTTATTAAGTTCTTTATACGAATTCCAAAACAAATATCCATAATAGTGCCCTCGTAGCGATAGTTTAAACAAAGATGTGAAAGTTTAAAATATCTCATCATGAAATAGCCTTCAATATCTAATCACCAAATCTTGGGGATTTTACAACTTATCCTAATGTTTTAAAATCCATTACTCCAGCACGTAGTTTAATAAAGAAATAATACCACCTTAGCAGCTTAACATCCTTTTGAAGGCCATTTCATATAACTGGTTCATGTCTTCAATCTAGAACACACTTTGCACACTTTCTCCAAGCAAAGGACAATCGATTGCAGTTTGTCTTAACAGCTTATAGCTACAGCAGACCAATCACCTGCTTAGCGAAGATATTAATGAAACAGGAACAAGGCACCATAACAACCAGTCGGAACTTATGGTATCAACTTTTGGTTCATCAAAAGGTATGCGTCAAATAATGGCAGCCAATTCAGTTTTCGCCGCTGCATTTCTCTACTTCAAAATGCAGTATGATCTATGCTTGCCATGCTTGTATGTAAATTTATTCTCTTCCTGGTTCCAAATCAGATTCTAATTTTTTTCATTATCAGTTTACCCTTTAACGAATTAACTTTTAGACAGCCGACTCTCATTTTATGGTGTCACTGAACACTGTGCGCTTCACGTCACTGCGTTTTTTCAATTCATCAATAAATTCCAGATTGAATTTGTATCCACCTTGGCTTATTGGCGGTCTTAGATTCTCAAATATTAGAGAATGTTATTAATGAAAAATCTAGATGGTGGCGTTTTGCTTTTACATCGTTTAACATTAAAATTATGAACAAAAGCTACAAAAACAAAACAATGCAAGTAAATAAACTTGTTTACAAATTATCGTACTGCTTAATAAAACAATAAACACCAGCATTAAAAAATGGTAAACAAGTAAACAAAAATATACATACCAACAACACTATAATAATAAATTGTTGTTGACATTTATAAGAGATTTCGTGAATGCAAAGTCAAGAACGTTTGCCTTCAAGAACATTTATCAGACTGTTTACTTTGCCATATAAAAGACAAGGCAAAGCAAGCAATGGTGTTAGTGAGGTTCAAGTCAGTCTTGTGTGAAGACAGCCGGTCGTGGTTTGAAGTTGTCCGTTACAAAGATCTGTTGAGTAATTGCCTAGTAATTGTTATTGTTTATGCAAAGGGTATAAAGAGACAACAATTGTTGTTGTTTACATAAAGTTGTGAACAGTAGCACACAGAATTGTACGAATAATAAAGAATTTTAAATAAAACTAAACACAAATTAATTCTTATTTTATTTGCAAACTACGAGCTCATATTTTAAACGTTTTTAAAAGGTAAAAACATAACAATGTCAAGCTAACTCTATGGGCATATTCGTTAACCTATGAAAGCTTACTGCTGAAAACATCTGAAAATAGGCAATAATTTATCACTTCTGAAAATACTTCTCCTAAATACTTCGTCTAAATTTTACCACAGCAAATCACTCTGATTTTTCTCTCTCTGTGTAAAAGCCAAAGTGGACAACTTTAGTCACACAGTGCTTATCACTGGTTTAATGCTTGTGTTGTGTTTTTATATTTTGCTCGTCGACTACTAAATCAAATGAATTGTGATTGATTTATGCGCGCCCACCTTTAATGAAAATCAATCATAACAATTGCCAAAGAAATCTTATCTCTTTTGCGTGTAAAATTTTTCGTATGTGATTTCGAGTTTTAGTGTGTGAACAACAAAAAAAAAAAAAAATTTAATAACAACAACGAAGTAAATCATTATGTGAACGAACATTTATTCAGATAAACGGCCTAAAATATATATTCACTCATAAATTTGCTTTGATTGATTGCCGATTGTCGATTATTAATCGGTTTATTACACTAAACTTGAACCTGATAATCACAGTGAAATTACAATGAAAAAAAGAAAAAGGAAAGAAAAAAACCAGAACACTTTTTGTTTTTGTCAGGTTTTGATTACAGGTAGATTTACTACAATGATGTGATATATTGGCAGAACTACTTATATGTACATTGTACATATGTACGTATGTATGTGCATATGTTGTGATGTGAAAATAGTTTAACATTTTCATTTCCTTAACACTTTCATCATCACTCTTGAGTTGAGTACATTTTTTTTCTGTTGAAACATCTTTTTATCTGTAAGGCAGACAAGTCAATCAAATTCTCATCTGTCACTTGACAAATGATTTAAAAATCATTTCGTTTTTTCCTCCCTCTTATCCTTCAACAAAATACTACAACAACAACATCTCTTTCACATACTCCAGTTGCCATATTCCTCGTATTAAATGTATAACCCAGCAAAATATTTTTTTACCATTAATAACTGCCTATTGGATCAGTGCAAATCGAACTAAAAGGTATTCCACATCTACCGAAACTTGCATAGCTTATATCGGGCGGGCCATCTATTGGTTCAAATTTGAACCATCGGTTATTTCGAGTCTGGCAATACTTATGTCATTCTATTCTTTCACATTCGGTAGATTATCTCCACTGAACGTACTGAATCGATTTACACTTAAGCAACGTTGGAATTTATTGGGCCAACGAGGTGATGTGGATTTTGCCAAAAAAATATCACTTTTTCGGAAGAAGCTCATTTTCATCTTGGTAAATAAGCAAGCTGCTCAACTGGCTTCCTACTGTGCTTCTCGCTAAGCAGGCGGCCAAGCTTGCTGTGACTAGACTTAATGCTCTCCATCGTTGGCACATTCTACCTTCTGGTCACTCCAATACTGTGGTGGTTGATCCGGTGGTTCCTGTGAACATGGACTATCCCCTGCTGAATATTATCTTGACAGATGTTTCCACTCTCTGATTCCGAGTAGGGATGACTGAAATTCTAATACGGTCGTCCGCCCGGAAGTATTGGATATATGTATATATCGACGGCTCTAAACTCGATAATGGGGTCTACTCTGGGAAACTGAAGCTGAATATTTCACTCCTTCCGCCGGACTACTGTAGCGTGTTTCAGGCGGAGGTGATTGCAATATATAAATAAATCCATGAATCCTATCAACGATGCTCCTTTCACTCGCGTCTCGGTCTTTTCTGATAGTCAGGCCGCGATAAGATCTCTATCGGGTTTCGTGAATAACTCTAGGATCGTTAGGGAATGTCGCCGTTGTCTCGACCTTCTTTCGGAGCCCTTCACCAGTGTCTCTCTGGTGTGGGTCCCCAGGCACAGTGAAATTCGGGGAACGGCCCTACAGTTCGGTCAAGTTGACCATTGCACGGAAATTCTTTCGGGATATCAACCTATCCTGGGTCAATGAGGAGTTCTGATCCACCGCTAGACTAACCCTTGATGGACAGAAGTGGTAGCAACCAATTACTTGGTCTTGCTCGTAACATCATCTCGACTACAGTGGCCGCTTTTACAAGTCATAGCGTCATGGGTAGACACACTGAAAGAATGAGGCTTGCGCTGACTAACTTCTTCCTTTTCCCTGATTTTGGTGGAACTTTGTCAGTACAGGAACTGTGTTCAACCGCGGCATCACATAGGGCCGCTATGCATGCTCAAGTGCACTTTGTGATATCAGATCTACCACTCCGACCTAACCTAACCTAAATAAGCAAAATTGCCGTATTTGGGTTTCAGGAAAACCCAATACTTGTAAAAAAATATTTTTCGGCGACTGCCTCTCAGCAACTTACTTATGCAATGACTCATTGTTTATTACAACCCTACAGTCAGGATTACGGCCTAGCTTCTCACACCACTTACGTTGTGTGCGTTAATTTTATACATGAGTGGCGGGATCTACAGTTTAAAGTCGAATCCGAACGACATATTTTTTTGATAAGCTCTTCATGGCAATTTTATTTACTCTCAGAGTTTTTGGCAGAGTTCTGCTGAGAGGCTGTCGCCGAAGAAAATTTTTTTTTCATATTTCGTTTTGATATCTGAGCTGGGATGTGAACCCGAGCTTTACGTCTAATTAGCCAACACACTACCTATTAGACTACTCGACTACTACGTCATTCACCCTACTTTATTCCCTACAGCAGACATTTTACTCTAAGCCGATAACTTTTTTGGTTTGTTTTCTACTAGCTTGCCTCCAAATCTAGAACAAAGTGACGGAAATCATTTATCACACTAAGTTCGGTTTGAATATTTAGTTGTTCAGAATCACCTTTTTTTTAACGAAAACATTGTGAAGTCTAAGTATACTCGAATAGAGTATCACAGGTATTCATGGGATTTCATTAAGAAAGTATTTTGGGTTATGCAAACATTTAACATCGTTGCCTTTTAAATCTTCTTATTGAAATATTTTTTTTCTTTCTTGTATTTGCCTTGATCGACAAATAAGTTGTTGTAAATATCTGTACGTACGTTGTGGCTTAAAATTCCTTCTTAACAGGAAGCAGACACTTTAAATGTCAAGCTTTATTGTCAATCAAAATTCAATCGTTTTTCAATGTTTTTCGTTGCCGTTTTCTTACATCACCATCAGCATTATCATGATTCATGAATCATTTGGCGAAAATGCTGAAAATGATGTCATTGCGGGTGTGCATATGAATGACAGACAACTCTTCTTATTCATCATTATCAACGCAGTAGGCGAGATGCAAAAAGTAATAAAAAGTGCAAAGATGCTCTCATTCATGCATTCATGTTGATATTCATGTATGGGTTACTACTTGGAGGGACTTTTTAAAGTATAACGTAGTGCTTAAAATCTATTGCATAGAATTTAAATAATGTGGAGGACTGCTTTGATTTTACCTAGCGAGTGAAAATTGACTAGAAATTGTCGTCTTCTAGAAAGTAGTGAGTCGGGTTATTACATGAGAGCCTGTGGTTCTAGTCCTAACTCAAACATGTCAAACAAGAACGAAAAAATATTTCTTTCGGTAGCTTCCTCTTAGCAGGGAGAGTAAAAGAGAATTATTATGAAAAGCTTTTCTAACCTATCATTCGGATGTCTATATTTGATAGCAGACCTCATCATACAGCCAACAAAGTAGGCATACAATATGAATGGAAAAAAATTCCGGCTGCCGAAACAAACTAAATAGAGGACCTTACCCAATTACGTTACCTTGGGAGCAATATATTCACAAAAGGAAGTGCTGGCGATGACATTGATAGCCCATTTCACAATTGTAATCCTTAGTACCCTTTGGAGGTGATCATCTTTATCTTTGCGAAACATGCGACGATGCTACTCGTGATATACGAAAGATATAAGAGATCGTGAACGACTGTTTTCCCAAGGTCGTTTGTGTATTCTGCTTAAGAACTGTATCCAGTCTGATGGTTTTGATCGAACAAAGAAGTCAAATAGTGTTGGATTGGTCATATCCTTAAAAGGCAATCAGATGATACCATCGAAATTGCCACGAAATCTAATCTACAAGGGAACAGAACAAAGATTGCCCTGTTCAACGTGGAGAAATTAAGTAGAAGCCTAAGAGAACAGTAGTGGAAAAAGATGAACTGGGGGTATAGGTGTTAGAGATTTGTTTAGAAAATTTATTGAGACACAATGTTCCTTATACAAAACACTGGAACTTACCTAAGGTGAAAAAGATTATAGAAGTCATAAGAGTCTCACAACGCACAGTGTGAATTTTGTATGAAAACTCTTTCCATGCCATAAATGGTGCTCTAGCGCACAATCGACCACGAAGTTAATCATACGAAAACTTCAAAAGACTTTCGTTTTTCAATTAAAAAATGGAGGAGTTTTTGTGTCGTTTCATAAACATAGCATACCTTCAAACCATAATTACTCTCTTCTAACACATTGCGTCTTTACACAAGTCTCACTGAACTTCACTAACTCGTTCGCCTCCTTTACCTTGCCTTTTATATGGCTGGGTAAACAGTTTGATGCCTGTTCTCGAAGTTGAATGTTCATGATTTTGCCTTCTCGAAATCTTCGTAAATGTAAACATCGTTGTGTACATTTTTCTTGTAGTGCTGTTTGTAATGTTACAAAAATGGAAATGTTGTTGTTAAAATGATAAACAAAAGCCCCAAAAACAAAACAATGGACTTGATCACGTGATCAAAGAGTAAACAAAAATATAGCGACACTATCAGTATAAAAAAATAAAAGAGATAAAAGATGTAAACAACCAACAACAAAGTGCAGCGAACAAAGAAGTAAACAAGCAAAAACAAAATGCTTAAAAGGCACACAAACAACAATAATGAAAACAACGCAAGACAAAGCAAGCAAAGATTGAGTTCGAATTAAGTTAGGCAGTGAGAATTCAATTCGATAATTCAGTCAGTCTTTTGTGCAGACAAGTTGCGTGGGAAGAAAACAGTTGTTAATGTTGCGCTTACAAAAAGGTTGTGAGCAAAGAAGAATAACTAACAAGTGTTACTGCTTACAAAAAGGTTGTAAGCAGAGAAGCATAACGAACAAGCACATATTGTTTGGTATATGTTCTAACAATTGCATAAAAGTAGTGCGGACAATAAAGAATTTGTTTAAAATTAAATACAAAATTTATTTTTATTTTATTTGTAATCTACGAACTTATATTTTTAACGCTTTTAAAAGGTAAAAACGTAACAGAATAATTTTGTTTACTTGTTTACCATTTTTTTTATGCTGGTGTTTGTTGTTGTATTAAGCAGTGGAATAATTTGTAAACAAGTTCGTTATTTTGTCTTTGTAGCTGTTCTTTATAATTTAATGTTAAGCAATGTAAAAGCAAACCAACAGTATCTAGATTTATCATTTTCGTAACAATATCTTTGATATTTTTTCTCTTTACAAAAGTTGCTTTATTCAAAATGCTTTAGGAGTCATTAGTTATGCATTTTAGTTTGCTACCCTGTCAATGGAAAGCCCCACATACTGTATGGATGTACTAAACTTTTATTAGAGACATACAGTTTGATAGATCAACTGCCTTTAGTCTTTGTTATCATGACATTTAAAACTATTTCTAGAAAAAAAAGGGAAAAGAAAATAGAAAAACTAACAAAAAAAAAATGGAAAAGAGAAAGGAGAAAAATTGTATGACTAGTACTGGCTGTAGCACAGTCATGAAGAAGGAATTATCAGAATTCATAAGTGTTCAACATGCAAGCACAGCAGACAACAAATTTGATTGATTTGATTTCTATTTCTATTTTGAATTTTTATTCATGTTTTTTTGTTGTTTTTTCATTTCATTTTATTCCTTTCATATCGTCATGTATGGCAAATAATGCCAGGATGTGATGACGATGACGATGATGGTGATAGTGATGGAATTGTGGTTTCTTTGAGTGACACTACACAAGAAAAGAAAAATTGCAAAAAACCTTCAACACTATCACTCAATGTCACTCAGGATTTAATACACATACACGCATACATGCATATACAAAGACAAATTTTATGAGTATAAATAGATAAAAAAAAAGTAGAAGAAGAAGAAGTAGAAGAGAAGAAATGAAAATTGAAAAAAAGGAAGCAAAGCTTAACTAGAAGAGGCGATGAAATGGAAAGGTGAAGTAGTTGACAGGTCGGTTGCTTTAGATATTTATAGGTTATGTTTTCAAATGTATTTTTTTTCATTTGAAAATATATTTGTTTTTTTATTGTTGTTATTGTTGTTGGTGTCCAATATAAAAACCATAAATTTCACACAAAAACGGAAGTTACTTAAATCACTAATAACTTTACAAATATGTACAGGCATGGAAATAATTATATGGTACATCTGGTTTTTCTAAACATATCTTCGGTTTTAAAGTTAATTTATAAGTTTATATATTTTTTATATTTAATAAAAGGGAAACAATAAAATTAAACTAAAAAATTTACAGAATTTCTTTATTTTTATTTAATATTTTTTATAGTCAAATGGATTTTTTAAAGGAAATATTTTTATGGTACAAAATAAGAAAAAAATCAAAAATATATTCAAACTAGATGACCCGTTCTAATATTTCGCGCTGTTAATAATTAATAGAAATTTACATACATACAAATGTTTAAATGCTTTTATAATATTTCTTTGAATACGATGTTAGAGGTAATGACATGATCATCGTTAACTTTTTGGCCGTACGAATCCTTAATACAAACAAAAATATCTTTAAACGTATGCACTCGAGAAAAAGCCACGTATAACAGCCCATGTGAAAAGACCGGTTGTGGTAAATACAATCCTACCTTTTGAAGGGTTTGACCTTTTGCTTTTTGTATTGTCATAGCAAAAACAACTTTCACAGTGAATTGTTTTCGTGTCATTCGGAAAGGCACAGTTGGATCAGTACAGTATGAATAATTTTTGCTCATATGATGTGCTCTCCCAAATTTGTTACGATTAGCCTGGTACCATTTATTAACCCGTATTACTCCACTTAATAAAATAAACAATGCCATGACAATAACGGCATTACCAAAATGGCTTTTACAACTTTATATATTATTATGTGGAATAACATTACAATTAAGCGATCCTGTTTATTGCACTTGATCTAACAACTACTGCAAAGTATTGCCAAAACAGCTTTTTACAACTTAATTTATATATTATATATAACTGACTTAGCACTAAACGGCATTATAGTAAATAGCGGTATTGCCAGAATGGATTTTAATACATACTATATTATGTAGAACTGGATTATTATTAAGCGACACTGCATTACCACACTTGAACAAAAACATATGATCACAAGGACAACAGTATCATCATGCAGTTCTATATAAAATATAATTTTTATCAATGAAAATAATAATTTTTCAATTTCTAATTATTTTTCGCCATTAGTGTTAGATATAAGCTTTAAAATGAGATATCATTCATTAAATTTGATGCGGTGGTACGGGAGATATTTGCAACCGACAGAAAAAAAGTGCTTTAGAAATAATATATATGATGATTAGATTTTTTAAAGGAAATATTTATTCGTACAAAATAAGAAAAAAATCAAGACTTAATGCTAATCAACAATATATTCAAATAAGACATACATTTTAATAATGCGTGTGTCGTTCTCGATTTTTAATAACTTCATTTAAACAAAGTGGCATAGAGTTTATTAATTTCTGTAACTTATCTTGGGGAATTTTGTCCCATTTTTTTTGTTCTTCTATCAGCTCTTTTAAGGAGTTATAAGTCATTCTACTTTTGTATATTTCTTCACATAAAATTTTCTAGAGGTTTTCGACAAGATTTAGATCGGGACTAAGTGCTGGCCAGTCCAAAACAGCAATATCTATGTCTTTGTCCTTTTAGCTACATATAGATGGACTTTGTCTTGCTGAAAAATAAAATTATTTCCATAATTTTCTTCAGCAAATTCAACGAAAACATAGTTTTCCGCATTCACTTTATGAAAAATAAAACAGATTGGAGAACGTGCTTTATATCCAAAAGCTATCTATGTCATTATAGATCCTCCCTGAAAATTACATGCTATTCTGGTGGGCGTATCACCTCCTTTTTCTTTCCAATAATATTTGTATCCATCTGGTCCATCAACGTTGAATTTTTTTTCATCACTGAATATAATACTACGCCACTCCTCTTCCCAAAAATTTTGTTTTTCAGCAAAAGCCAATCTGGCTGCTTTGTGTCTATGGGTCAATCGTGGTTTGATCTAGATCTTCATTTAAAATTTGATTAATCCGTCTCTTGGTTACGTTTAGTCCCAGCACCGACTTTATTTTGGGTACAACTTGAATTATTTGTGATAGCTAAGCGCTTTATTGATCGTTTATCACGGTCAGTCAGTATTGGCCTTCTACCAGATCATTTTTTAGTGTGCCGTATGATTTTGGATTCTTCAAATAATTTTGTGCGGTCGTTTTAGATCTCTCAATTCTGTTTACTGTAGACCTTATTGAATGCCCATTTTAATTCAAAAATTCAATCTGGTTACGTTCTACTAACGAAAGTTGGGTTTCACGGGGCATTTCTACCTAAAATTCAATAATTTTCACACAAAGAAAAATTATTTAACTGTTTATAGAAATATTCTTTTATAGACTTACGGCAAATAATATATTTTGCACTTAAAATATATTGTTTCAGTTGTAATTTAGTAAATAAATCTATTAAAAATTTAAGTTGTTTTACCATATAATTTCGTATTTCATATGAAAACAACGTTATCAAAATAGAATATAAAAAATATGATGTCGATATCAGAGAAATTATTATTTTTGGGAAGAGAATTCATGCAGCGTTGTAATAAGTAGCATTAAAAATTAAAATTCTTGCTATTACTTAATCAAAACATGTAAAATAAATTTGTACCATACCTATATTTTCTTCCTTGGCTGTACATGCATACACAGCCCTACACCCATACATTGAAATCCAACATAGTTTTTCAAATAGATTGTATAGAGAGTGAGAGCGTTTGAATAGGCAAAACAAAAACGGAAACGGATGTACAATTCATAATATAAACAAAATATTAAAAGAATTATTTTCCTTTGTTTTTTTTTTTTGTTTTTTTTTGCAAATGGCAACTGTAACCGTACATTTCTATGACTGAGGTCCTATTTTGCAATACACTCTCTCACTTTCCCGCTAAATAAGGGTGAAAATGTCACTACAAACCAAAGAAAAATAATAAAAAAAAAAATATTTTGTGTTTATATTTTAGATTTTATTCATTTATCATATAAAAATGAAAACGGATGTGATTTATTTAACCGCCTACAATTTTTAATAATAAAATATAATTGAACAAATGAACATATCATACGTATCGTATGTTATACCATAGAAAACAGAAACCAAACAAAAAAAGAAGCTCAGCCAGCATTTTAATCAGTTTTCTATGTTTAGCAATAATAAATTTTAATTTTATTTTGATTTAAATATTGGCAGCACAAAAATAAAAAAAAAAAAGAATTCAATTCACATTTTAATTTATTGCATGCGTTACTGATTTATGAGTATGTGCTGCCGTACAAATCATGCGAAATTCTGCATATCAATTATAAGGTGGGTTTTAACCCCTGTTGATATTATTATGAGTATTTCAGATGGCTAATTAAAGCAGAAACTTGATTAGATTAAAACTTTTACTGCAATAGCACAAGTGATTTAGTGAAGCGATATATTAAAGAACACCACATTTTACGCATCATGTAATATTGTTAGATTTTTACCTTAAGCAAAGTTTAAAGAACTCGTAGATTCTAAATAAAATAAAAATAAATCTGTCTTTAGTTTATATTAAAATCCTTTATTCTCCTTATCCAATTCTATACGCCACTGTTCACAACTTTATGTAAACAACAACAATTGATTTATTTGTTATTCCTCTGTTTACACGCTTTGCATAAACAATAACAAACCAAGATTACTTTCTTCAAATACACTGCGCCTTCACACAAGACTGACTGAGCTTCACTACCTCCCTCGGCTGACTTTCCTTTCCTTTCATATGGCAACGTAAACATTCTGGTAAATGTTCTTGAAGGCGAGTAATTGTCTCTTCGCCCTCTCGCCTTGTTGTTTGTGTATTTTGTTTACATTTATGCTTGTGGTATTTGTTGTTGTATTTTGTTTATTTGTTTATAATGTTATATGCTGATTTTATTTATTTATTTTTTTATTTATTATTCTTTACTTGTTTACAATGTTTTATGCTTGTGTTTGTTGGTATATTTTTATTTACTTGCTTTTTTATTCTGCTATTTATTATTACACTAAGCAGTGCGATAATTTGTAAACAAGTTAGTTTTGTTTTTGTAGATTTTGTTAATAATTTTAATCTTAAGCAATGTAAAAGCAGAAAACCTGTATCTAGACTTTTATTTTCGTATCATACATACATAACCCATCAGTCAGGATTATTGACCTAGTTTCTCACACCACTTATGTTGTGTGTGTTGAGTAGCGCGACCTACAGTTTAAAGTCGACTCCGAACGACAGATTTTATGAGAAACTTTTCATGGCAATTTGATTTACTCTTAGAATTTTTGCCAGAAATCTGCTGATAAGAAATCGCCGAAAAAATACTTTTTGTATTTTGTTTTGATGTCTCGAACCCTGGCTTTTACGTCTAATAAGCCAACACACTACCTACTAGACCACGGCGATACTTTCGTATCAATATATTATTAATTTCAAAAGAACCCTCAGTGCCAACAAGTCCTATTAAACTAGGGTATCATGCGGATGCCTCAATGGTCTAGTTGGTACTGTGCAGTCCTTTAATTCCCATCAGAGACTCTGGGTGTTTATGATTATCTGTTCGTTTGTACTACTGTACCACTAGTCGCCGTGGTCTAGTGGGTAGTGTGTTGGCTTATTAGACGAAAGGCCCGGGTTCGAATCCCAGGTCAGACATCAAAACGAAAAATATTTCTTCGGCGACTTCCTCTCAGCAGATTTCTGGCAAAGACTCTGAGAGTAAAAATTGCCATGAAAAGCTTCTCAAAAATCTGTCGTTCGGAGTCGACTTTAAACTGTAGGTCCCGCCACTCATGTATAAAATTAACGCACACAACATAAGTGGTGTGAGAAGCTAGGTCGTAATCCTGACTGAAGGGTTGTAATGGCCAATTATGTATGTATGTATGTTGTATTACATTATATGTGATTGATTATATGTGATTGAGAAGAATGTGAGAATTATTACAAAAATATTCTCGAAGCAAGTGTGACTTCTTTCCTGTATTCTAACGCAATGCATAGCATAAATTGGAGTCTTCCAGCGAGTGTTGGTCCTAAAAAAAATATGTCGTATTGGCTTATTAGACATAAGGCCTAGGTTTAAACCTCCGGTTAGAGATCTGCAATATAACATGAAAAACATGTCTTCGGCGACCTCTTCTCAGCAGATAATGGCTAATTATGCGCGTATGAGCATTTTTTGCGTCACAGCAAGAACAACAATTTCCCACCTCTATTAGGTCGTAAAAATCTAGTAACTAATGCAGTTGCTCGTTTAGTGGTAACAAAAATCAAAAGAGACAAATTTTCAACACCAAAAGGAGCTTCTTTGGCAATCGGGAAAACTGTTAGACGCTAAACGGCAAGTAGACCTCTTAAAGATATTGGCTATAGCTCAGCAGTCGAAAAGGAAAAACCTGCACTTTCGACTAAAAATGTTAAAGCGCGATTAAAGTTTGCCAGAGAACACAGAAATTGGATGGTAGATGACTGGAAACATGTGATCTGGTCAGACGAATCATAATTCAATCGCTTTTAGTCCTTTGGTAAGCAATATTGCTGGCAACGGCATGGGTAAAAGAATTCTAAGACACTATGTTAAGGAACTGCGGAAATAGGTTGGAGGATACGTTATGGTATGGGATTGCTTTGCCAACATGGTGGACCTCGGACCTCTGCAAAGAATCAATAATATTATGAAAAAAAAAGATTATTTGAGAATTTGGCAGACCCATCTTTCCGATTTTGTCGACATGAGCGCCTATCTTGCGCAAGAAGTACTTTCCCAGTAGGATTGCGACCCCAAGCGTTAAAGAATAGCTTAGTGAGCAAAATTTTCACAATAGTACAATGGTTAGCACAAAGTTCCGACCTCAATCCGATTGAGAATTTGTGATCAATCGTGAAGAGGCAGTTAGGACAATACCGATCAGCCACAACCAATTTAGATAAGCTTTAGCAACGGATTCATCAGGAATGGACAAATATTCGTAAAGAAATTATGGAGAGCTTGGTGGAGAGCATGCCAAGAAGCGTAAATGAGGCATAAATATTATAAATACACGTATTCCCTAAAATTTTGGAATGGTGCAAAATTGAGTACATCCGAGTTATTTTCCTCTTGATTGTTGTTTTTTTTTCTTAGAATTTCATAATTTTAGTTTTGAATTTTATATTATTTTGTTAAGTACTAAATAAAAAAGGCATAAAAAAATTTTAAATTGTTTTATCACTTTTATTTTTATGCAATTAAAATTGCTCAGATTACGAACATGTACTCATTTGTGCACTCCACTGTACAAATATATGACCAAATTAATACAGTATTCCCTCGATTTACGTCGTCCCGATTTACGTTGTTTCGATTAACGTCGTCAAAAATTTTGTTTCCTTCAACTTCGATTTGCGTCCTCATTCGATTTACGTCCCCTCTGTTATTTATAAACAAAATCAGGGGATTTCCCTGTTTAAAAGAAATTCAATACATAGAATAAAAATTTAATTATTTTAGTTTTTTTTTATGAGTTCTTTGAAATTCGATTTACGTCGTTTTGATTTACGTCGCCTTTTTCCGGAACATTCTACGACGTTATTCGAGGGAATACTGTATAATATACCGAACACAATATATGATGGACATATTTGTACGATATTATTGCGTATTTAATCTGTCAATCAATAGAATTTTATAAACATCGTAAAACGTTCAGATTTCGATGGATTGATTGATGACACAAATAGGAACGCGAAAATTAATTAACAGTGATGGACAAAATTAAGTGTTAACAAACCTATAAAATTTAATTCTTAATATCAATTGAAAATATTCGTGATTGCTTCACCAACAAAGTGGTTGACACTGCAGCCTAATAATTTATCATTCGATAACAGTTTTGTTGACAGCTGACATACAAACGATAATTAAAAATTATTTTTGATGAAATGTTTGTTACTCTAAATTTTCTTTTTTTTCTTCATTCTTCTATTTTTATAATGTGTTGACCAATTTCTGTGCGGAGAGAATGTTGAATTTTTTTTATAAAAATTTGATTGCGGTGATTGAATAGAATTTATGACGCACTTGAAAAAAGTTTAAATTTTAGTTTATACTGGCTTATAGGCATACACGGTTGATAAATTATGGGAGAAAGAATATTTATAAAACATAATAAATAATAGTTTTTTTTGTTATTGTTGAAAAAAGAAAAAAAAAAATTATTATCGAAGCGCCAGATAAGTTTTAAATTAAATTTTGAAACATTTTAATCTGAAACAAATTGTTATGGAGTAGTAAATTAAACAATGAGATAACAGTGATTGAATAGGACTGATTTTAATGCAATATATCACAAGAACAAAAAGAAACAATATTTGAAGTTGAACTTTGCTACATATTGGGCAATACCATCCATCCACAAGATAACTCTTAGAGAACATGATAAGCTCTTAATCTGTATACATGCGAACATTATTGGATATTACTTTCGTTTTAATATGTATTACAGTCAACCATTTCAGTTGTAAAGTTAAATCTTTGATTGATATTAAAAACTTTTATTAATTACTTCCTATTCATATCAAATATATCGATAACTTGTTGTCATTTTAAAACAAATTCCATTGAGATATTCTCATAAACGTTATCATATACAATAGAGATCATTCAGACTTATTTTAATATCATGGAACATCTCTACATATATTCAAAGTTTGAAGTACTCATCATATTCATACTTAGTATGATGTTGTTGAGTTCGACTCTCTGTAACTCAACATATACACGAATCACAAGATAAGTATGATACGCATACGGACACTAAAATACTGACTAGAAGGTTGTGCGTTTGCTCTACTTGCTGCTCTGTCTTTTATACTTATGCATCTTTTTTGAATGATCATTGATTCGAGTCACTTGAATGAATCAAACATTATTACGAATGGTATAAGTTTGATGCCAACTTTGCACGTATACTCATTGTAGCCTGTACTTTTAAATCAACATTGTAGTGAGTATGAATGAATCAGAGTAGGTAGTTAAATTTCAATATTCAATGTTGACTCACTTATATTCATAATTTCATAAGTGCTTATGGGTAGCGAAAAAACAATTCACGCACTTACTATCTGAGTTTTTGCAGGAAATCTGCTGAGAGGCAGTTGCCGAGGAAATATTCTGTTCATATTTCATTTTCTTGGAGATGTCTAACCTAGGGTTTAAGTCGGGGTCTCATGTCTAATAAGTCAAAACACTAACCGCTAAACTACGGCAACTCGTTGTGATGAACAAAGTTGTAATTTGCTTAGCTCCCGTATCATTACGGGAGCATAGAAAATAATTTGCATGAATCGCGTTAACTACGCAGAAATTCAAGCCATTGACATGCCCGAGACCTGTATCAGATCAGATTAAAAGTAGATACGTTTTACAAATACAAAATGCAAACATTGATGGGTTTTCTATCAGGAATCAATTATCCGCGATTGCATTAATTCCCTTAGTTATGTCTTCTGGATGGAATTGAGTTCAGTCTCTGCCTCAAGGAAAATAAAACCATAATGAACATTCTATTGAATTTAATTGCTATGTCTCATTTATTTACTACTTATTTTTAATAGTAGCCTTTATGAAGCTATTAAAGGCTACCTTAGGCTAGGTAGGGTTAGCAGGTAGCTTGCCGTTTCCAGACATATTCCCCAGGTGTTGACACATATTTTGAAGTTGTAAGGAGGTTGTTCCTCGGTTTCAACTATACTCCCCCCCCTGAAATACGCTGGCCGGGTTAGGTAGTCCGCATGAGCCGTTCATCTAGATTTGGATTCAGTTCCAGGCTGCCTTATAAGTGAAATGGTTTGTACAGGGCTTCTTCAGAATTGGACGTAATGGTTATATCAGGCCGATAAAAACTTACTCGTTCTAAAACACTGATTGAATCAACTTCAAGCGAAGATGGTAAGCCGGTAAGCCTAAGCTCTGATCAAGCCAGGAAAGTTTTGTTGAGTGTTTGATATGATTGGCTCTTCTAAATATATACAACTTTCCTACGGTAAATCTTTTAAATCAGTCAACAATTGGGCAGATTTTACGAATTAATTAGACACAAAGGGTCAGATTTGATTAATGAAAGAGCTATAGTAACTCGCTCGAAAGCTTGGGAGCTAACAATAAAAAAGCTTTTTGTACCAATTTTTTAACAATTCAAATGATAATAACGGAGTCTCGTAAGTAGTATGTTGGCTTATTTGGCGTAAGGCCCCAAGCCAGACAGCTCGCACAAAACAAAATATGAAAAATATTTTTTCGGTGACTTCCTTCTAACAGATTTTTGGCAACAACTCTCAGAGTAAATAGAATTGCCATCAAAAATTTCTCAAAAATCTGTCTTTCGGAGTCCACTTTAAACGGTAGTGGTGTAAGAAGCGAGGTCGTAAACCTGACTGAAGGGGAAGTACTGACTAGTTGTGAGTGGATATGTGTACGTATCAGAGAATGAAGAAATTCGATGAGTATTTTAAACTTTCAATATGAGTAGATATGATATTAAAATAAGTATGAATGCATATAAGTATCAGAAATTATGAGTATGACTCGATTCTACTCATCTTTTTACATACTCATTGCTCTGCCTTGGTCGTAATACTGACTGAAGGGTTATAATAACCAATTACACTATGCGACAGATTTTGTTTATCACAAAATCACACAATTGCACAATTGTGCACCACTTCCACAAGTTGGCTGTTTTTTGCAAATATTACTATTTTCCTTCGCCCAAACATTGGTCAACTTCTTATGGTCGCTCAAATGTGAAATTGACACATTTTGTGATAAACAATCATGATCCATCGAAAATTCTATAAATTGTTGAACTAAAAATTCATTTGATGAGATGACATAAAAAAGATTTCACTCGACTGTTAGACTGTTAAGATAACAACTACGGTAATTTTAGTCCGATTTGATCAAATGTTGCTTCAACCTCTTCACAAGAGAACAGTCTTTGAGAAAATTATCACTTATCCTACATTGCTTTTATTAAGATTTGGTACTATAAATGGACAAACTTGAAAAAAAAATATGAAAAAAATTCGAATTTTACAAGATTACCTCATCAAATCTCATTGCATATTAAGGCAAATAATAGATATATGTATACCGTTTTAAAGCTCTATTTCTCCCCAACAAGATTTAAATTTTGGAAATCAGGTCTGAAATGTTTGAGTAATTTAGAAATTTGTGCGTAAATTCAATTTGTTTTTGTCGAATAAAACAAATTTGGAGGGTTCGAGAAATATAAAAGAACTTATTTTTGAGTTCTACTCAACTAACTGAAAAACGTGGACTATGTAGTTACTCGGGTGTATGTTCACTATCGCACCGTGTTATGTATGTATGTCATTTAAAAAAAAATACGTATAGAAGATGATCAATACCCTGTTGGATCAGAAAAATTCTATTAAATGCTGTCGATGAGACAAATAGAATTTTATCAGTATAAATGATACGCGGATATTTGCTATCATATTTGCGGGACTTCGACATTAGAATTCCCCGCTTCTAAGGCTTATTCTGCAAGCATTATTGAAAGTGTATACTGTATTTGTAATCGCATTTTCTCGAGAATCATATTTGAAAAAATCGTTTCACATTCTTGATAAATTTAAAAAAAAAGCGAGAAATCCCTGTTTGAAACATATTATTTTATAAAATTTAATTTTCCCCAAAAAAAAAAAAGCGAAAACCAATGAAATGAAATAAAAAATTTATCACATTAAAATGTCAAATCCATGAAAACCTTTGTGACAAAAACTCCCATAATTATTATTAGTTTTTATTAGAAAATAGAGGAAGAAGAGGGGATAGAATTGCAAGCAGATATGCTGTTTGCTCTAAATCCCACTAAATTTTCTCCCTGGTGAAATTATAAAAATTAAATTTAAAATAATAATAATAATAATAAATATAATCAGCGCATAATCTCATTGTTTTCGAGTTTTAATAATTATTTTCTATGTTTTCATTCGATTTTTTTTTGGTTGCTTTTTAATAAATGCATTTTGAAATTAATTATTCTAATAATTTTGTTTTTCTAACCAGTATCTTTGTGTGTGTATGTATGTATGTATGTATGTATGTATAGAATCATATGAACATATACATGGGATTTTTTTTATTTCGATTTTAATTATAAATTTTATACAAAAATTCAATTAGAATTAAAGTGACAACAACAAAAGATGTGTGACAATAACAGCAACAACAACAACAATAATAAAAATAATTTTGTTTTTTTTTTTAAATTATAAACATTATAATACTCATAATAAAAATGCAACAAAAATAATGATTATAATGATAATAAATAAATTGTTTTTAAATGCAAATGATTGTTGTTATTCTACACGTTTTGTTTTGTTTTTTTTTTTTAAATCGAACCTTTCTTTCATCCTTTTTTCTCTTTACTTTTTTCATTCTTTTTGTGTTACGTGTTTGGCCACAATAATTGTCATCAACAATCTAGTTCATCATACCAATTGCATGCCAGGGATGGAAAAGTTGGTACAATTGTACTCTTTTTTTTACACTATTTAAAAAATACCATAGCACCTCAATCACTTATTTAGCACTATTTAAAAATTTTACCTTCTTTATAATATTACTCAAATATTCTGTCTCATCACTGTATGATTCCACTCTCATCTGCCTTTCATAATTATGTATAGCACTCCCATCATTTCAATAATAACAAACAATGAATATTATTTCTAAAGCACTATTTTTTTTGTCGGTTGCAAATATCTCCCGTACCACCGCATCAAATTTAATGAACGATATCTCATTTTAAAGGTTATATCTAATACTAATAGCGAAAAATAATTAGAAATTGAAAAATTATTATTTTCATTGATAAAAATTATATTTTATATAGAGCCTGCATAATAATACTGTTGTCATTGTGATTACATGTTTTTGTTCAAGTGTGGTAATGCAGGGTCGCTTAATAGTAATCCAGTTCTACATAATATAGTATGTATTAAAATCCATTCTGGCAATACCGCTATTTACTATAATGCCGTTTAGTGCTAAGTCAGTTATATATAATATATAAATTAAGTTGTAAAAAGCTATTTTGGCAATACATACTTTGCAGTAGTTGTTAGATCAAGTGCGATAAACAGGGTCGCTTAATTGTAATGCTATTCCACATAATAACATATAAAGTTGTAAAAGCCATTTTGGTAATGTCGTTATTGTCATGACATTGTTTGTTTTATGAAGTGTAGTAATACGGGGCTAATCGTAACAAACTTGGGAGCGCACATCATATCAGCAAACATTTTTCATATCGATAAAACTGTACTCATACCCCGAATCAACCTTACACCTTCTGATCCAACTGTGCCTTTCCGAATGATACGAAAACAATTCCCTGTGAAAGTTGCTTTTGCTATGTTTATACAAAGCACAAGGTCAAACCCTTCAAAAGGTAGGATTGTATTTACCAGAACCGGTCTTTTCACTTGCCCAGTTATACGTGGCTTTTTCTCGAGTGCGTACGTTTAAAGATATTTTTGTTTGTATTAAGGATTCGTACGGGCAAAAAGTTAACGATGATCATATCATTACCTTTAACATTGTATTCAAAGAAGTATTATGAAAGCATGTATGTAAGTAAATATGTATGATATATTTCTAATATTTTTATGCTTTTAATAAAATTTCTATTAATTATTTTCATTTTATGTTACAAAATTGACAACTAACGGTGCGAAATATTCGCACGGGTCATCTAGTGAATATAAAATAGCCTTCAGGTTATATTCTCTGATGAAAAAAGGCGGAACTTACATGGACTAGATGGCTATCGATACTACTGGCGTGACCTTAGAAAGAGGCCAAAGACATTTTGGAGAGGTAGGTAGTTTCATGGTTTGGGGTGCTATTTCTTTAAGTGGCTGCCTCAAACTTCAGTTTCCATTTCCGCAAATAAATAGTACAGAGTACAATACTGTTCTTAGCTGTAATTTGCTCCTCTTCTTGAGAGAAAATAAATATTGTTACGAAAGTGGAAATGGTGTTGTTAAAATAATAAACTTAAGCTCCAAAAACAACACAGTGCACTGTTCACGAGATCAATGAATAAGTAAAAAAATATAGCAACAAAAATAAAGCGCTTGTTTACAAGATCGATGAATAAACAAGAATAAGGGATAAAAGATGTAAATAACCAACAACAAAATGAAGGGAACAAAGAAGTAAACAAGCAACAACAATGTGCAGCATAAAATAGCGGATAGACAAATAAACCAACAACAACTAACGTGCATAGACGAATGTAAACAAGCAACAACAAAAATGAAAAGAAGTTGTTTACATTCTTAGAATGTTGGCGAAGGCTGTCATCTTCCTTCGAGGGAATTCATCACACTAATGATCCAGTGTTATAAAAGGCAAGCCAAAACAAGCAAAACTGAGTTTGAATTTAATCGTGTATGACGACGTCACGTTGGTTACAGTGAGAATTAAAATCTATCGAGCTTTAATTCGGTCAGACTTGTGTGCAGAAAAGTTGCGTTTGAGAAAACAGTTATTAGTGTTGTACTTACAAAAATGTTGTGAGCAAAGAAGAATAACTAACAAGTGTTGTTGCTTACTAAAGGGTTGTAAGCAGAGAAATATAACGAACAAGCATATATTGTGATAGTTGGCGTTGTATACGTGGTATAAGTTTGAACAGTGGCACAAAAATTGTGCAGATAATAAAGAATTGATTAAACACATATTTATTTTTACTTTATTTGCAATCTACGTACTCATAATCTTAACGTTTTTAAAAAGTAAAAACGTAACAATATATATTTTCCAACAGGACAATGCCAGTATTCATGTCAACAGACAGAGCATGGTTTTATCGTGGCCAGCTTTCTATCCTGATATGAATATTATTGAAGACGTTTTCTCCAAATGAATTCCCCATTCTTAGCCGAAGAGTTTATTCAAATAACAGACAATTTACCAGTATGGGAAAATAGACGGAGAAATATTAAAATTCTTTACAAGAGTATGAATCGAATATTTAGTTTAATAAGCTCTAAGGGAGAGTTTACTAAGTTTTAAGTATCAATACATACATAATTGGTCATTACAACCCTTCAGTCAGGATTACGACCTATCTTCTCACACCACTTATGTTGTGTGCGTTAATTTTATACATGAGTGGCGGGACCTGCAGTTTAAAGTCGACTCCGAACGACAGATTTTTGAGAAGCTTTTCATGGCAATTTTTACTTTCAGAGTCATTGCCAGGAATCTGCTGAGAGGAAGTCGTCGAAGAAATATTTTTCGTTTTGGTGTCTGACCTGGGATACGAACCCGGGCCTTTCGACTAATAAGCCAACACACTAACTACTAGACCACGGCGACTCCAAGTATCAATATTTTTAGTAAATAAAGCGTCTTATTTAACAAAAATTAAACTGGCACTGTAATTATGCAAAGGCTAAAAACCTTAATTTTTATACTGAAGTAAAAACTACGCTAGGTTAGTTCGCTCACTTGAGTACTCATAGCGGCCCGTTGTGATGCCACGGGTAAATAAAACTACGCTAAGAATTTGAAAAATTTACTGTTCCATTTGTCTTTTACATTAACACTGCTCATAATGAAATGTTGTGATGTCATTATTACAAAGAAACTGTTTTAGAAATTCAAAAAATTAGGGTGGTGCTATAATTATGAATGGCACTATATAAATCAAAGAAAGAAATAGACTGTTTGCTTCGACTATTTCCAAATAAGGAATTTGTTGAAGTCATTTATCTCGTGTTTTTTTTTTTTTGTTTAAACCAGCACTCAGGGGATGACCCCTACTCATGCAGTGCATTGTACAGGTTTAGGAAAGGTAGAAAGAGCGAAGCTATGAACGGTAAGGAAACGAGTTGCTGTTGGTGACTGTAAAATGGTCAGTGCTATATCTTCACCATTAAGACAGTCTACAGCAATCGTCCCCAAGTAGCCTGAAGTTTCTCACACCACTTATGTTGTGTGTGTTAATTTTATACAGAAGTGGCGGGACCTAAAGTTTACAGTCGACTCCGAATGACATATTTTTGAGAAACAAGAAGAGAAAGAGAAGAAATCGCCGAAAAAATACTTTTTTTTATTTTTGATATCTGGCCTGGGACTCGAACCCTGACTTTACATCTAATAAGCCAGCACACTACCTACTAGACCACGGCGATTGTTGCTACAATTTTGAAATAACAAAAAGTTTGCTAGCAAAAAATGTATCATAAATAGGGATTTAAAGTTTAGATTTCAATAAATTATTAAAGTAAGTTGTTAAGTTTACCTATTTTGTACCCCTTTGTTAATTTTTATGTTTTTTACGCACATATTTACATACAAAACGTGAAATGTCATTCATATTTTTATTTAATTTTTAAATAAAAAGTAAATTTAGTACAATCGGGCTGGAAAAAGTACAATTTTTTGTGAAAGTTAGTACAATTTGTTAAGATCAATTTGCCATCCCTGTTGCATGAACAGAGAGAGAGAGAAAGTTTTCCAAAAAATCCATTCAGCATTAGTTGCACGAGTATTGGCGTTGTGTTTGAATCATTTTACATTTTTAATAATTTATTTATTTGCGTACACTTATTATTTACATATGTATGTATGTATGGATGTATGTATGTATTTAATTTAATGTTAATTTAATATTATTATTACTGTTGTTGTTGTTGGTGTTGTCATTTGTTTTTTTATGTGTTTAGATTGTTTAATTTTTTTTGTGATTATTTTGTTGTTGGTCACAGGCTACAAATTAATGATCGAATGTGACAACAAAATTAAAATATCACCCAATAACAGTGGGCCTCAAACATTTAAAAAAAACATTCCAAAAAAAAAATCGCATAAATTAAATTCGCATAAAACGATACTCTAGCTTCATATAAAAATTAATGATTCATTGCAAAATCCTGAAAAACCGCATAAACTCAAATTTTAATTGAAAAATCAAAGCACAGGGTCGACTTTAAACTGTAGTTTTTGCCACTCATGTAAAAAATTAAATGGTGTGAGAAACTAATCAAAGGTCAACAATGAGTATTTCTATAGATGAGTGGAATCGAATCATACTCATAATTTTTGATACTTATACTTACCTTAATATCATGAAATCTTTACTTATATTTAAAGTTTGAAGAACTCATCACATTTATACTTAACAAAACGTATGGTGTCCAGAACTCAACAAGCACAAAATAATTCACATACAAACATTAAAATACTCACTAAAACATTATGTTTGCTCTGCTTGCTTATGGGGCTTTGTCACCCGAATCATTTGTAAGTATATTTCTAAAGTTATAAATCTAAATGAATGAATCAAATATACATATTTCGAATGGTATGAGTTTGTACTCATACTCATTGCAACCTATACTTAGAAATCAACATTGTAGTGAATATGAATGAATCGGAGTACATAGTTAAATTTCACTTATATTCAAAATTTTATGAGTGCTTATGAGTAGCGGAAAAGCGATTCATTGCTGATCTCTGCTTCGAACTCGGGACAAGCATCTCCAACTAAATGATAAATAAAAAATATATAGTACAGTATTCACTCGATTTACGTCGTCTCGATTTACGTTGTTCCGATTAACGTCGTCAAAACTTTTGTTTCCTTTACTTCGATTTATGTATGTCGCCTCTCTTATTGATAAACAAAATCAGGGGATTTCCCTCTTTAAAAGAAATTCAATGCATAGAATAAAAATTGAATTATTTTAGTCTGTTTTTTGTAAAATGTACACAAATAAATGCATCTGATAGTATGAGTTCTTTGAAATTCGATTTACTTTGTTTCGATTTACGTTACCTTTTTCCGGTACATTCTACAACGTAAATCGAGGGAATACTGTATAAAATTCGGTGGTGTGTGAAACTATGTCGCAATCCTGATTAAAGGTAGTAGTGATCAATTATGTATGGATGTAGAAGAAAAAAGTCTTTGAACGAATTTTTTACAAACTTTTTTCAATGTTTTTCTAATCTTGTTATCTTTGCCACAAAGTTCAATTTGTCAAGGTTACCAAATTCTTCATTGTGACTTGGGCCTGCATCTGAACAAAATTCAAATAACCCAGGAATTAAGTGCAAAAAACCATCGAAAACGATGTGTGTTCGCTGAATTGGCAACTGACCCTAGCCCTAATCAAAATATTTCCTTCCGACATACATGAAACAAGAAACATAAATTTGTTAAATTTGCGACGATAGCAATGCACACGATATTCGAAAGCGTAGAAGCGTATAACGAAAAAGTCACACCAAAAAGGCCTGGAACAGTTCACAACTTTCATCAAAAAGACTTCTTCATTGAAGAGACTCATTTCTGAATGTTTGTTAAATACAATACAAGGAAACGACACTTTATGGTGTGGTTTTTGGGGTGACACCTCATAGGTTCATCTTTCTTTGAGAACTAGCACGGCCCATACCTACATATATAATTGGTCATTAGAACCCATCAGTCAGGATTATTGACCTAGTTTCTCACACTACTTATGTTGTGTATGTGTTAATTTTCTACATGAGTAGCGGGACCTACAGTTTAAAGTCGACGCCGAACGACAGATTTTATGAGAAACTTTTCATGGCAATTTTATTTACTCTCAGAGTTTTTGCCAGAAATCTGCTGAGAGGAAATCGCCGAAAAATACTTTTTGTATTTTGTTTTGATGTCTAGCCTGGGACTCGAACACTGGCTTTTACGTCTAATAAGCGAACACACTACATACTAGACCCCGGCGACTTCATAGCACGGCCCATATCATCTGTAAAATTGAGCCTGTTTCATGCGTTAGTGAATGTGTTTACTAATAAGACAAGAGTAAAAGCCACGTTTTAAAACTCATGCCAGACATTATCTTTGCTATTGAAATTAATTTCCAATTCTTCAACGTTGTTCAGGCGTAAATCGATTTATTATGTTCAGTGGAGATAATATTTTAAATTTTATGACATTATAGAATGACATAAGTATTGCCAGATTCGAAATAACCGATGATTCAAATTTATGCCTATAGATGACTCACCCGAAACATGTTTCCTGTTAGAGGTAATGCTCTGGTATATGTTTATACTCTACAGTTTTAATGAACGCATTGCTATATTTCTTATCTACTTTCTTATTTGTAATGCAAAATACTACCAGATGTAAAGATTTTCATCGTTTTTATGATGGCGTTAACTACTGTCACAATTTTTATTTAAAATTGACTCCCTTTGTTGCGGTAGTATTAGTTAAAATGTATTAAAATCTACATAAAATTATTATAAATATTTAGACAAAGCATTACAATTTATAAAAACCAATATTAACATTAAAAACAAAAATAAAAAAAAATAACAACAAAAAAAAATATAATTTTTAGTTGCAACAAATAAAAAGTAAAGCAAAGCGCATCTAAACAAAAACAATAAAAAAAGAATTAAAAGTGAAAAATTCGGTCATATCCTGTACGACTATGAATATCCTGTACACTAATATTCTTATGGAAATAATTAATTGAATTCGTGTGGCATGTACCACACGTTTGAAAAATATGTAATTGGTGTCCTCATTAATGGGATAAATGCCAAATACTTGGAAGTTTCTTTTGATCCACGATTTGATACAAAGGGACCGAAATGTTTAACAAAATTTATCCCAATACGTCTAACAGAATAATCTCTTTCTCTTATAATTAACCCATAAAGTGATTTCGGATACTCCTAATTAGTATGAGTACACGCCTATTTGCTTATTATTGCGGAGAAGTAATGGCTTAGTAATGCCATACCATATGCAGTACTTCTCTCCAACTTTATAGGATATCCTTGTCATTTTTATCTAAGCCTAACAAACTTCAGGATGCTAAGCATAGTTAATAATGACAGTTGTTACTTCTTAGAGTGTCTTAAAGCCTCACAGGTTTAAGAATGTGTTCCAATGGTTCATTTCCATTCATTGCCACTCTGAATAAGTGTGCTCTGAGTCTGCATTCCGGTTGCAAACTTCGGGTGAATCTTCTATAGTTTGATCCGTGACTCAGGACTTATTTTAATTTTCCAACAAATTTTGATTATCTTAAGCCCTTTTGGTTTGAGAAGAGCATTTGCCTCTCTGTCATCGCTTTCGCTAAGTATATCCTTTTCAAACATGCAGGAAGGATCTGATCCTATTAAAGGCCTCCTTCTTGCTTGCACATTGCTAAAAATTTAAACATGATCTGGGACTCAGTTGAAGTTAAACTTAGTTTACCTACCTAGACGAATCAGCATCCCGTGACCTCATAAGAGCTGAGGGCTCGAATGGAGGCAGAATTATTAAGTAGCATTTCTACCTTTTGTACCTTTTATCCAATTTAAATTGAGTAATGGTAATCATTTTCGCCTGGAAGATACCTATGACGTGTCCCATGGAAAATAAAAAATTGTTATCCAACCTTTGTCCTTAAAAATTTGGCCTGCAGTACCATGTCCAACGGACTTTAATGCAACAGAGCTTTCAGCGCCGCAGGTTGTCATTGTTCCTATGATGTAAATACGTGCTAGTCTTTGCATTTTGTTCAACTCCATTTAAGTATGTGGTTTGCTAACCAGATAGTCTCCCCATTGATTGAGTCTGTCTATTATGGCTTGATAAACACGATTTAACTGCAGGCTTTCTGTATACTGTTACGCAAATGGAAAAGACCTAATATAGCGAAGGCAACAACAGACAATGCGTACACAATACACACGACACAAATACACTAACACAAATGTACATCGAACTAGTCAACCAACAACAACATAGGCAAGAAAGCAAACGCAATAACAAATAACGTAGTCGCAAAAGAACACTCGAGAAAGCGAGTTCGGGAACTATCATCAGACCGATCTCTTGCGTATATGAAACCAGGCAAAGAGCCAGTTGTAATTCAGTCAGTCTTTTGTGAAGTTGCGTGAGAAGAAAATAGTTATTAGTTAGAAGGGTTGTGCTCCCAAAAAGGTTGTGAGCAGAAGAGAATACCGAATAAGTGTTGTTGCTTACAAGCACTTATTGTTTTTGCTGTATACGTGATAAAAGTTCGAAACTGTGGCACATAAAATAGTACGGACGACACTAAACACATACAGGTAACCATCGATTTACGCGATACTTTATTTACGCGATTTTGATATAAAGAAATCTCTCCAATTTATTTTAAATTTAATGGAAGAGAAGCGAAATTTAAGTCTACCAGATTTATGCAAAGAATTTTTATTTTTTTAATGTAACATCAGAATCCATTAAACATTTAAAATTTTCTACTGGAAAAAACTTTGGCCGGAAGTTGTAGATACTGACAACATGGACAGTCCCCTTGTCTTCTGAAATGAAATATTTGAAAACGTAGTTGCGGGAGATATCATGGAAATGATAAATGATGATGTGGAGCTGACAGAGCTGGATATAATAGAGTTAGCCGAAGATTCAGAAGAACTGACCGATGAAGACTTCAATTTACTATCCAGTCTCATTCTCAAATTTGTGATCTCCATGTGCTGTGATGCTCTCTCACCCTAAAGCCGAATATTCTTCCATTTAGGAAGTTTATCCTTCTTGTAAATTGTACTATTCTGGTCTTGCCTGCGTTTATCTTCGTACCCACAATCATGCATCAATGACTTACAATTTCTGAAGAGCTCTTTGAATGATGTCGCAGAGAGTCTCTTCTAAGTATTTTCTTGATAGTCAGTGCCACCTAAGAGAGTTTTGTAGCACAGTCGAGCTATGCACAACGAGGCTTCACCGTGCTCTGTGATTATCCTATAGTTGTGTCGGTACTTTTTATCATGTTTCTTGCGTATGATTTTGTAAATCGAGTGTATAGGAGATTTGCCATCAAGGTGGATATTGTTTATTCTATACTTCTTGTATCTAATGATTCATTTAATTCCCGTGTGGAGTGTTTGAAATGCACATATGGTTACCACCTTCGTATTCAAGGACTGTCGAATATTATCCACTAAATTTACAAACGCAGCCTCTCCCTATAATAATGTTCCCTAGGATGCAATATCCCACATCAAATGTTTTCAACAAGAAAAATGTGAGACCAATTTGTTTGAAGAACGTGTTGTAACCATCATCACAACCAACATTAATGCTGATGTAGGGCATTACAAATTCATTTAAATTCAAGTATTATTTTGAAAACCAAAAAAACCGCTACCATCAAATGCAATATGAATTGTTGAAATAAAAAATAAAAAATTTAAAAAAAAAGAAGAAAAAACCGAATGAAATGAACGAAATGTGTATAAATAAATAAATAAATTGTAAATATATTTATTTAAATTTATTATATCTATTATATATTGCGGAGTATGTAAATTTAGAACTGATGTACACTACATGGGTCAGGCCTTAATTCAGATCAAAGCCGTTTATCTCGTAGAGAAGCTGTCTTTTTCTACATTTCATATAAAAATTAATAAAAAAAAAGGATTAAGAATAATTAAAAATAATGTTTTATTCATTTGAATATCAATTTAATTAAAATTTAATTGAAACATTAAATTGCCTTTAGAAAGGCCCTTTTGATACTCTATTCTCCTGACATAGCTGCCCATGAATAGCTGCACTTCAACATATTTATGGGCTTTGTATGTGTACGTGCGCATTATGTCGGTATATCAATAGTAATTATAATAAAATGCCTAAAATAAAATTTGAATTAATAACTATTTAGAAATACAAATACTATGTATAATAAAAGTAGACGTGTACATATACACATGTATGTACTGTGTATTAATACAGTCAAGGACATAGAAATAGCATAAATTTTAAATTCACTTTTCTTTCGCATGAAGCACACATGAAGGGAACATAGAAGGTATCGGTGTTTTTCAAGCTGTATGACAACTACTCGATGTGTGTTGGCTGATTAGACGCGAGCTCACAGTTCAGATCCCAATTCAAACATCTCCAAAAAAAAAACGAAATATGCAAAAAAAATATCTTCGGCAACATTTCCCCTCAGCAGATTTCTAGCAAAAACTCTAAGAGTAAATGGAATTGCCATGAAAAGCTTCTGTCATTCGAAATTAAACTGTAGATCCTGTCGCTCATGTATAGAATTAACACACATAACATAAGTGGTCGTAATCCTGATTAATGGGTTGTAATGACTAATTATGTATCCAAGCGAACTATTAACTATTACGATAATGGAAATGGTGTTATTAAAATAGTAAACAAAAGCTCAAAAAAAAAAAAAATAATGGGCATGTTTACAAGATTGATGAATAAACAAAAATAATAACAACAACATCAGTATAAAAAATACAAGGAATTAGGATGTAAACAGCCAACAACAAAAGTGCAGCGGACAAAGAAGTAAACAAGCAAAAACAAAGTGTAAAAGTGTAAAAAAAACAGCAGATAGACAAATACACAAACAACAATAATGAAAACAAGTTGCTTAGATACTTCAAGTGTATTCATTAGACTGCTGACCTTTGTTATATAAAAAACAAGACAAGGCATTTGCTCAAATTGCTTAGCAGACTACTACACGTGTTCGGAAATTTGTAAACTAGTTTTTTACAAAAGTGATGAAATTATTGTTTCAGGGGAGTTCCATGATGCTATAAATGTGATTGCAACTGTAATTTCTATATTGAATACAAACAAAAAGCGATTATAAAATTGTAATAAAAATAAATAAAAATAAAATTGTCAAAAAATGGCAACAACTCATAAATCAACAAATAATATGCAAATAGAATTAGTTTTAATAATAATAATTATAATGGGGACAACACAACAACAGCAACAGCAACAACAGCAGCAGCAACAACAGCAGCAATAGAAGCAATAACAATAACTGCAACAGCAACAACATCAGCAACTTCAACAATAGCAACATCAATGACACTAAAATTTATTTAATAAAAATAATAAAATTATTTACAACATCCTCTGCAATTAATCCAAAATAGGCAGTCAAACAACAACAACACATACAACGTATTGAATGCATAGATTGAGACTCGTACACACGGGTTAAGTATGCATACCAAGAGAGGGAAATTTATTAATTGAAAATCTCATTAGAGACATACAAAATGGGAAATTTATTTTAAAAAAATCACTTTTACTAATCAGGATACTGATAAGGAATCCTCAATTTGATTGGTTCTATGAAAATTCTTAAGGCATGGTCTCTCGAAGTTGTCACTTTAAAAGAGTGGGAAAAATCACGTACTTTACAGTACAAAGGACGTGGTTGATATAAATCAAGTATTCATGGAATAAGTAACTTAATTGGTCATTACAACCCTTTAGTTAGTATTACAACCTAGCTTCTCACAACACTTATGTTGTGTGTGGATCTACAGCTTAAAGTCGACGACAAGTTAGGTTAGGTTGTAGTGGCAGCTTTGTTGCCAAAAGCTCACTTGAGCACGCATAGTGGCCTGTTGTGATACCACAGGTGGATGCAAACGCAGTCTTTGACCCAAGTTCCTCCCAGCCAGGGAAAGAGAATAAGTTTGTAAGCGCAAGGGCTGTACATTTAAGCACAACTGACCCACGGCTGGAAAACCAGCCCGAAAGTTTGATCACCGAAGCTATATCCTACACATCAATAGATGGTATCTCTGTCCAGCTGACAAGGGTTTGAGAGCAAAATAACTTATATCTACATATCGCATGAGATAGGCATTGACAAAGAATGTGGAGAACTGTCTCCTCTTCTTCAGTGATCCTGGATACACGGCAGATGGCGTTGAATGGGAGCTTCATTCTTTCCGCATGTTTTCCCATTACACAATGACCTGTAAACATAGCCAATGTAATGGAGATGACGTTACGATCAGGTCCAAGTAACTGCTTACTGTGCTTTCTATCCATCAAGACACAAGTTAGGATTCACTGAGCAGTACCAGTGGCCATTATTTCCGAACGGAAGAGTAGAGCAAGTTTATCATGCCAATTCTATTTACTTTAAGACTTTTTACCCTGAGACTGTTAAGAGAAACTCCCACAAGGAATATTCCATTGTTCGTTTTGTTGCCAACACCCTACCAATCACTCTACTAGAACCAGTACTGACGGATAGAGTAGGATGAAGTGCCAAGTTTATTGAAACCCAAGCTTACATCAATAAAAACACTTAAGCGTTGTGATAACACATGAACGGCGATGATTTGTAATCACACTAATCCTGATTAATTAGTTCCGATAATGGCATGATAACGATGATAAGGGCATC
This sequence comes from Sarcophaga peregrina, assembly GCA_014635995.1. Taxonomy (NCBI): domain Eukaryota; kingdom Metazoa; phylum Arthropoda; class Insecta; order Diptera; family Sarcophagidae; genus Sarcophaga; species Sarcophaga peregrina. The sequence continues at coordinate 70,916,649 of CM025791.1, read as the reverse complement.
ACCTGTCCAGAATTCATAAGCAGGGAAAGGATATTTAGTGAGAAAGTTAACCCTACGATTCAAGTAGTTGATGGTCGGTATGTTCTTATCTAATCCAGGCTATATGAGTTTGGTAATGTAAGCAGGAGTCCTCCGTAGCCTTAGTACAATACAAATATATATACAAGTACAGTTGGTAGCGTGTTGCCTTATTAGACGTAAAGCCAGGGTTCGAGCCCCAGGCCAGACATCAAAACAAAATTCAAAAAGTATTTCTTCCGCGATATCTTCTCAGCCAATTTCTGGCAAAAAAAAGTTTCTCAAAAAAATCTGTCGTTCGGAATCGACTTTAAACGGTGGGTCCCGCCATTTATGTGTAAAATTAACACACCCAACATAAGTGGTGTGAGACACACTGACTGAAGGGTTGTAATGACCAATTACGTATGTATATAAGTACAATATGCTGTACTTAATCGAGCCATAAATGCTATAAAACACTTCCAAATACATTTTCAAAAACAGTTCAAATGGAGTTAGATGAGATACAGAGGCAGAGACGGGATTATATTTTTATTAACTTGACATTGGGAACCTGTTTTATAACGACGCTGCAGGGTATAGTGCCATCACTTATATATTATAATCACTGTTAGTCAAAGTAGTCTATTCGTTAAGTTAGTTTTATTCGTTAAGTTTTTATTATATAAATAGAAATAAAATATTAATAAAGGGAGTTCAGTTATAACAATTGAATATAAAACGTCTAATCTATTATATGGCGATCCTGCCAAAATAAAAATTTAAAAAAAAAGGATAATAAAATTTAAAAAGAACTAAAAAAAAAAGAAAAAAAAAGGACGAAAAAAAAGGATATCTAAACAAAATATTTTGAAATAAAAGGATATTCTAAACAAAATATTTAAAAAAGGATGTGGAAAAATTTTTTTTTTTTTTAAATAAAAAGGATATGAAAAAAAAATTAAAAAAAAAGGACATTTAAAAAATAAATGTGGAAAAAAGGATTTTTATAAAAAAAAGGACATGTGAAAAAAAAGAAAAATATTTTTTTAAAAAGGACATGTGAAAAAAATAAAAATATTTTAAAAAAATAAAGGACATGTGAAGAAAAAAGAGAAGAAAAATATTTAAAAAAAAAGGACGTGAAAAAAGAAACATATTTAAAAAAAAGCAATTATTTTTGAATTTTGCACTTTTGAAGAGGTACAAACCCAAACTCCAAGAAATAAATCCTATTTTGAATTATTAGTGTAAAATAAAACAATTAATTTGTTTTTTTTTTGTAAAAAAAAAAAGAACAATCAGAAAAAATTTAAAAAAAAATGACAAGTCTTAAAAAATATAATATTGAAATGAACAATGTGAAAGTGTGTGTGAAAATAACAACATTTCGTTTTCTATATGAACTATAAAATAGAGACAAATGTTATAATAAAAATATTCGAAGTTTCGAAAAAATTTGAAAAAAAGTGAAAGGAGACAATTTAAAAAAAAAATGAAAAGAAAACATCAAAAAAAAATATTGAAAAATATTTTTCATTTTTTCTTGTCTATTTCTGAAATTATTTTTTTTAATTAAAATAAAAAAAATAATCATAGACAGACAAAATAACAAAAAAAAACAACGTCAGAACAAATCAAATAGACATGAAGAATTAAAAAATAGTAAAAAAGTGGGGTAATAAATATGTGCGTTTAACAAAAATAAAAAAAAAAAACTAGTAAAACAAAACGAAATTAAAAACTAAAAATTAAAAAATTAAAAAAAATAATAAGAAACTAAAATATTTCGAATAAAAATGTGCCATATCAAAGGAATTTTGCACGCGATAGACCGAACAACAACAGCCATTAAGGAGAACAACAACACATTAAATGTTTAGGTGTTACTAATCCAACACCTTTGAAAAGACATCTAAAAAGTCGGATAAAATATGACAGACAGACAGTTATGGAATAAAAAAAAAACAAAAACAATAACAAATAAAATAAAAGAAAATATTCCAAGAAAAGTAAAGAAAATTTTAAATTTTTGTGTATCACTGTGTATGTGTGTCCAAACAAAAAGTGATAAATTGATGAATAAAATTCAATAATTCTGATACAATTTACACAAACTATACAGAAATAAAAAAAGTAAATGAAATTAGAAAAAAAAAAGAAAAGAGAATAATTATAAATTAATACAACATTAATATGAATGAATAAATAAAAACAGAAAATAATAAATACAAAAAACAAAACAAAACATAGAAAAATTGTGCATGTGAATAGCATGGAAGTGAGATAATGATTAAATTATTACAATCGAGAAACCTCCTGCCACCATACACACCCACGCTGCTGTTATTCAACTGTTTTTGAACAGAACAAAAAAAAAAATTTTTTTAAACTAATTAAGAAAAAACGCACCCGAAATAACGCTATACAACAACTGTTTAAAAAGAAAAACCAAATTTTCGGAAAACAAACAATATAAAGAAAAAAAAAAAACTGAAATGAATTTTCAAAAAAAAATAAGAAAAAAAGAAATTGGTAAATAAAATATAGTATATAAAAAGAAAAGTTATAATAAACTTGAAAAAAAGAGAAGAATAAAATGACAATGTGATGTGATATAGACTTAAAAATAAGCAAAATGAAAATGATTTAACCAAAACAACGTACGTAATTGGCCATTACAACCCTTCAGTCAGGATTACGACCTAGCTTCTCACACCACTTATGTTGTGTGCGTTAATTTTATGCATGAGTGGCGGGACCTACAGTTTTAAAGTCGAATCCGAACGACAGATTTTTGAGAAGCTTTTCATGGAAATTTTTACTCTCAGAGTCTTTGCCAGAAATCTGCTGAGAGGAAGTCGCCGAAGAAATATTTTTTCGTTTTGATGTCTGACCTGGGATTCGAACCCGGGTCTTTTGTCTAATAAGCCAACACACTACCCACTAGACCACGGCGACTTAACCAAAACAAACAAAATAAAAAAAAAGCTTTTCTGAAATGAATTTTCAAAAATAAGGGATGAAAAAAATTTTTGTTTTGAAAAAACTTTGTGTTGAAAAATTTATGACAAAAAAAAAACGAACTTAAATTTTAATTTAAAAAAAAAAAAAAAATAAAATTATAAATTATTTTTTTACAATATGGGACCATCAAAAATATTGTTAAGTTCATCAAAAGGTTCTTTTTTTCAATAAAACATTATCATGTTTGTCAAAAAAAACTTTTATTTTTTATTTTTCTAATTCTTGCTAATATGGTTGTCTTTTACAATCTGTGTTTAATTTATGTTTTATAATTGTCAATTGATTCTATATTTTGATAAATTTCCATTAATTTCTGTTTTTTCTTCTGCTGTTATTCTTTCAAACGGTTCAATATCTTTACACCATAGTTTTTAAATTCCTATATTGGGAAAATTGTATAAATTATATAATTTTTGGCCATACTGCTCTGTAAATTTTTCCATTGCCGGCTTCAGTTTGTAACCTCGAAAGCATATAGTCTAAACTAAGTGTTTCGTTAACAATTTCAGCAGTTTTTTTAAATTTTTTATAAATATTTTACGTACTTTTTATAATAATTCTGATCAATTCTTGCGGTTCTAATTTTTGGAATATTCTTACTGAATTCCTGAGAAAATTTATCATATATTTTTAGTTCAATGTCTTCATTATTAAAAGATTGGTTAAATTTAATTTTTCCATTATTTTGTCCTTTTGACATAGATCGGGTAATAACTAGTACTTGATCATTATCATTATTCTTTAATTCGTCTATTGATATTCTAGATAGAGCATCTGCTTGACAGTGTAATTATATTCATTTATAGCTGAAGTTTAGATTTCAACAACTCTCACTAAAGTAAAATTAGTGTACTATGAAAAAAATAATAAAAAAAAAAATTACAAACTTGAAAAGCATTGTTTGTTTTTTTGTTATTTTTTTTTTTTGAGTGTATTCCATTATAAATGCTTTCCTTTTCTTCAGTTTATTAAAAATTTTAAATTTTATTTAAACAAAATCTCAAGTTGCTTCTAGCACTGTTACAAATTAAAGATACACAAGATAGAAAATTAACTTAAAAGCAAAGAATATGTTTATAAAAGAAAATTAGTGATATAATTTTTATTTAAAATTTATGATGTCCCCATAATGTGGTTTCATTTTAAATATATAAAAAAAAAACTTATATACAGTTTGTCAAAAAAATCTTTGCACATGGAGAAAAATTAGGAAAACTTAGGAAAATTCATTGATTTCTAATATAAATAATCAAAATTTTAAATTTTTTCAAACAGGATTTTAAAAACATATGTTTTGTTAATATAATAATTAAAAAAAATTTTATAACAATGACAATATTCTAATGTAAAATATTAAAAAATAAAAACAATTCAATTTTACTGCTGTCAAAAAAATGTTTGCACACTTGATAAAATATTAAGATTTATGCAATTTCTTTAAATGTATAGTGCTAATATTTTGTGGGTTCCCCATGAGCTTCAATTACAGCTTGCAGACGCCCTCTCATGGATTGAATAAGCTTCGGAATGTCATATTCTAATGGTATTTTTAGTTCAATCTTCTTTGAGGAACTTTATCAATGCGGTTTTATTTGTGGGCAATCTTTTTCAGACCTTTTTCTTTAGGTGAACCCACAAATTTTCGATAGGGTTAATATCAGGACTTTGGGCAAGAGTATTAATAACTTTGGTGCAGTTGTAAAGTAACCTGGAGTTACAGAAATAAGATTTATTTTAAGGATCATTATCTTGATTGTACTTGGTATTAAATTTATTCGGATTAACCGGGTCAATAAAACCAAATTTCTTAATGCTGGCGGTCAGTTAATTTTTTAAAATATCAAGATATTCTTCCTTAGTCATTATTTCATCCAAAGTTCTGATTACACCAACTCCCTTGGTGGATATATAGCCGAATACCATTACAGACAATTTTTCAAACTTTACTGTAGGAATAAGATTTTTATTCTAGTGCTTTCAGAGACTTACGCCAAACTCTTTGCGGTCCTTATAAAGAATTATTTTCATCTAATTTGAGAAAATAACATCGTCCCAGTACTCCGGAGGAAGTGAAATGTATTCGGTGGCAAATCTTAATTTCTTTTCGACATTTTATGCTTACAGCAAGAGTTTTTTCCTAGTCATTCTTGAAGAATATTTGTGTTTTAAAGGAACATTTCCAATGGTTTCTTGGAAAACACGTAACCCAAAGTCTTTTTTTACTTGAAGAGCTAATCATCTTGCAATGGATTGCGGGCTATCATACACGGTTCTAATAATTTTTCTCTCAATTCGCTGCATCACCTTTTTTGGCTTGTCTGTAGATCCCTTTAAGTCTAGTCCTCTTTCTTTTTCAGCACGGGCTATAAAATTATATACAGTCCTGATGTTTAGGGACAACATAACGGCGTTTACCTTGGCAGATTTGCCTTCGTGGTAGTTGAAATAGCCCAATTGTATAATACTTTTTGAAACTCGTTTTCTTGACATTGTTTGTATTCAAATTTAAGGACACTTGTTACATAAAAAACGATCCCTTCATTACTAAAACGCTGTTTACCTCTTTCGCATTCCATCTCATTTTTAAAAAACCCAAAATGCGCAACATCTTTGGGAAATAATGGCATATTTTTGTTATTTTTTATTATCTTCATTCAATATGCAAAGATTTTTTTGACACTTCTTAGATTGAGTAAAGTTCTTTTGTTGTTGTTATTATTGTAATGTGGGTTACTATAAGGAAACTGTTGGTGCCATATGGTCGTAAACAAGTGCAGTTTTAGAATGAGTGCAAAAATAAAAAAATATATAAAGATTTTGTTGTTGGAATTCTTGAATGAAGATCACATTTTACAATTTTTTGGTCTGTGCAAAGATTTTTTTGACAAACTGTATATATTTATAGTAAACATATGTTAAAACTGATAATAATAATTTAATTTAATAATAATAAATTTAATTAAATAATAAAAATAATAACAATAATAATTAAAATAATTTTAACTTGCTTGACAATATTGAACTTGATTTCCTTTGGAATTGATTTGATTCTTGTCTTGATTTCATTTGATAATTCATTTCGTTCTCATTTGATATTTATTGTGGATAATTTTGTGAAAATTTTTTTATTATTTCTCTTTTTCCATTTGTTTTTTTTTTTTTTTTGTTAGTCATTCAATACTAATGACCCTGTATCTCAAAAAAATTTTTTGTTAAAATTTAAGTTTATTTTTTTTTTTTTCTAAAATGTATGGATTTAAAATTAGTTTTTAAAAATATAAATTAGTCTAATAATTGTATTTACCTTAGTTTTAAAAAAAATATAAATTAATCTAATAATTGTATTTATTTTTAAGTTTAGATTTAAATTTAGTAATAAGATAGTTTTAAAAATAAATATTTAAAAAATATTTTTTTTTATAAAAAGGGAGGTATAGTGCCATCACTTATATATTATAATCACTGTTAGTCAAAGTAGTCTATTCGTTAAGTTAGTTTTATTCGTTAAGTTTTTATTATATAAATAGAAATAAAATATTAATAAAGGGAGTTCATTTATAACAATTGAATATAAAACGTCTAATCTATTATAAGGGTCTGTTGGATTTCTGGTAATAAAGATTAGAGCCATAACCACTATGATTAGTTTAATGGGTAAACGCGAGGTCCATCAGTGAATCGCCACCCAACAAGTCGAGTGGCAGACGGTACTCTATTTAACAGTTTCCTAGACAGTACCAATAATTTCTACAATTTTAGGAAACGTTTCGCAACAGGAAAGAGAATGAGTGAATTTGGAAGCTTTAAGAGAGAGAGAGAGAGAGAGAGAGAGAAACCATTATATAGTACACAGATGGATCAAGGATATATACTGAGCCTATAGCGAAAGATTTGCTTTTTTTTATAAAACCAGCACTCAGGGGATGACCCCTACTCATGCAGTGCATTGTGCAGGTTTTTTCGGAAAGGTGGAAAGAGAGAGGGAAGATGTGAACGGTAAGGAAAGGAGTTGCTGCTGGTGACTATAAAATGGCCAGTGCTATACCTTCACCATTAGACAGTCTACAGCAATCGACACCAAGAAACCCGCAGTTTCTCATACCACTTATGTTGTGTGTGTTAATTTGATGCAGAAGTGGCGGGACCTACATTCAGTACCGCGGGTGCGACATAGAAATACTATTTAACAGTCAAACCGTCATCCGAGCACTAATCTGCCATGAAGTTGATTCAAACTTAAACCAAAAACACTGTATTAGCCTGATTAGGTTTGCTTCTGTCCCGCTCATACGTCCAGTGTCTTTCTGTGAACGTGTTTGGGATGTTATATTCTGCGAAAGGAAGTGTAAAGAAATGCCAAACCTTTTCTCGGATCGAAGGTAATTAAGATTTGAGTAAGACCTCAGACTTTTTACTTGTTCTATAGAAGGGATCGATAAGTGCCCAATACACGTTAAATTTAGTCAAGTAAGTAAGGAAACAATAAAAGCAGCAGTAAATCATTGGTAACAAAGACTCCGAGAGCTGATCCTACGCCTTTTACATTTCCTTATACCGCCAGATTAGAGTTCAGCTCAACTAGGTGCTTCTTTCTCAGCTAATAATTCCAAGCCCGTCTTTATCACATCAATGCTTCTTTGCAATGCATCGATGTTTTTGATGATCATCATTAGTCGGGGAAAAGAAGAGATTTCCGTAGTTTTTCTATAACTTTCTAAATACAAGCGGATAAAAAATCACGTATTATTACGCGATCTCGATCCATTCATTCAGCATTTTTCTTATTATTGTTACTGTTTTGCATATGCCGTAAATAAATCTCAGTGTTGCCGCCTTGCCACACTATAGGTTTTGGCTTTGTTGGTGTTGACTTAGACTGCAGTTCTCGCCTTGCTAAGAGTTTTTATTGAATATGGTAGAAGTCAAAATCTTTTGTGTAGAACATATTACGTACTTAATTGCTAATTGGATTACGACGGTACATCTCACACCACTTACGTTGCATGGGATAATTTTATTCATAAGGATCGGGACCTACAGTTTAAAGTCGATTCCGAACGACTGGTTTCTTGCGAAACTATTCGTAGGAAATTTTATTTAACTCTTAGAGTGTTTGTCAGAAATCTGCTGAAAGGAAATCGCATAAGGAATATTTTCTCATACATAGTTCTCTTCGAGATGTCTGACCTGGGGTATGAACCGTGGCTTTACGTATAATAACCCAACATACTACCTACTAGACTAAGGCCCATTAATACAACTTGTCGTTAAACTTGGGTTTAGTTAAAGTGAACTTTAAAGTGATCTTTAACTTATTCTCGTTATTACAACTTACGGATAAAATAAAGTTAACATTTAAAAAAAATATGGCAGTGCCGGGGAAATGTCCATAACACTGCTCAATTAAACAAGTTTTTTTTTTAAACGCAGTGGCAACGACAGGTTTCGTTTTTATGTTGTATATGCCCAGTTTGTTTTTATTTGAAGTTGCCATATTGAAAATATCATATAATGTGGCATGTTCAAACTTAAACTTAACTTTATAAATTACCGGTAACTTAACGCTAACTTCTACCATATTGTCCAATTATATTAATCAAGAACAATTTATCTGTCCATTAAAATCCTCCCTTTAGTTAACTACAAGTTGTAATAATGGCCCTTAAGCGACTACAACATACGTAGTGGTGGTATAATATTGTTACGAAAATCCAAACGGTCTTTTGCTTTTACATTGTTTAACATTAAAAATATAAACAAAAGGTACAAAAACATGAACAGTGAACTTGTTTACATGATAAACAAGTAAACAAAAATACACCAACAAACACCAGTATAAAAAAGGATAAACGAGTAAACAACAACAAACACTGCAAGAATAAATGTAAACAAATGTACACAAATAACGATAATGAAACAACGATGTTTAAATTTATAGAGATCTCGAGAATGCGAAAAGCGAACGTTCGCCTCCAAGAACATTCATCAGATTGTTTACATTGGCATAAAAAAGGCAAGACAAAGCAGGCAATAAGGTCAGTAAAAGTGTATTCAGTCTTGTGTGAAGACGCTGTGTGTTGGAAGATCTCCGTTACTAAGATCTGTCGAACAATTATTATTGTTTACCCAAAAGAGTGCAAAGAGGAATAACAAACAAAGCAATTGTTGTTGTTTACATCAAGTTGTAAACAGTGGCACACAGAATTGTGCGAACAATAAAGAATTTTAATTAAAACTAAACACTAGAATTATTTTTATTTTATTCGCAATCCACAAACTCATATTTTAAAAGTTTTTAAAAGGTAAAAAGGTAACAATATATTGGACAACTCAAATTCTCTTCATTATTCTTATAAGTTGTGTGATGTTAAGTATTCGTTCTTGGGTTCCATTACATTCCATTTCAATCATATCTGACATAAAGAACTCTACCATATGATCTTGTAAATTGTGGTATCAAAATTTTGAGACACTGTTCCATAGTGACACTGTGTCAACAATCTGAATGCAAACCCAGTTCTTACCATATGTACACAAAAGAATATGAATCTTATGTAATTATGAATTTTACTTCATTTTTGCTTTAAAGTTTAAAATAAAATAAAAAAATGATTTATTTTTGTATTCTTGCCTTTAATTAAAATTCGCTGCACAAGTATTCTGTGTGTTAAACGCTTTCATAATAAATTTAATTTATGAGTTTAAATCAAAATTTATGTTCTGCTTGAGTCAGAATATTATGATGAAGACAAACTGATGTTTTAAAGTGCAAATAAGCTTTTATTTAACCCTTAAGGGGCTTTTAATAAAGTTACTTGCCGTACTAAAATTGTTTTTCACAATGAATTTTTCATCACATTTGCCTTTGTTTCAAGGTCTTTTTAATTTTTTTTTTTTTACAAAAGACTGGGAGCAACTTTTCTTCATAGTTTTCGGCAAGTTCTTTCTAATTTTGATTTCTTTGTTATTAATTATGAACAAACAATGCAGCGCATAAACCTGTTTACAGTACTGCTTAATATAACAACAAACACCAGCATAAAAAATGGCAAAAAAAATTAACAAAAATCCACAAACAATACTACAAGAATAAATGTAAACAAAATACACAAACAACAATAATTATTAAAAGCAAAGATGTTTACATTTATAGAGATTTTTGAGAAGAGAAGTCACGAATATTCGCCAAAGCAGGCGTCGGAGTTAGTGAAGTTCAGTCAGTCTTGTGTGAAGACGCGGTGTGTTTGAAGAGAGTAATCTTGATCTGAAGATCTCCATTACAAAGATAAGTCGAACAATTCTCTATTAATTGTTATTGTTTATGCAAAGGGTATACACAGAGGAATAACAAAGAAAAGCTATTGTTGTTGCATACATCAAGTTGTGAATAGTGACACACAGAATTGTGCGAGTATAAAAAAATTTTAATGTAAACTAAACACAAATTTATTCTTATTTTATTTGCAATCTAGGAGCTCATATTACAAACGTTTTTAAAAGTTAAAAACGTAACAATATTTTATCCCGCAGGAATGAAACCATTTTATAGTTTCTTACCGTTAATGGGTTAAAGCTACTTTAACAATTTAAATAAACCTTTATAAGCTTGGTGTGAATGTAGGTATTGTCTATACATGTAAATATTTGTGTGCGTGTGTGTGTGTGTATGGATGTATATCTGTTGTATAAACCTGGTTAAATTCCTTGTGTCTTGTCAGTCATTCGCAAATATTTGCCTCATAAACTGACAGATTTATGTGACAGCCTATTGGACAGATGTTGGCTTCATTAGTGTTTCACTTCAATTTAATATCACATACACACACACACACATACATTTTCAAACACATACACATTAACCTGCTGCATTTAGTTGTTGTTGTTGTTGTTATTTTTTAAAGTGTTTTAAACAATTTATGGCATTTTGGTTGATGTTGATGTTGATTTTCTAGTGACCAAAATACAAAAACAAACATTCTTATTAATAAGCCACATGGCAAACAAAAAAAAATAAAAAACTTAGTCTTATTCCTGAGTTTAAAGGTTTTTTTGCCCGCCATTATATTGCTTTATTAATTTCAATTAATAATTTTAACAATAAAAATATTGTTAATTAAAGACAAAATGTGCACCATTTGAGGACTTTATAAATGACAGCCGTCATTTATTTGAAAAAGGAATTTAAAATCACACAAACATTCATTCATTCATTCACTCATTCATTCATTTATAACGATTAAGAAAGTTATTGTCGATCAAAGTCGTACTACAATCCACTACTAAATCTACTACAAGATGATATAGAATTTGGAAAAATTTGTTTCTTATTAGATGGTCAGCTTTTGCTTGATTTTGATTCTCTTATTCCTAGTAGAACTATAAAAAAAATGGTAAACAAGTAAACAAAAATATAACAACAACACTGCAATAATAAACGTAAACAACGATGTTTACATCTATTTATTTTTTATTTAATATTTATTTATTATAATTTACATAACACAACAAGATATGAATCTTATAAGTGACAGTGCTATGTTAGGAATCATTAAGATTTAAAAATAAACAGTGAAACCAAATAAATTAAATAAAGAATGCAAAATTAATATAATTAATATCAAGTTAAAATATAAAGAAAAAAAATATAACATAAAGAAATTAAAAAATAAGAGATTTGAAAATATAAAAAAAACTTTCCATTTAGAAAAATCAGTCTAAAAAACTGGAAATAAAAATATATCCGATATAGACCTATTTAAACAAATCACAAATCATAAAAAATTTTACTCATGAAAATAATTTGAATAACTCCTAATTGAACGCATTTGTATTGCCTAAATTCTGGATATGTTAGGGAATTCCAAAGACTAGTGGTGTGTATAAGAAACTGTCTCTGAGATAAAAGAGTCCTAAATATTTGCTGAATAATGTTCCTACCCCGGTAGGATCTAGCAAATTTAATGCGACAAAATAAATATTCCGGCCGTCCCGTGTAAATTATCTTATGAACTAGAATAAGGCATCTAATTTTTAGAAGATTATCCAATTTTACATTAAGAATCCTACAATCAGGACGCCCTTTCTGAAAGACATATCTAGCTATGTTATTAAATGCCAAGTTAAGTCTCGTTTATCATTACAATCGCAGTTTGCGAAAATTTCACACCCATACAAAAGTTCCGGAATTAAGTACGTTCTGGCAAGTTGCATACGAATGGCAAAAGGAGTCGAATCAATAACAGTCCACAAGTTCCTAAGCATACTATAAATTCTACCTGCAACGACACCTATATGGTTAGACCACGATAAGCTGCCGTTAAAGACAATACCCAGATTTTTTGCAGATTTGACAAAATCTATCTTATTTCCCCTGATAAACAATTCAGGTATGATAAATGATATGTCGGTTCTCGAAAGTATAATACATTTAGACTTGGAGGGATTGATGCAAAGTCCATTGGCCGCGGCCCAGTTGTCAATCATAACCAAATCACTATTAATGTAATCCAAACAAGAATCAATATTCTCCCTAGGAGTACTAGTATAAAGCTGGATATCACACAAAATAATAGCTGGGGAACACCTCTAATAATGTTAAGTGGGTTTCAGATATTGGCATTAAGATGAACTTTTTGAAACCTATTCAGCAAATAAGAAGATTTATAAATATTTCGAGAAGGCGTCATGAGCATTCGCCTTCAAGAATATTCAGACTGTTTACTTTCGCATATAAAAGGCAAGGCAAAGCAGGCAAAGGAGTGAGTGAAAATTCAGTGAGTCTCGTGTCGTGCCTCCACACGAATGGTTCGAAGAGAGTAATTGTGGTTTGAAGATCTCCGTTACAAAGATCTGACGAATAATTGTCCAGTAATTGTTATTGTTTATGCAAAGGGTGTAAACAGAGGAATAACAAGGAAAACATTGTTGTTGTTTACATCAAGTTGTGAACAGTGGCACAGAAAATTGCTGAATTTGGCAATCTACGAGCTCATGTTTTTTAAAAGGTAAAAATGTAACAATTGGCTGGTAAAAATGACTGATCATTTGACTGTCATTGTCCTGCTAGGAATAGGAGAATCAAAAACAAACAAAAGCCGCCCATCTAATAAGAAAAAAATTTTTCACAAATTGCATTGGAAGACCCAAGTCAAGGAAACCTGTCATCGATTAGTACGACCAGCTGGGGAAAGCGCTTAAGAAGAAGAGTCGTCTGGAAGGAAGTGTTAAGTTAGGCCAAAATACGGTAAACGTATTGTTAATGTCCAATTAAGAAAGTAAGTAAGTAAGGAGTACAATAGAACATATGATTTCACTGCTAAGGCTCCTCCTATACATTACATTAATAACACATGCATATTGGACTTAAAGGAATTCGTTCATTCTTTGCACAAATGTTAAATGATAATTAAAAAGCTAAGGCTTAAGTTATTTTTAAAATTCTTCTGGCTTCCTTTTCGCAATACCCTTCTTTGCACTCTACTCAACGGTTCCGACTCCATTAGTGGTGTGATTGCTTCAATCTCTGTGAATTCATTTGCTCGCTCTTTACTTTAAATTTCCACAAGCCCTGGTATCCACAAAAGTTCCAGTTCTTTATTTTTTCTGCTTTCTGATTCACTTTTAATTTTCGAATTAAATGTTCTGCCTTCTGTCTAAAGTAAATTGAGCCTATCTTTCAACTTATCAGCTTCCGCTTGGAAAATACAAGCGATGTTCCGAACAAAACCGTTTATTTACCAATAGAAGTTATTGCTTAATCCATCCTTATGCCACAGAATGATTTCTCTTAAAATTGTAAGTAGTTTGACTATGCGATTCATTCTTATTACTCAGTCTCGCAGCAGTTAACTTCCTAAAATCATAGAATCTTCTGACATAGTTGAAGGGGCAGTGAGAGAAGAATCTATTTCCCACTTGTATCCGCTAGAATCCAAAGTCTTCTAATGACTTACTTACTTACTTAATTGGCCATAACAACCCGATTAACGGATTTCGGCCTGCCGCAGTACATCCTTCCAGGCGCCTCTGCTTCTTGCGCGCCTATGCCAGTTGCTCACACCAATCGATGACAGGGCTTCCTCGACTTGGTCCTTCCAACGGATACAAGGTCGTCCTCTACGACGGCTTCCACAGATCCCCGCATCAAATACCCGTTTCGCCGCACCAGCCTCCTCCATTCGAACGATATGGCCGAGCCAGCGCAGCCGCTGGATATTAATACGCTGCACAACGTCTATGTCGTTGAGGAGCTCATACAGCTCACTGTTAGATCGGATGCGGAAATCATCGCCAACTCGCACAGGACCGAAGATCTTACTTAGGACTTTCCTCTCGAATACCCTCAAGGCTGCTGCATCAGTACTTAATAGGGTCCATGCCTCTGCGCCATAAAGAAGCACGGGTAAGATGAGCGTCTTGTAGAGTATTAATTCTAATGACTCTTTAGTCAAAAAGTTTTCCATTATCCTAATAGCCTGCAAGGCTCTGATCTTCACTACGAAAGACTTACTTATTGGCCATTACAATTCTTTAGTCAGGTTTAAAACCTGTGTTCTCACATTCACGAGTAAGGAGTCTGGTCGTTGATTGTTCATATTTTGAAAAATTTGTCGGCCAGAATTGTTTTTCAAATTGTGACTCATCCTTTATTCTAAAGATAACGGTCACGGAAATGAGATTTATTGACTGTCAATATTATTTTTGTGCTACCAACATCTTGTCAAATCAAGAGACCCATGTACGTCCAATGGGTGTAGTGGTATAAAATTATTGCAATAATAAAAAATTATTATAAATAGAAAGAGAACGAGAACGAGTAAAAAAAAAAAATTGAAAGAAAAAAACTTATTCTGTTGCATGTTATTGTCATTTGCCGTTTTTATTATTATTTCTGAGAGAATTTTAATATTATTTTACGTTTGTTTTTTTGTGTTTGCATTTAAATCCCTGTCATAAATAACATGTCATATCAATTTTAAAATTATTTGTCAAACTGTACTTGTGTGACATTAAAATTTATGACAATTGCAGCAAAATGACGATGAATGACAGTAATATGCCAGCGTCATCATCATCATCGTCACCATTACCATTCCAGCTAACCAAACCAAACCATTTAAGCATTTATTTCAAACCATCTTCCAACCATTCCAACAACAAAATATCACAAAAAAACTCACACTTTTACCCACCAATGTGGTTGACTATAAATATGTATTCACATTCGTGGGTGCTGTAAACCTCATTCGTGTTGTATGATGGTGATGGTGATGGTATGGGTTGCAACTCAAATGCAACTCTGTTTCAAACAATTCAAAACAATACAACTGACAAGTATTTGATAATATTAGACGACTCACTGGCATATTTTATGATTTCCTTACATTACATTCATATTTATTAGTATGTGTTCATATATGTATGTATGTATGTATGTAACATACATTTATAATGATTATAAATATGAATGAATGCAGGAAAAATTAATAGGTATAGGGAGGTGTATGCCAATATACAAGCGAGTTGGGGTTACTGGTTACAAATAAATACGCACCCTTACAAAGCGTTCCTAGTGTTACTTTTGTTTTTTGTTCAAAGTTCTATTCATAAAATGTGCGTAAGTATTCCGTTGTCGTTAAACATTATGCAGCATAATAAATGAAATTGTTAATGACCTCATGAATGCATTTCAAATGATAGACAGACGTTCCCTTAAAGTTTAACTCGGGTGCACAAATTGTAATCGAATAATTCAGTATAATAAACCGAGTGAGTAATATTTTTCTTTACCTACATTTATCTATGCCAAGATTATTAAAGTTAAGTTCAAGAAGAAAAAGTCACTCTAGGATAATCCATAAAATAAATAAATTGACGACTCCTGTTATAGCCTAATTCAAGGATTTTTTACCGTATTCTTACGGAAATGAAAAACCTAAATACCTGTCTTTTGCTTTTACGCCGCTTAACATTAAAATTATAAACAAATGCTACAAAAACATGTACAATGCAGTAAACAAACCTGTTTACATATTATCGTACTGCTTAATATAGCAACAAACACCAGCATAAAAAAATAGTAGACAAGTAAACAAAAATCCACAAACAACACTACAAGAATAAAGGATGTTTTTAATTGTATAGAGATTTCGAGGAGGCAATATTATCAACGTTCACCTTCAAGAGCATTCATCACACTGTTGAGCCTGTCATGTAAAAAGCAAGGCAAAGCAGCAGTTAATAAAGTTCAGTCAGTCTTGTGTGATGACACGGTGTGTTAGAAGAGATAATCGTTGTTTCTCCGTTACAAATATTGTCGAATAATTGCCTAGTAATTGTTATTGTTTATAAAAAGGGGAATAACAAAGGAAAAAAATTTTTGTTGATTACATTAAGCTGTGAACTGTGGCACACAAAATTGTGCGAACAATAAAAAAATTTAATTAAAACTAAACACAAATTGATTTTTACTTAATTTACAATCCACGGGCTCATATTTAAAACGTTTTTTAAAAGATAAAATCGTAACAATATGAATCGTTCTTTGAAACGATATTGATACATATATAACATATATAATTGGTAATTACAACCCATGAGTTAGAATTACAAACTAGCTTCTCACACCATTTGTGTGTTAATTTTATACACAAGTGGCGGGACCTACAGTATAAAGTCGACTCCTAAAAATTTTTTTGTTTCACTGCAATTTTTTGCCAGAAATCTGCTGAGAGAAAGTTGTCGAAGTATTATAGATGTCTGATGTGAGGTTTGAACCATGGCTTCACTTCTAATAAGGTAACCCACTAGACTACGGCGATTACAAAGGGATTTATTTCTTGATCAAATGTGAGTGATACATGTAGAGATCATTTCAAGTTAGCAAGACTGCTTTAATGGTATATAGAGGGCTTCTAGGGGAATATTCACCGGATGGGGAGTAAGCAGAACTATTCTAAAAACAGCTGAACTCAGTTTAGATTGTCCATTGAACTGAACCAGTAGATTCTTTGCTTTTAATAAACACCTCGCAACGAGATTTAGTAAACAAAAGTTTAGTAACATAAGTTTAGCTTTAGTACAGACATTGAAACAGAAAGCTGTAGCAGCTAGGTAGGGAAAATGAGATTATTCCCTTTGGTTTCATACGGATATTCTGACTATTCAATGACTAGGCAGATAAGCCTGCGAGAAAGAATTCAGAACCCTTAAGAGGAGTGTTGAAGAGATATTTGGAAGTGTACTTTTGTCTCTAGTAGTCTATGGTTTAATATACATAGAACAGGTGCGCTGCTGGGCAAAAAATGGCCAGCCTGAGGTTAGTTATTGGTTTAATTACAGAGCACTGCGAGAATAAATCGCTGATAAAGATCTGGAACAGATCCCAGCCAGACTATTGCAGTGTATGTTGTTAAGAGGAAAACTATCGAACATCTCCCCTGTCCATAGTATATTCCGATTGAGAATTTTGAGTGAATTTTTCGAAGTTTTAGAATCTCTGCCGGAAGCCGACATTAAGGCGCTCCGTAGACTCATAAATAAGTTGAACTGAAACAGTCAATAAGAAATTTGATTAAAGCGGAGTTTTTTGGTCTATTAAACGTAACCAAATTAAATAATTTTTTGAAATCTGTTCTGCTCTAGCAATGTGACGATTAACAGTAATATTCGATTACTTGCAAACACTAAGTTTAACCAACATCAACTGTCATTCAGTTGAAACAGGCGTCTGTTCAGAAGTAGGTAGTATGAACGACTATATACCCCCTGTTACTTCCTCTCTCTCTCTCTCTCTCTCTCTCTTCCCCCATATTATTGTTATTATTATTATTATTATTGTTGTTGTTGTTGTTATTACCATTTATTTAATATGTTATTTTATTGTTATAATGTAGACAATTATGTAAATTACTTCAACTGTTGTGTTATTTTGCGATATGCGTGTTAAAATACTCAACAACATTCAGTGCGTACTTCATAGGGGTGTTCAAAAATGAAAATGTTTTAGTTTTTTATTTACAAGGAATTTTATTTATTTTTTTTTTTTTTGGTTTGGATAATCGATTTATTTGTAAGTAAATCTAATATATCGTATCACGCTGTTAGTGGTTAAACTCCTCCGAAATGGATCGACCGATTTTCATGAAATTTTGTATGCATATCGGATAGGTCTGAGAATCGGACAGCATCTATTTTTCATATCCATAATTGTTCAGAGGGCGTGACAACCCTCCCCCTTAAAGTGATACCTACACCTCTCAAACTACTGAACCGATTTTAACCATTTTTTATTCAAAAACTTATCAGGTTTAGGTGATTTAAAAAAAAATTCAATATAGCAGAAAGTAGGCGTGGCAAACCTTTAAAATTGAATATTTGGGGATATAGTGATCGTAGACGAATGCAATTTAGTGGCTAAGTTCGTAGAGTCGATATCGGCGAACTCATCAAAAATGGGCATGGTACCCTTCCCTTTTAAGAGATACCAATAAGTCGGCTAATTCGATGGTTTATAACTACATATGTACATATTACGGGATCGATTTTTAAAAATCTTGGGATATTTCGGGATAATTCGGGATCCAAAAATCACGGGAATCAAATAATTTTTTATCACTGGAAGTGGGATTTCCTCATCTAAAAAGCTATTGTCGAAGTCAAATGATAAACAATTTTTTTCAGGACCTTTTGTAGGGTCAAAATACATATGAATTCACAATCCCGAAAAATTCTGGGAAAAGTTTTTAAAAATCCCGGAATTCGAAATTTTATAAATCCCGTAAATCCCGGGTTTTCGAGATTCGGGATTTCCCGTTTGGCATCCCTAGTACATATATAACATGTATGTCTGTTAGTTTTTGTTTTGGAGCGTGTACAACAACTACAACTTCGTCAGCGCTACCCATGATTCCAACCACTTATTGTTATTCTTTATATGCCTCGCCATAACTACAAGTGTTTTTGCCGATATTAAAATATTGTTGGATATCTCTCGCAACGTTCCCATTAATGGCAAAAATATGTAGGCTTTTATCAAATAAAGTAGAATTTAAATTTTCAGATAGCTGATCATGAAATTTTCAATCAATCATTACAAGGTAAGCGCTTTCTGAAATCATTTTTTCCTAGTTTGTCCAACAAAGAAAAATTTACGATCGGCTCTTATGTAAATTACACAGCCCCGCTAATTTAGACTTTGTTTCTGGAAATAAGATGGCTCAAGATATTTCCGAAGGCATTTTGCGTGGTGAACACGAATCATCTTGGATCCGCCATTTTGAATTGTTTAAATCCGTATGAAGATCTGTAATCACCAACCCCAAAAACCCCTCAGTAAAAGTTTTCAGGCATTTGTGAATAAAATTACAACACACAAGTGGTGTGAGAAGATAATTTGTAATCCGATTGTAGTGACGAACTAAGTACATATAATATTATAAACTTCCTTAGGAAAAATTATTCTAATTTAGTTTCATTGGGCAGTCTGACGTTCTAATTATATTCAGAAACTGTATCATAATACTACTGCCGATGAAATTTTGGTTCTCATTGCCTCAGTTATAGGAACTCGTACATTTCCAACTCCACTTAACTTATAGCTCACGATTGGCTTGAAGACCTAAATATTTTTGTGTTGTACTTCCAAGGTTTGCAAGCCCTCTGCATTTTTTTGATAGTAAGCAAAGTTTCCTAAGTGTTTCCTAAAGTCCGTCTATATATAGAGCCTTCTGCATTAGTTTACTGTCTACTACTATTGCCCTTTGAATCCCTTCAAACTAGCCTCACAGTTGTCCGTACAGTACCATCTCGGACGTTTTGCTGATCTTTTTCAATTATCATGTGAATGTGAGAGAATTTTATTCATCATCGAAGTGTATGAGTGTTATTGAAATGACAGAATGTGTACCACCCTATTAAATTTATCGTGTTGGTTTACAACATTCCTACTGCGGTCTAACATCTGTTTGCCAGGCGTAGTGCGAACAAGCTAATATTGTGAAATATTTTTATTTTAATTTATTTACTGAAATTTAATAATTTTATTTCACTAAAGTATTTAAATTGAATGCAGTTGTCAATTAGACGCACATGCTTAGAGACACGCCATCAATACGAAAATGAGGTGGCAAATCAAAACTAAATTCTACAAAACGAAAAATGGAAGCAACACCGACAATTTTATGAGGTATGGTGTTAATGATAATTATTTAAACATTTCTTAAATAAGGTTCAATTATAATTTTAAATTTTTAACTGAACTGAAGACGTCGTATATAGTAGTAGATAGTGTGTCGGCTGATTAGATGTAATCCCCTGGTTCAAACCCCAGGTCAGAAATCAAAGTGAAATTATGAAAAACAAATTTCTTCGGCGACTGCCTCTCAGCAGATTTCTGGAAAAAACTCTGAGAGTAAATAACACTGCCATGAAGAGCTTCTCAAAAATCTGTCGTTCGGGCCAACTATGGGTTTATATTTGAACCATCGATTATTTCGAACCTACCAATACTTATGTCATTCTGTTCTGTCACAAAATTCAGTATGTATTATCTTCACGGTACGTAATGAATCAATTCACTCTTGAGCAACATTGGTAATTGGAAACTGCGCGATTATGTCGATTTTGCCACGAAAATCATATTCTCGTATGAAGCTCATTTTCATCTTGGTGGGTACACTAATAAGCAAAATTGTCGTATTTGGGTCTGAGAAAATCCACACGTAGCCTTACAGGAGCCAATGCACCATGTTAGGTGAGGCTTGTAGAGCAGAGGTAGGTTAGGTTAGAGGTCGGTCAAGACAAGCACAGTACCCGGAGGTCGAAATTGACCCATTGTACATTGTCCTTAGGGGAGGAAGGAAATAGAGGATATAGGAATGTGGGTAAGAGGAGGGAGAATGGGAAGCGGAGGAATTACATATAAAGAAAAAGACACAAAACAAAATGAAAAACAAACACTAGCACCTCTCAACCAGCCCAAGCTGCTAATGAATCTGTGGAGAGCCTTGATGTCGGCTCTCGACACAGAACTCAAGCTCTCAAAGAAGGCCCTGCCAAGGTCCTCCACCTCAACCGACCAAGGGCTGGGCAGTTGCAGAGGAGATGTTCGATAGTCTCCAACTCCTCCTCATCGCAACATACCCTGCAATAGTCCGGTTGGGATCTGTTCCAGATCCCCGTCAACGACGTAATCTCGCAGTGCCCCGTGATAAAACCGACAACCAACCCTAAGCTGGCCTTAACCAAGCCTAGCAGACACTCTGTTCTCTTGCTGTCCACAATAGGCCATAGACAGAACAACCCGATCCGTTCCCCCAACGCTCCTGGCCCATCCATCGATGAGGCCATAGAGGTGGCAGACTGGGAGAGCAGAGGTATCTTTGGCAGATATTCATTTGAAAATGAGAATGGCGCAACCATTACGGGCAATAAAGACACCTATCGCACCATGATAACCAAGTTTTTTGTACCCGCTTTTCATGCTCTTGATGTGAACGATGTTAGGTTTCAATAGGATGCTGCAACTTGCTACACATCTTATGCCACAATCGATTTATTGCGTGTAAAGTTTAGTGATCTTTTAATAAGACAAAATGGTGATGTCAATTTGCCACCAAGTAGCTGTGATTTGACCCGGTTGGGCTATTTTCTATGGGGCACTGCTCATAAACCAGATTTGGAGGTTAACATACGTGATGCCATTGCCGAGGTACGACCCTATACACTAGAAAATTGGTCTGATTGAATGAGGCACTGTAAGATAACCACGACAGCTATATGAATGAAATAATATTCCATTTCTTACCGGAAAAATGGTACATCACGACAAAAATATTTATTCAGAAAAATATCTTAACGTTTTTGTTTTATTGCTATTTTATTGCTATGTTAGTCTTAGATATACAAAGCACGTCTCTAAAGAAGATAACTTTTGTTGACGACGATCACTGCTCCTAATTTATATGGATTTTGTACAGATAAGGTTCTGTTATATGTCTAACTCTGTTTTTATATTTCAAGTGATCTTTTCCTTATTATTTACAATCCTAACTACTCTTTCGCAATCGCAGTTCATTTAAAAACCTTGGAGCGTAGAATGTCTTAATCTTACATACACCCTGCAAGGCATCTATGAAGGACTTTGTGTCGTAAGTTGAGTCATAAGCGAGGCGTTATTTATTTGTCACATTCGCTGCCAAGGACGAGTATACGAGTATTCGTCTTCGATAGGATTTTCCGCACCTAGTTAAAGTAGGACGAGTATACTCGTCTTTGAATGGGTATTCCGCACTGCCAAGACGAGTATAGTCGTCCTACTTTAAATATATTATAACCTGCAGTCTTTTGAATTAGGAAATTTTTTTTGCCAATCGACAATAGTGAATTTCTAAGTGTTGCCAATTTTCGCAATCTGTCTCGTTTTATTCCATTTTCTTTATTTTATTCGTCTACGTATTTCTATTAAAACGTACGCAAATACAAAAAAGAATATCGAATCTTTCTGCCTTCCTATTGCCAACGACGAGTATACTCGTCTTTGGTTTTCTGTAATCTTGTAAATGATTATGTCTGATAATATACTTATGTGCTCTTACCAAGAAATAACAGGGCTTTGGTAAACGATGACACTCAAAATATAAATGGTAATAGAAATTGATTTCATATAATTTGGGCTTAGCAGCGAATGAGTTAACTAAAGGTGAAGCCAGCAGTTATAATACCCTGGACAATGCAATCTACTTTGTGTTGAATTTTTTATGAGCCGAAAGAAGCGATCAATCTAACCAGTTTGCGTAAGTTCTATACGACTCATCCAAATGGGTCGTTTCTTAGAAGTTTATTTCGGGGGACATATTCACTTGTGACGAATTTTGCCATTGGATTGCATAGTCGTATTTCCTATGATTGGGAAAGTGTTTTGGACGTAAGTGTCTGGACTATCTGCGAAGTAGAGTATAAAAAGCATGACAAAGCGATAGAAATACATCACAACGATATGACATGACATTCAAGCGAATCTTATATTTCAGTAAATAATCACACTTGAGACAAGCAAACTTACGCAGTAAGAAAGAAAAACTGATTCATCAAACTGATTCATCAAATTTCTAAACACAAATAACAGATGCATACAGAGGGGTGATTTTTAATTTGCCTCTGGCATAAGGCAATATTGCATGCCGGCGAACAAGACGATCATGAGTGATTTCCTTGATTGTATGTGTGTGTTTTAGATTTAATCCACTCATACATGAATAAAATCATTTCTAGACACCTAAAACTCATAAACAAATGCATTCGCAATAACCTACTCTCATATGAATGTGCGAGAGGAAGTTCAGAAATTTTCTTCCTCTTCATTACAAATCAAAAAACGACAAATACAAGCAAAAACAGCGAAAACAATGCAAAAGGATTCAAACACAAACGAACATACTACACACACACACATACACATACATACAAATACAACAATTTAACTCTTATTGTTGTTGCTTTCTCAAGGACCTTTACAATGATAATGATGGTAATAATAAATGAAGAAGAATACACTGAGAGAAAATATGGACACCTCCGCTCTATAACATTCTAATCCATCCATATTGATATTACATCCATATGATATTGTGATAACCAAAAGAGTGCGATGTATTTCTACAAGTTTTTTTTAGCTTACATAACATACGTACATATATACAGTAATCCCTCGATTTACGTAGCAGTTGGTTCCAAAAAAAGGCGATGTACTACAACTACAAAGTAGTCTGTTTTTAATAGAGAACTTAGAAAAGTTATATGCATTTACAGTAATCCCTCCATTTACATCGCAGCTGGTTTCAAAAAAAGCGACGTAAGACGAATAACGACGCAAATTGAAGTTAGAAAGAACAAAAAATTTGATGACGTAAATCGAAACAACTTTAATCGAGGCGATGTAAATCAAAGGATTACTGTAATTGGTCTTTATAACCCTTCAGTCATTTAGATTACGACGTAGTTTCTCACATCATTTATAATGTGTGTGTGTGTGAATTTTATACATGAGCGGCAGAACTTATAGTTTCTGTTCAGTTCAGTCAGTCTTGTGTGAAGATGCTAGTGTTTGAAGAGAATAATCGTGGTTTGAATATCTCTGTTACAAAGATCTATCGAACAATTGTTGTTGTTTATGCAAAAGAGTGCAAAGAAGAAGAACAAATAAAGAATTTGTTGTTGTTTACATCAAGTTGTGAACAGTGGCACACAGAATCTAATTAAGATTAAACACAAATTTGTTTTTATTTGCAATCTATCAGCTCAAATTTTAAACGATTTTGAAAAGGTATTTATTTGTTGAGTAACTTCGACCATGTGCTCGGTGTAGTGTCACAGACCAAAGACTCTGGTGGAAATCGAAGCCACGACCTTCACGCTAATAGTCACTGAACTACCAGGGCACTCAAAAAGACAAAAGCAATAGATTTTCGAGAGAATTTTCATAGCAATATTATGTACTCTCAAAGTTTATGGCAGAAATCTGTTGAGAGGCACTCGCTTAAGAAATATTAGGTGGTAGTGGTAGGTTTGGTTACCAAACCTCACTTCAGCACACAAAGAACCCCTTGCGCTGACACAGGGGTCAGCGCAGTCCCTTTACTGACCAAATTACGCCAACCTAAGGAAGAAGTTGGTTAAAAATTATTATTTTATCGTATTGCGTTTTCTTTGTTGGATAGGTCTGACCTGAAGTTATAACAGTGGCCTCACGCCTAATAAGCCAAGTTTGTTAACTACTTGAGAAACATTGGTGCTCATAACTATGATTTTACAGCCGATAAAGGTAAACTATATCACCGTGCAGTCGCCGTAGTCTAGTAGGTAGTGTGTTGGCTTATTAGACTGAAGGCCCGACTTCAAACCTCAGGTCAGACATCAAAACAAAATATACAAAAATATTTCTGCGGTGACTTGTTCTCAGCAGATTTCTGATAAAAACTCTGAGAGTAAATAAAATTGTCAGGCTTTTGAAATTGAAGAGCTTTTCAAAAATTTGTCGTTCGGAGTCGACTTTAAACTGTAGGTCCCGTCACTCATGTATAAAATTAAGAAACGCAACATCAATGTTGGTCGTAATTCTGACTAATGAGTTGTAATAAGTATACAAGAGTAATTTTCGAAGTGAGGACCAATGAAGGCCTGTGGCTCTTCTACATATTGTCCAGAATCTGTGGGCTTTTGCTGCGCTGTCTAAATGTTGTTGCCACCATTTCAATTTTATATGCTCGTATTAAACTTGATTTAATGTTTTGCTCTTCTTGTGAAGAAAGCAACGACTGTCGTAATGAGCAATTCAATTCGTTTGCCAAAAAGAAAATTTCGGTTTAATCCGTATTGACGTTTAGACCCTTTGGTGGAGCCCAATTAAATGCTAAGTTTATAGCGTGTTGTGCTTTACTTCATAGATTGTTTGGTTTTTTACCCTTCATCGCTGCTAATAGTATTTCCAGTATTTCATACTTACAAATTTCTTTGAGTGTAAAAAGGAAAACCGAAGTATAAAAATGCAAGTCAACACCCCTGACACAAGCTTTCACAATGGATGGATAAAATACTAGAAAAAGGAAGCGAACGTTGTAAATTTTGTTATTCAAGATTGAGTCTGAAACTGAAACTATCATTGGATGTATCAGAAGACTGTAGAAAAGAAAAGTCTAAGGAAATGCAGAAGAAGTGTTTTTAAGTTGCAACTCTCATAGTTTTTAACTGTTAAATAACAATAACAACAACAACAACAACAATAACATGATGCATACAATAATAACAACAAAAACAACAAACTAAGCAACTCTGTTTGAAACATTGATAACAGAAAAGATGTTTGTAAAGCAGACAAATACACTCGAGAAGTAAGAAGAACAAAACTGATGCATAGAGGGAGACAAAATCCATTTGAATAGATGAATGAAATGGTTGCATAGTTATACAGGAGTGGGGGTGTGTGTGTGTGCATGGTTGTATTTAAGGTTGACTGGTGTGTATTTGTCGTTTTCTGGTGCTGTCAGTCATTGTGTCGTGTCTTTGGTGCCTTTCCATCTGTCTGTCATTTGCATGTCTCTACGTGACATTAATTCAGTGATGGAATGGTAAAATTGAGGCCCGCATAAATAATTTGTGCATTTTAATGATAATTTGTGATTAGATTAGCAAGATAGGCATGAGGCTATGGGGAAGCATACGAAATACGTGTGCTTTAAATGTCATTATGCTTGACAGATAATTATGTTCGATATTACAAACATAATTGGTCATTAGAAACCTTCAGCGGGGGTTACGACCTAGGTTCTGACACCACTTAAGTTGTGTGTATTAATTATATTCATGATTAACGGGTACTACAGTTTAAAGTCGACGATGTTGAACGATCAATTTTTGAGAAAAGTTTTCATGACAATTTTATTTACTCTTAGAGTTTCATGGGGATTTATGGGGCCGACGGGAAACTGAGCGATTATGATTACGATTTTACCAAGAAAATCTTATTCTCGGATTGAAACTCATTTTCTTCTTGGTAGGTCCGAGAAAACCTACACGTAGCCTCACAGGAACCAATGTACCAATTACGAGTGTTTGGTGAGGCTTGTAGAGCAGAGGTATCTTCGGCAGATATTCATTTGAAAATGAGAATGACGCAACCATTATGGGCAATAGAGACTGCTATTGCACCATGATAACCAATTTTTTTATACTCGCTTTTCATGCCCTTGATGTGAACGATGTTTGGTTTCAATAGGATGGTGCAACTTGCTACACATCTTATGCCACAATCGATTTATTGTGTCAAACGTTTAGCGGTCTTTTCATAAGACAAAATGGTGGTTTCAAGGAAATTTCGAATCCTTTAGAGGTAACTCTTATACCAGTTCGAGTGAAATCGTTGCAAGTTGCAGTGCTCTTAATCTATGTCATGTGGCAGCGCAAACATATTCAAACTGTTTTACGGGGTGACTGAAACTCTGTTGAAGTTCTCTTTTTCAATCGCATCCTCATCCATCACACAGTAGCGATTATCAGGAGCTATTGTCCTTTAGGTATACATGCCGAATGCTTTGCCATTCCGACAAAATGCTTCTGTGGGACGTGTAGGTCTGATGAGAAGGAGGAGACAGTCTCTCACCCCATGTGTCAGTGTCACTTTCTGCCACTCTTGATCGAGCTGTCTTCAAATGCAAGATTTATGTTGGACTAGTGTTGGCTTCCCATAGGGAATTTTTCTTTTTAGGATTGAATATTGATTGTGGTATTACAGTGGGCCTAAATACTGCTTTCAATTGGACCTCTTTCTTTCCTACTTCTGCCACAGAGGGACCGCCCTCTTACCTAGCCTAATACAATTTTCAATAGTAAGTGCGGTACTGATACGAGCGATTGTGAACGATAGTGATCTTAGCAAAGAACTGAAAATAAAAAAGATTCCAGAGATAGCATTAACGGTCTAATTTAGGTTTTGAAAAATCTGACTCTAATCAAATCTGACTTCTGCATAATCACATGAAAAAAATTGTAAAGAAGCGAACTTCATTATACCTGGTATTCGTCGACTTTGAGAAGGCATTTGCCATATGAAAGTTGTGCATGGCGTCCGCCGCAACCTGCCATTTTGCAAACGAGGGTTTCCCTTATTTGTAGAAGTTTGTGTCCATCAAAGTTGCTTCGAAGTCATCATTAAGGTGGATGTCACGATCTAACCAGACGTTTAAATGGTAATGATACGGACTGAAAACATGTGCAACATGACTGTTGCAGCACAACCATAGGATAGGTCTAAAAACCATGAGGAAAATCTACTGACCACTATAAATATAAACGGAGGGATTAACATACAATGCGGAACTCCTGACATATTTTACGGCGCACTAAATTGATTGTTTTTTTGCTGGCTTATTAGACATAAAGCTAGGGTTCGAGTCCGAGGTCAGACATCAAAATATAAAAGACAAAAAAAAGTATTTTTTCGGCGATTTCTTCTCTTTCTCTTCTTGAAAAGTTTCTCAAAAATCTGTCGTTCGGAGTCGACTTTAAACTGTAGGTCCTGCCACTTCTGTATAAAATTAACACACACAACATAAGTGGTGTGAGAAACTGCGGGCTTCTTGGGGACGATTGCTGTAGACTGTCTAATGGTGAAGGTATAGCACTGGCCATTTTATAGTCACCTAGCAGCAACTCGTTTCCTTACCGTTCGCATCTTCCCTCTTTCCACCTTTCCTAAACCTGCACAATGCACTGCATAAGTAGGGGTCATCCCCTGAGTGCTGGTTTAATATAAAAAAATTAAAAACTGAGCGGAATTGCATTTTATAGATTTAAATAACAGACCGCAGAACTTTCTGGAAATTCAGATCTTTGTTAATGTAGAGAATTTGCTCTCCAAACAATACCAACGATGCTCGACTCTAAGCAGAAATCACACGGAAACCCAATTCAAATGAAATTTTGTAGACGGCAGAGGAGTTGGATCGAACATGTGGTTCGCAGATTAACCAATTGAGATTGACTGGAATCTTTATGGCAGTTATCGGGAAGGATGCTGACATCTGAAAATAAATTGTTTATTGCGCCGAAGATTGTGGCGTTGAATAGAAGGAAATAGAGGTCAATGATTAAGCTCCTATAATTTTCATGAGGATAGTGGCCGCAATATTTTATATAAAATTACTTTCGTAGAAAAAAGCAACGTTATAATCTACTTACTTAAGGCTTTGAAATTGCCCTTTAAAATAATGAGTAAATTTCAATATAATTCACTCGGAATATACGAATAAATTTTACGAAATAAGGGACTTCAGAGTATTATAAATGAAATATCCACTAGTGTTCCCCAAAATGCAAAGTAATACCATGTTCAGACAGGCACTTTTATTACGCAAATCGCAATAAACGCCATTATTGAGTTCAATATTTCATGTAAAGTTTCAATTAATTATTGTACAATAAATACGCAAATTGTTAAAATATTGTTACGTTTTTACCTTTTAAAAACATAAAAAATATGAATTCGTAGATTGCAAATAAAATAAAAATAAATATGTGTTTAATTTTAAATCAATTCTTAACTGTCCGCAAACACTGTTCGAACTTATTCCACGTATATCACAATAACTTTCACAATATGTTCGTTATATTTCTCTTTTTGTCAGCAAAAACACTGGCTTGTTATCCTTCTTCGCTCATAACCGTTTTGTAAGCACAATACTAACAACTATTTTGTTCACACGCAACTTGTCTGCACACAAGTCTAACTGAATTATTTATCGATCTCGTGTCTTCACACACAATTGTTAGAATTCTCACTGCAACCAATGTGACGTCGTCACACACGACTAACTTAATTCGTAATCCATCATTGCTCGGGTTTTTATCACTGGAACCTTAGTGTGATGAGTGCTCTCGAAGGAGGATGACGGCCTTCGGGCACAATCTAAATATGTAAACAACTTGTTTTTGCTTGTTTACTTCTTTATTCGCTGCACTTTGTTGTTGATTGTTTAATTCTCTGATCGCTGTACTTTGTTGTTGGCTGTTTACATCTTTTATCTGTTATATTTTTTTATGCTGATGTTGTTGCTATGTTTTTGTTTATTCTTTCATCACGTGATCAAGTCCATTGTTTTGTTTTTGGGGCTTTTGTTCATTACCACTTTCTTAACAATATTGGTTAAAACTTAAAATACAGTACTGTCATAAGAACGATCGGTGAGCATATTCCGAACACTTCCTATTGATATTTGACAACTCAAATGCCAACAACTACAAAAAAAGTCAACAACAAAAAAAAAAATAAATAAAAAAAATTTTGTTGGAGCAACCATATGTATTGTTTACCAGCTGTCAAATGAATATTGAATAAGCAGCTGAACTGCGTATATTATTATGTCTGAACACTTAAAATATTCTGCTCAATAAAGCATGTCTGAACATAGTATATCGAAGGCATCTGCAGGTGTCTAACATCGGTAAAATTTATGAGAAACTTTTCATGGCAATTTGATTTATTTTCACTTTTTAGTAGAAATCTGCTAAGAGAAAACTGCTGTTCAGATTTCGTTGTGTTGGAAATATCTGCTCTAGGATTTGAACACGTGCCTTCACGTTTCAATAAGCCTAACACAACACAATATCTAACTATACTACGGCAATTGCAATGTTAATATTTATATTTCTAAATTCTGATTTTATAATTTTAAAATTTTGATGGATCTTCTTTAAATTGGTCAACAACATTTAAAATATTCCTTAGCATCTGTCTGTAATTATAAGCACTTAAACCTCCATTATTTCCTGTTTGTATTTTTCTAAATTTTTCCTTAATGAACATCAATCTATTCATTTGAGAAACAGAATGTAAAAACACTGACACATTGTCTAATTTGTCTGCTCTCCGTTCATCTTTTCATCAACCAAACAAAATTGACGGACATGAAAAGAAAATTGAGGGAAAAGAAAAAAATATTAAATTATAATAAAAACAACAATAAAGTTAGGGGGGGGGGGGCAGACTGTAAACAGGAATACTTTCTCCTACCCACTCCACGCTCATAAATGTGTTGGATGATGTCAAAGAAAAAAAAAACGGAAATAAATAAAGGACATGAAACAATAAATAACGCATACCCTCGTACCCTTTTTATTCCTTGCGTTTACCCACTGGTCCCCTCTACTCTTACTCCACAGCATATTTGTGAAGTGAAATCTACAACAAAATAAAACGTGGAAAACAAAGCTGATGCACAATGACTTCCCATTAACACGACAAACAGATTTTTAATAAAATCATCATCATTATTATCACGACACAAAAAAAAACTGAAAAAATAAATATTAAAGGAAAAACGGTGGAGTAAAATGTTTGAGTAACAAGAAGGTGAATTTATCCTTAAAGTTTGTTGTTGATTTTTATATAAAAATTCCTCGTGTATTATTTTTCGTAGTCATCAACATTCATAATTAAAACACAGTGGTTTGGAAAAGGATTTTTTCATGAACACTTTAGCAGTCGAAACAAGGACGTTGGTTACTTACTTAATTGGCCATAACAATCCAATTAACGGGCTGCCGCAATACATCCTTCCAGGTGCCTTTGCTTCTTGCGCGCCTACGCCAGTTGGTCACACCAATCGATGACAGGGCTTCCTCGATGTGGTCCTTCCAATGGATACAAGGTCCTCTTCGCCGACTACCGCAGATCCCCGCATCAATTACTCGTCTCGCCGGAGCATCCTCCTCCATTCGAACGACATGGTCGCCGCTGGATATTAATACGCTGTACAACGTCCATGTCTTCGAGGAGCTCATACAGTTCACTGTTGAATCGGATGCAAAAATCATCGCCAACTCGCACTGGACCGAAGATCTTACGTAGGACTTTTCTCTCGAATACTCTCAAGGCAGCTGCATCAGTTCTTAATAGGGTCCATGCTTCTGCGCCTTAAAGAAGCACGGGTATGATGAGCTTCTTGTAGATTATTAGTTTCGTTTTACGGGAGAGGTCTCTGCTACTCAATTGAATATTGAGACCATAATAGTACCTGTTGGCAAGAGTAATCCTGGGGTTGATCTCCCGACCAACGTCATTTTCGGTGGTAACAGCGGAGCCAAGATAAATAAATTCCTTGACTGTATCAAAAGTATAGTTATCGGCCGTAATTTGAGAATCAATAAGCCCGTACGCGTCTACTTGTCGATAACATATACTTCGTTTTGCCCTCATTTACTGCCAGGCCCATCTTCTTAGACTCCCGTTCAATAGCACTAAATGCAGCAGCAACAGTCTCGCTTGGTATGCCCTATGATGTCAATGTCGTCAGAGTACGGAAGCAACTGAACACTTTTTTGAAAAATAGTGCCATTGCGATGCACTCCCGCCTTTCGCAGAACACTCTCCATGACGAAGTTGAAGAGGTCGCATGTTAAGGGATCGCCTTGTCTGAAAACCTCGCACGGTATCAAAAGGTTTGGAGAAGTTCATTCCTAACTTAACGGAGCTGCAGGAATTGCTCAACGTCATTCTGCATAGCCTTATCAGCTTCGCAGGTATACCGAGCTCAGATATTGCGGCTAAAACACGATCACTTATGGGGCTATCGAAAGTCGACAAAAAGATGGTGTGTGTCTTTTCCAGGATTTGGCGTAGTGTGAAGATCTGGTCGATGGTGGACTTGCTAGGTCTGACTGATAAGGTCCAATCAGTGTTTTGACAATACGCAGTCGTTCAAAAAAAAAAAAAAAAAAAATACGCCTGGGAAAAAAAATTTCCCTGAATAAAATCTTAAAGATGATTTGGCATTCGATCTTAAATCTATAAAATCAGATGAGAGTTAGCACTACTTTTTTCTAACGAATTTATCTGTATTTAGTGTTATAAACAGCATTTACTATTGCATTCCATACTATAACCAAATTTTAATTTCTGGACTTTAACCTTAAATATCCTCCTACTACAACATCCTTCTTAGAACATAACTTGTGCATAATAGTGATGCTGCAATTTGGGCGCTCTACAATCCAATTTCATTTGCCGCTAAGCCTGTTTACGTTTCATAACATAAATATCACGAGCTTTACGCGCAGCAGCATATTGTTCCGTTTTTGTCCAGCCCAAAGTACGATAAGTGCTTAGCAGATGATGGAGCTTGCGATCCGATTCCTTGGCAACCAAAGCACGATTGGGATTCAAACGCTGTTTATAGTAGCGCAACAATGAACGATGGCCAATAACAGCACCTGATAGTAAAAGCAATTAATATTAATTGGCTTCCAATAGATCGGGTACAACTTCTTTGTCAATGTCCACGCCTTCTTGATGATCTGGATAACTGGAGCTGTAGTCATAATAATCAGCATATTCAGCTAAAGCCAAACCCTCATGCAACATTTGACAGTGGACCTTGTCGATCATATGCATCCAACGAATATAATGTTTTACTACGATTATTGCGCCATAGGCATATGAAATAAACAACAACCTTTTCACCCAAATAGTATAAAAGGCCCTCTAAATCTGTGCAGTACTCAATGTCGGGTATGAAGAACGAATGTGCCTCGGACATGTGCTTGGCATGGTGTACACAAAACACGCAATCGTTTCTGTTAATGGATTTTCTGCTAGCTCATCCAATTCATCGGAATCCACGACCTCTTCCCCCACATCCTCATATTCATCATCATCATCGTCATCTTCCATTTCTACATTTGCCTGTTGCAAAGCAAATTTACCTTTACCTTGAGCAGCTGCTGCAATTGCTGGATGTGGCCAGGGTTATATGACTGATATGGTGGTGACTTCCTTATCGGCCTCGAGGTTTTCTTTGTGTTTCTTGCTACCCAAATGAGTATCATGGACCTTCTGATTGCCAAACTGTTTGCGACAAGCATTGCAATATAAGCTCATCTGACGTTGCCCATTGGCACTGGTTTTAGCATTTCACATTTGTATGACACGAATCTGGGCTTCCTTTGCCGTTATGGGTGGCAGTTTTATAATGTTCTCGCTGCATATCTGCCGAAGGGAATTTGACGCTACAATTTATGCATGTAAAATTGGACATTTTTTTTAATTTTTTTATTCCAAATTAGGAAATTTCACAATTCTTATCACCAAAATTAATGGAAAAATTTTAACTTTTTGCTAGTAAAGGACGTTATTTTTCTTTGTCGGCAGTAGAGCTGCACTACTTCTTGCACTTTTTGTGTATTCGGATATACGAAGATAAAATAAAAAAGACAGATGACAAAAAATACACACATCGTACGGTAAACATAATTACGCAAACAAATACATAAGAAATTACGTCTAAGGATCAAAAATTTGAGAAGTCTGAGGCAGGGACTGAACCATGGGGTCTTGTCAATAAGTTAGGATACGATCTACTAGACTTTTCAGATGAAGATTTTGTTCAGTACTGATGACTTATCCTTAGCTGTATGAATTTATTGAAGTGTTTGCAAGAGTATTGTTAGACCAGCTGTAATTTATGAATGTGAGGCGTGTACAATGACCAACGCATTCTGAGAATATTTGAGAAAAATAATCTTTTAAACTTTTAGGGTTAGTATGAGAAGCAGAGGGTCAAATTCCTAATAGATAGCTGGCAAAACGGGTTGTGGTTATGGGTAAAGTAGACCACAGTAGGCTACTTTAAACCACGGTAATGTTCCATGACAGTGCTATGGGTAGTACATTGCCTTACAAGACGGCAGTTCAGGAATTCAAACTTCAATTTAGAAAGGAAGTCGTTAGGAACTCCTTTTTCAAACAGAAATGTTACGCAATAGATGCTACTACCGCGCAAACCACTGTAGCCACTTCATTTTGAGTTGTATTTTTCATATTTTTCCCCCATTATTTTACGTTTTTTTTTAGTAATATTTTCCGAGTTTGATGAAACCTGAAACGACGCAGAAAATTAAGAAGAGGAAATGGTTTCGGTTTTTTTTAGTAATTTTTTGTCATTTTTTCTGCGTTTTTTTTCACAATTTCGCCGTTTTGTTACTGGCCTCTTAAGATGAAGTGAGTAAAAATAACGCAGACACAATAATAAATATGAGTAATTAAATTGTTGTTGTTGTTGTTGTAACTTTCTAACAAAAACAAAAAAAAAAGAGGAGATAATGGACTGAAACCATTAAAATATAAAAAATTCATGAAAAAATAAAAACAGTGATGTCGACTGTCTGCAGACAAGGAGGTCAAGTGATGTCGAGATGTTTTTGAGACAAAAAATTGATTTTAATTTGCCATTTTAATTAAAAATTTAAAATTATTAAGTTTTAATAGGTCATTAATAGGTTAGAAGTCACTGTAGGCTAGTAGGTAATCTGTTTTGCTTATTTGAGGTAAGGCCACCGCGGGTTAAACCCCAGGTCAGATATCAAAACGAAATATGAAAAAATATTTCTTCGGCGACTTACACTCACCAGATTTCTAGCAAAAGCTCTGAGAATAAACAAAATTGTCACGAAAAGTTTCTCAGAAATCTGTCGTTTGAAATGAATCTGCAGGTCCCTCCTCTCATGTACCTTAAATGATGTGCACCTCATGTACACCTTAAATGATGTTTTGTAAACCTGAGTGAAGAGTCGTAATAACCAATTCTGTACGCATGTTAATAGGTCATTACTAGACAATGTTAGAATTTTTTTTCTTTGTGGGAGAAGACGATAAATATAAGTTTCTTTAAGGTCTTTAAGTGAAGCATACATTTCAAGGAGTCGCCGTGGTGTAGTAGTGGTGTTGGCTTATTAGACGTAAAGCCAGGGTTCGAGCCCCAGCCAAACATCAAAATAAAATACAAAAAAAGTATTTCTTCGGGGATTGCCTCTGACTCTGAGAGTAAAAAAAATTGCCATGAAAAGCTTCTCAAAAATCTGTCGTTTGGAATCGACTTTAAACTGTAGGTCCCGCCATTTGTGTATAACATTAACACACACAACATAAGTGGTGCGAGAAACTAGGTCAATAATCCTGACTAAAGGGTTGTAATTGCCAATTATGTATGTATACATGGCAAGGGAAATGAATAGAATAGGGGGTCGCCGTGGTCTAGTATGTAGTGTGCTGGCTTATTAGACGTAAACCCAGGGTTCGAGGCCCAGGCCAGACATCAAAAATAAAAAAAAATACAAAAAGTATTTTTTCGGCGATTTCTTCTCTTTCTCTTCTTGTTTCTCAAAAATCTGTCGTTCGGAGTCGACTTTATACTGTAGGTCCCGCCACTTCTGCATAAAATTAACACACACAAAGTAAGTGGTGTGAGAAACTGCGGGCTTCTTGTGGACGATTACTGTAGACTGTCTAATGGTGAAGGTATAGCACTGGCCATTTTATAGTCACCAGCAGCAACTCATTTCCTTACCGCTCGCATCTTCCCTCTCTCTTTCCACCTTTCCTAAAAAACCTGCACAATGCACTGCATGAGTAGGGGTCATCCCCTGAGTGCTGGTTTTATAAAAAAAAAAAAGAGCACACCGCAAGTTGGTGTTCTGCTCTTGCTGTGGAATAGCGTTGTAGAGGTTCAGTTTGAAGAGCTGTAGCAATTTGGTTCCATGGTCCGTTGTCATGTGGATGATCATTAGGGTATCAAGTTTTGTTCTGCGCACTTTCTCTATGAGATGCAACAGGCATGTCCCTAAAACTTACACCCAAATGGTGCTCATTAAAATCGAATTGATGGTTTTTATCAGACGTTATGACATATCTTCTTTTGACTTACCATTCCTTAATAGGATTTAACTTTCCTTATAAAAGACGGTAAAACATCTAAGAACATCACATAGTGGCTTCATTAGGCCATGTTCAAACCAAACTTACTTTATGGCATCCATGTTTGTTGGATGGTTTGCATATATCAATGAAGCTGATCACATTGTATAAACAGAGTATTCAGACAACCAGCGGTCCTGATTACCAGTGCTCTCTGGCCCACTTCAACCAAGTTATTGTTTGCTTTACTCAATTGGCCTCCCTCTGAGCATCTATTAAAGCAGAAGACTCAAAATGATGGCAGTAAGGCTGAAGGCAATTAAATTGGGACCCAAACTAGACATGCAGCTATTCTGGGAAAACTGTGTCTATGTCAGTGGAGTAGATTATATAGTTCCTTATAACTTTTTGAGTAGAATATTTGGCATTAGAATTTCAACTAGGAATTTGCTGTCTAAAGTTCCGGAACCTTTGAGATTTAAAGCTTAAAAATACATCTCAGTGTGTCATTATGGGTTCTGACATTAAACATAATCTTATACGAGTAAATTGCCTCACCACTGTAGCATTTCCGCACCGAGGTCGTGATCATTTTGAAAACAAAACAGTGCCTAATGGAATTGGACAACCAGACTGTGATTAAATCCTTACCAGCAGTATTTTTGGCATCCTCAACAATGAATGCTGATAATATCCAAGGCAAATTTCTGATCATTCCATGTTAACTCTTATATGGATTCCAGAACATAGGAGCATCTTTAAAAATTACATTGCTGTTGAACTGATAAGGGCCAGTACGAAGCTCTTAATGTCCATCATGTTACAGAATATAGGTGTGCCGTTTACTTCAGTTAAACTGAGTAGCATCCACCAGGGAGGTGCAATCACGTTGGTAGAAATAAAGCACGTAAAATATTATTTTAAATTAGGTCAATAATCCCGACTGAAGGGTTGTAATGATTAGGCGTGTATGTATGTAAAATACTATTCTCACTTATTTTTAAATGTTGGATGGATGGTCGAGTGATCCATCCAACTGCGATCCTCACGGGCCACTGTCCTTTTGGTAGACATGGCGAAAGACATGTCATTCCATCAGCTGACTTCTGCAAAAACTATGGGCCTAAAGAGAAGAAGACTGTATTTCATCTCTCGTGTCATTGCCTTTCTATTGGCCTTGTGGTCTGTAACTTTCTGACATATTTGAAAAAGCTGTCGCCGTAATCTAGTAGGTAGTGTGTTGGCTTGTTAGGGAGGCCATGACTTAGACCCCTTGGCCAGACATCTTCAGTAAGATGAAAAATGAAAAAATATTTCTTTCGGCGACTTCGTGCTCAGCAGATTTGTGGCAAAAACTATGAGGGTAAATAAAATTGCCATGAAAAAGTTTCTAAGAAATCTGTCGTACACAGTCGACTTTAAACTGTAGGTTCTGCCACACACATAAGCTAGATTGTAATCCTGACTGAAGGGTTGTGATGATCAATTATGTATATACATACAGTGAGTGTCAAAATAAATTACACACTATGGACAAAATTAAGGAGAGTGCCCGAAAAAATTTGTCAATATTTCGTTATTTTTTGTAATTTTTTGTTTTAATTTTAAATACGACTTTTTTTTATGTGTGTAGTTTCTTTTGACGCTTACTGTATCTATGTCGAATATAAAGATTTCTAAAACAGTAAGACTTTATACAGATTGCGATTGGTTTCCTCTGAGACGTTTTTGATCCCAGATTAAAAATTGATTGTGAAATCACAATGGACCTATATGATGATCCAAGTTGAATGTCTTTCTTCAAGAAGGGTTCATCATCTTTCTTAACCTACCACTACTTTTGATTCACTGTAAAACCGTCGCAATGTGAGCTGCGTTCATTTTTGCTATTGCCACTAAAATGGACTAGATGACCCGTGCGAATATTTCGCATCGTTAATTGTCACTTTTGTAACATAAAATGAAAATAATTAATAGAAATTTTATTGAAAGTATAAAAATATTAGAAATCATAATATATCACATATGATATGATCATCGTTAACTTTTTGCCCGTATTTTTATTCTTAGTTTTCTTAAAACCATTTTAACTGTTAAATATCAGCTGACAATTACGACATTACTAAAATAGCTTTTACAAATTTATATATTATTATGTGGAATAGCATTACAATTAAGCGACCCGGTTTATTGCACTTGATCGAACAACTACTGCAAAGTATTGCCAAAACGGTTTTTTACAACTTAATATAACTGACTTAACAATAAACGGCATTATAGTAAATAGCGGTATTGCCAGAATGGATTTTAATACATACTATATTATGTACAACTGCATTACTATTAAGCGACCCTGTATTATCACACTTGAACAAAAAAATATAATCATAATGACAACAGTATTGTTACGCAGTTCTGTATGAAATATAATTTTAATCAATGAAAATATTAATTTTTCAATTTCTAATTATTTTTCGCCATTAGTGTTAGATATAAGCTTTAAAATGAGATATCATTCATTAAATTTGATGCGGTGATATTGGACATATTTGCAACCTACAAAAAAAGTGATTTAGAAATAATATATGTGATTGTTTCTCATAGAACACATTTGTTTGTGATCGAACCAATGAAACTAAAAATGTTCTTTAATTGAAATGTTTCTTCTAGAACGAAGTGTGGTTTCTAACTGTGCTGCAGGCTAAAGTAGCTCCCCAAAGTGTGGTCCAAAACCACTAAAATGGCTATGATTTGTACTGTAATTACAATCGCGGTTTTATTGAAATATGGAACTTGAAACCGATTTTCATAACTTAATTGCACAATGTGATTATTCGAGATGTGGTAACCCTGTGTAGAATATTTTAATTTTCTGTAAATTATTTATAATCCAAAGAATAAACTGCATAAAAACGAAAATATTTCTTTTAGTTTTTTGCAATTTTTTAATATTATTTTCACCACCACCAACATCACATTCAACCATTGACGAGTTTGATAAACTTTGTAGATTTTTCTTTTCATATCAAAAAGAATTGACGAAACTTACTAGCCAGTGTTAAGAAAATGAAAAATATTATAAAAGACACACAGAACGAGAGAGAGAGAGAGAGGAGAGAAAGAATGAGGAAAGAAAGAAAGAAAAAAAATTGAATGAAAAATCATTCAAAAACTTTTCATTGAGCACACATATGTGATGCTGCATATGATGCTTGTGCTGTCCATGCTGGGTGAATGTGTTTTGTGTAGAGAGCAGGACTAACGACCGATTGGAACACAAAAACATATTGAAGTCTTCTTCTTCTGCCACTATAAACACCATTGTCTGGGTCATATATCAAAACAGCAAAGAAAGTTACAAGAGAATGGAAGGGATTTATAAAACTTATTGGTTCATAGGAACTATAGAGGTCAGCTAAAGCTGTAAGCAAATGTCTTAAATTTTTTTTAATGGAGTCCACCGAAGATTACTTTAAACATTTGAATCTGATTCTGGTAATTGAAATAATTATTTCTTTCTTAATTCCTCTTTAACTTATTTAAAGCTGAAGATCATAGCTTACCTTTATATTAAGTAGTGCATAGCAAAAGTAGCGCCCTAGCCAACAGCCACTTCTCACATATGGTGGACTGCCATATTGTCGATTGATATGTCAACGTCAAATGTTAAAGCTGTCTAAAAGAAAAATATGTATTATAAACTAAAATAAAAGAAAACTAAAAAAAATAAAGATTTTTTCTTTCTTTCCTTTTCTTTGAGTTCAGTTCAATTCTTATTTTCTTTTTATCTAATACGGAAAACATATACAGTGAGCGTCAAAAGAAAGTGTCCATAAAAAAAAAAACTATACATTATTCAATTATAGTTATTTGTATTTTAAAATTGTTATATTGCAAGTTTTTAAAATTGAAAAATATAAAAAAATTGCACATTCGAAATATTATCAAATTTTTTCGGGCACTCTCCTTACAAGTGGTAAAAGTTGAGTTTGTTGACCTAGAATTTTATCCATATTGTAAACTTTCTTTTGATATACATATACATACATTATTGACCTAGTTTCTCACACCACTTATGTTGTGTGTGTTAATTTTATACATAAGTGGCGGGACCTACAGTTTAAAGTTGACTCCGAACAACAGATTTTATGAGAAACTTTTCATGGCAATTTTATTTACTCTCAGAGTTTTTGCCAGAAATCTGCTGAGAGGAAATCGCCGAAGAAATACTTTTTGTAGTTTTATTTTGATGTCTGGCCCTGGGATTCGAACCCTGGCTTTTACGTCTAATAAGCCAACACACTACATACTAGACCACGGCGACTTTCTTTTGGCGCTTCACTGTATATATTAAATGTATACATATACATACGTACATATGTTTAGTTGAAGTGTAGAATATGAATATGAATGCATTTTCCAAACATGCAGGACACATAAGATAGATTATGGTATTCGAACGCTAAGTTTACAGTATGAACTTTTACTAACGACATCATACACACATACATTCATACAACTACGAGGATAAACAAGTCAAATATGTGTTCGCTCATATGTGTGGGGAATGACTCCGAAACTGAAGAATTCATCAGTCTGATTAGTGATGGGCAATCGATGTAACTTATTGGTGCATAGGAACAATTTATTGATCGCTCCTTTTTGTCGCTACTTTCTTACTTAATTAGTCAATACAACTCTTTAGTCAGGATTACAGCCACTGTTACATACGTACATAATTGGTCATTACAACCCTTCAGTCACGACTGCCACACTACATGTGTTGCGTGTGTCAATTTTATACATGAGTGATGGGACCTACATTTTAAACTCGACTCTGAACGACAGATTTTTGAGAAACTTTGTAAGGAAATTTTTTTTACTCTCTGTTTTTGGCAAGAACACTGTTGAGAGTTAAGTTGTAGAAGAAAATATTTTGTCAAATTTCGTTTTGATCGAGAGCTATGGGCCCGCATCTAGTAAACCAACATTCTAACTATTAGACTAAGAGGACATCATTAGGCGATACATTGAAGTTAAAAACGTTTTGCAAACACAACATACCATGTACACTCGATCTATAAATCTAGTAAAACGTTTTTGAAGCCCATTTTTGGAGACAGATCTGGGGTATTTAGTTCAGTTACAAATGATCTTGTATTGGTTTACGCATGATAATGGAAATCGTTTTTATAACAACTCCGCAGGTTGTGTTGGATCAGACCTATGAAAACTATATTTCGGTAAATGATGCTTGACTCTAACGTGGGATTTTCAGGCATCATAGGCTGTCAATTGGGAAACTCGACAGCACCTCCAACTGTCTTCTATACGGTACCAAAGAACTCTAAGATTTTTGGAAATGATTAACAACAACAGCGGATAATATGAGTGAAAATAATATTTTGGTTGTTAAATACTCTTTTAAGAGGAAAATTTGGCCGTCTATAGGTATCAAGGTCATATAGGAGTATAGAAGCAGGGTTTTTAACCCTTGCATGAAATATTCACAGCTCATGTTGAAACCTGAGGGGTGCTATCAAGCGATAGTTTAAGTAATCGAAAGATATACTCAATATTTGAATACTCAATATACTTGAATAGGAAGTGCAAAGAAAAATATATAGATTAGTCACGGCACTATCAGAGAACTCAGCTCCTAAGCATTAAACAGTTTCTGGTTTAAGCAACCGCGGTTTGGAAGCATATATCCGACATACAGGAAAGTTGAGTTGCAGCGAATCATGTCAAACAGGGTTGAGGCGATGTATATTTTTGTTGGATTTTTGTCTAATAATATGCAACGAGTTTTCGGAACGGTGACCAATTACTTACCAAGTGTTAAAGAATTCGGTTAGTACAGAGCGGTCAGTCGCCGTAGTCTAGTAGGTTGTGTGTTGGCTTATTAAACTGAAGACCCGGGTTCAAACTCCAGGTCAGACATCAAAACAAAGATATGAAAATATTTCTTCGGCGACTTCGCATCAGCAGATTTCTGGCAAAAACGCTGAAAGTAAATAAAATTGCCGTAAAAAGCTTCTCAAAAACTTGTCGTTTGGAGTCTACTTTAAACTGTAGGTTCCACGACTAACGTAAAAAATTAACGCAAACAACATAACTGGTGTGAGAAGCTAGGTCATAATCCTGACTGAAACGTTGTAATTATGTGTACAGAGTCTGCGCTTACATGTGGCTTCACAACGGACCACTAGGTGTGCTCATGTTAGCATTCCGAACGGCATCCAGAAGTTTGCCATTCTGTTTCTTGATTGTTACAAATTTTAATCGATGCACAGAAAACATTAAATACACAAAATTCTGCAATACCAAAAGTCTTAAGTCCTACTGACTTTTACTTTTTAATCCCGGTAAGTGAATAAAGTACAAATAGTTATAAGTAGACATATCGTTCCTAGTTAAGTGTATATTATAGAGTGTCCATTGCCGATTAACAGGATACAATCGGCATTAGAGTACTGGAGGGCTATTTTACAGAGCAAATGTAAAAAATATACAGAGTTTTAAAATAATGAAATCAAATGAATTTGAATTTGATCAGCAAACTGAATAGCGTACAGTAGACTTTTAAAAACATTACCGATAAGAACCATTTGGCCTCTCCATAAATGTGTAGTAAATTTTGTTTTAATCTTGCACTGACATCAGCACGCGCAATCGAAGTCAGACGAACTACATCTCAAGGTTGGA
Organism: Sarcophaga peregrina; assembly: GCA_014635995.1. Lineage (NCBI taxonomy): Eukaryota > Metazoa > Arthropoda > Insecta > Diptera > Sarcophagidae > Sarcophaga > Sarcophaga peregrina. The sequence continues at coordinate 70,873,676 of CM025791.1, read as the reverse complement.
CTTAAGATAAATGTCATCAAAGCAGAATCCCTTCATTTTTCTTCATGATTCTTAATGTTCTTAAACCGATTATGCTGTTGCAACCAGCCTTAAAATTAAATTGATTTAGATTATGCAAGTCAGAAGGATGGAACTACTTGAGTTCGATCAGAGAACGGTTAGCAGTCAAACAAGAATTCTAACGAGACATTGTGCTATTGGTAGTTTCGCTCGGTTTGGTCCACTAGGACTATTGCAGAACTTGCCAAGATGTAGAGGATAAGGAATCGGTGCAACACCTTTAATGCGAATGCTCTGCAAAACAGACGGTTTTGGGAGAAAGTACATTAGAAGATTTGGACACGGCGACGAACGTGCCACTATGGCAAATGGCCGCTTTCATTCTGAGCTCGTGGATGTTTAAAGCCACAACATACATATCATGACAAGGAAGCTTACCTCACACAGTTATGGTTTAGACCAACGGCTAACATATCATGACAATCGGGCTTAGCTCACACTGTTTGACAAAATGGGCCATATGAACTTACCTGTGAACGCCAAGCTAATCGAACACAATCTGACCAAACCAATGGATTATGTTTGAATACATCAATGTCTATTGTGTCTACAGCCAGATGGCGTTGAATCGCTGGCTTTTGCATTACGAATATTTCCTGGAAAAAAGTAGTTTCTAGACCTTTTCAAGACAGAGATAACAATCAAAAGTCAAGATCAACTTAAATTCCATTTCAACAAAATGTTTGATTTGGTAGTAGCTGACCAGCGTTTCTAAATAAACATACTGTTACGAAAATTGAAATTGTGTTGTAATTAACAAAAGCTCCAAAAACAACACAATAGACTTTATCACGTGTGAAATGGTAATAACATTTTCAAAAACAAAAATAATGGACTTGTTAACGTGATCAACGAATAAGTCCGAAATATAGCAACAAAAAATAATGGGCTTGTTTATAGGATAGCAACAACATTAGTATAAAAAATATACCAGAGATAAAGCGAACAACAAAGTGCAGTAAACAACTAAAAACAAAGTACAGCGTAATAAAATAAAATAGCGGATAGACAAATACACAAACAACAACTACTCTGCCTGAACGAGTGTAAACCAGATACATAATCATTGGCATTTTTATTTTTTTGCTAAAGTCCGTTATCTTCCTTCGAGAGCATTTATCACACTGTTGATCCAGCGATATAAAGGGCAAGATAAAACGAGCAATGTTGGAGTTCAAATTAAGTTAATAGTGTGTGACGACGGCACGTTGGTTGCAGTGAGAATTCAATCAGTTGCGTGTGAAGACACGAGATCAAGAGTGATAATTCAGTTCGTCTTGTGTGCAGACAAGTTGCATGTGAAGAAAATAAAATGTTGTGAGCAAAGAAGAATAACGAACAAGTGTTGTTGCTTACAAAAATGTTGTAAGCAGAGAAATACAACAAACAAGCACATATTGTGAAAGTTATCGTTGGAAACGTGGTATAAGTTCAAACAGTGGCACAAAAGTATTGCGAATAATAAAGAATTGATTTAAAATTAAACACAAATTTATTTTTATTTTATTTGCAGTCTACGAACTTATATTTTTTACGTTTTTTCAAAAGGTAAAAATGTAACAATACCTTGAATAAGCTTGACCTATGTGCCTTGAAAAGATTAAATTCTTTTAAGGACCTGTATGGAACAGCTAACAACATTCAATGCAGAAATGCATCTCTGGTTTGATAGATCTCCTTTATGGATTTGAAAGCTTCCTTTATTATGGTTTTTGTTGTTGTTGTTGTTGTTACCATTTTACTTTTCATGTATTGCCAGAGAGGAGAAGGGCAGGAAATAGGGGTGTAACATCAACAATGGAAAAACTATAAGAAAAGCAGATAAAAAGTCCACCAAGATGATGATGATGATGATGATGCAGATGCAATGGAAAAGACATTTTGCATCAATATTATAACAAACGTCACCCATGGCGTCTTCAAAGACAGCGAGAGAAAGAGAGAGGAAAGTCCTTACTGTATAAGAGAGATGAAAGAAATAAAAAGAACAAATGGACGATAAGTAAAATGTCTTGGAAGGAGACAACAGCAGCACTGGCAGCAACAAAAAAAAAAAAAAAATGAAAAGAAATTGTTGTTGATGGAAAAGTTCAAAAAATGTTCTCCTCTCTTCGTGTTCTTGTTTTTTTTTTTTCTTCTCATTTCACTCTCCAGCATAGTCTTTTGTTTAACAGTTGACGAATGAGCTGTCATTGAGTTTAGATTTTTGCTGTTTTTGTTTTTTTACTATACTTTAGTTTAGTTTTTAAGGATATTTCTTAAGGATATTTTATATCATCATATTCCTACGTATGTATGTACGTTGGCATTATAACTTGTTTAAGTTTAAACCCAAATTTATATTCGTAATGTTAGATTTATTTATTGTTGTTGTTGTTGTTATTGTTTCCATAATTTATTGATTAAATTTTTCTAATTTTTTTCTGTTTTTCTATTTATTTTGTCAATTACAGATTTGAATTTAACCCCGTATGACATCAGTTGTCCAGCTTTAATGCATTGGAAAAAATTTGGTAAGAGGTCGCTTGGTATTGGCCACAGACAGTTTTGTTATTTCCATTTTTGGCATTTTTATGTTAAGTTTGTTACGTTTGTTACGTTTTTTTCGGTTTTTTCTCTAATTTTAATGTCAAAATCTTTCAAGTTAATTAAATTTTGACCTTTTATTTGATTTATTAAAATATATTTTATTGATATTAATATCACAATGTGTATCCACAATCATACAACACATGTCTGTACATATGAATGTACATACATGCATGCATAGTAAGTATGGCATGTCTATTGAATTGTATGGAGACATGCACTTTTATTTCATACAATCAAAATCATTAGTTTTCCTTCCATAAAACTAAAACTGTCGAGACCATTAAATGAGCGACAAGTTTTTGTTTTTGTTTTTTTTTTCGTTCTCTACTATTTGCAATTGATGTTGCTGTTGTTGTTGTAGTTATTTTGCCTGAAAATTATGGTGGCGTTAATATATCAATGTGTCTAACGTACCGAAAAGGTATGTTAGATTTTTATACATTTCAAATGTTATAACATTACCGCAGTTTATTTTATTTTATTTTTATTTTTATTTTTTGTTTACCGATTAGTAGCAGTGCACAGTGGAACGAAAGAGTAAAAGTATAATATTGCCACATATTTACTTATGGTGTTTTCTTTTCTACCAAAAAATGTGCATTTTATTAACGCAAAATGCAATTTTGCGTTTGTTTCTTAAAATGTTTCAGCCCTCTAAAAGGGTGGTATGTTTTATTCTAAATAATTCGCACTTGCCAATAGTGGAGGGCATTGCATTTTATGCCCTGTATAAATCGAGAGTGCTGATAATGCCCTGTAAAGCAGATGACTTTTGTTTATTTATAGGGCTAACCAGATGATATTTAAAAAAAGTCTGCCTGGTATTGTTATCCAATTTGAAGTTAAATTTTTCATTGTTTTGTTGAGTAACCTTAGCGAAAAATTACATTATTAAAGCTACATGGTCAGTAGTATAAAATATTTGATTCAATGTTAGAACAGTGCCAATTTTTTATATTACTGACCATGTAGCTTTAATAATGTAATATTTAATAATCAATATTAGAACAGAGTTAAAATATTTTTTTTTTGGTTATAAAAAAAACTCTCAAAAATAAAGTTGAAAAATTAGTGATCTGGCAATACCTTAAATAAATCAAAAAATACAACATATTTTTAGATCTAGAACCTTTTTTTTTTTTGAAAAAATATAATATAAATATGGATATTGCTGCATCTATTTTATTTGCGGAAATTGAAATAAATCAGTTATTAAATTCATCTTCGTCATCTGATGAAGAAGAATTACTGAATTTATTTCAAGATACATAGTCAACAGCCGCCGTTTTAAATACAGGGCATGCCCTTTTTTAAATATTTGTGTTATGTGGGCTTCACACGAGCAGAAAATATAGAGGTACGCTCTCTCATTCTGGGTTCGCGCACGAATCACGATTAAACCAACAAGATTCGCTATACAAAATTTTGAGAGAGAACCAACGTGGTTCATTTTGTATCTTGTTGCGAACCTGGAATAATTACTTTCATCTCCAATTTCTATAACAAATTATCGTTAGTTTCTCTGAGCTATCTGTCAAAATATATAAACAAAAGAGAAAACACCAAAATTATTTAGTGAAAAAAAAATAAAAAACCAACATTTTAAACAAATATATGTTAAATACATATATTTTTTCAATAAAAATGGGAAAAAAGAAAGATTGAAAAATATTGTGAAGTGTAGAAGGTTATCTTCAGAAGAAGGTTATTCTTCTTTGAAGAATAAAAATTGTGTTTCAGAATTCTTGCCGATCAACCAGAGACGGCCATACAACTTTTAAAGGAGTTGCAGATTCTAAATGTGGTTGAACTGTCTCTAAACTGTGATAGGATGAACTGGAAAATAGTAAGCGGGGAAAAATATTTAAGTTGATGATAAGTTGAAAACTGTGTAAACTTTTTAGGATAGATCTTCAAGTTTCTGGGAGAGAGATTGTCAAGATGCTGATGATTCTTTCTTCAAAAGAAACTTAAGGATGAATAGAATCACCTTTAATAAATTATGTGCGCTCCTGCCCAGAGACTTGCGCCGAGCAAATTTGTCGGCGGCGGCGGCTACAATTGAAAAGTTTCGGCGGCGGCTTTAAGTCGGCTGTCAGCCGAAATATGGTAAAGTTTCGGCGGCGCCTTTATGTCTGCTGTGATCCGAAATGACATAAATAAAATGACCCTCGTTGCTCCACTATGTTAAAGGGCCTTAGATCTCTGCAGCACATATGCACAAGCAGACGTGCGTTAGTAAATTTTTCGGAATCTGCATTTTTAGAATTTCCTGGCAATATGGATTTTGTTTTGGCATTCGAATTTTACAAATCTTTTGACTTTACGTCTATACCATGATCACGTAAATAGTTACAAAGGTTTGATGTCGATGTAGAAACTCCAAACCTGAAAATATTTCGCATTTTATAACACTTACAAAACAATTATCAGAAATAAATATTCAAAATAAAATTTCCCGAAAAATTTGGCTAAAAACTAATTAAAATTGGTGTTTCAATTATTGTTTTGGGAAAATATCCTTTTAATTATCTTTAAATTTAATTCCGGGATAGAAATAATATATGTATGTACCTACCCCTTCAAACCCATGGGGGACTCATCAAAGCAAACTTTACACATATGATACTTTTTAGCACAGGTTTATTTCTAATAACCATTTAATCAAAATGGTGCCAAGCTATGGACCCTGCTGAATTTTTTGTTTAAAATGATTTGGGTTGTTTCTTTAATTGTTGTTTTAGTGGCTAGTATTTTTATGTCATTGTCAATACCATTAAAAATAGCAAGTCGTCATCGGAATCAAATGTAACTCATTTAAATTATTATTTAAATTTTGAAAGAAATTTGTAATTTTTTGATTCTCCATTATAATTTTTTGTCTTTTAAAAAATTTAACGTAAAGTTAAAACTGTTACTACATACATATATAATTGGCCATTACAACCCTTCAGTCAGGATTACGACCTAGCTTCTCACACCACTTATGTTGTGTGCGTTAATTTTATACATAAGTGGCGGGACCTATAGTTTAAAGTCGATTCCGAACGACAGATTTTTGAGAAGTTTTTCATGGCAATTTTTACTTTCAGAGTCTTTGCCAGAAATCTGCTGAGAGGAAGTCGCCGAAGAAATATTTTTTCGTTTTGATGTCTGACCTGGGATTCGAACCCGGGCCTTTTGTCTAATAAGCCAACAAACTACCCACTAGACCACAGCGACTTCATAAAACTGTTACTACATTGACCAAAAACAAGAAAGGGTGTTCAAAATCATCATATCAAAAAATTAAAAATTTTTCTATTAGCATATCACAAAATGAACAAAAAACTTCTTTAATGTGTTTAAGTCAAGTAAAATAATAATATATAAATATCATATTTTATATATAATTAAAATTTATTGTATTAAAAACATATTTTCATATATTTTAATTTCTTACATACATAAAACGGCGGCTGAATTTAAGCCGACTTAAGCCGAAAAAATTTTCGGCGGCGGCGGCTTTTAAATTTTGTCGGCGGCTCGGCTTAGCCGGCTGTAAGCCGATCGGCGCAGGTCTCTGCTCCTGCCCGACCTCAAGAAAATCGAGACAAATATGCGAGAAGCAATACCTCTGGAGAAGAAGGTTGCAATAAGTTTATACGCGTTAGGTTCATCCGCAGAGTATCGCACAATTGCAAACATGTTCGGTGTGGGAAAATCAACCATATGCGCAATCCTTGTCGAGTTTTGTGCCGAAATATGGAGAGTTTTGGGTCCAATATATTTAAACAATTTTCCATTAATACGTGAAAAAATACAGGACTTGGTAAAAGAGTTTGAAATACTGGGATATCCTCAATGCATGGGGGCTATTGGTAAGTTCATAGTGCTCTTGATGTTACCATTGTTCAACCTTTATTTATATTAATTATTTTTAGATGGATGTCACATTGAGATTCATCCATCTCAGGATGGATGCATTGTGGTTTTCATTTCATCGGCAGTATAGTGGAAGCCATTTGCTTCCATTTCTGCTGCCATTTCAAGAAGTATGTGGCTATTCTTGCGACATCCACGTAACTCCTTTATCCTATCGGGCCATATTTCAATAAAAGCTTTCTCCCCGCTCTCTTCCCATTTGTTGGCACTTTTTCGCTTGACTTCAAATATAAAAAATTTTATAAAAATATATATTTAAATAATATTTTTAATTTAAATTACCTTTTTGATCCATTTTTTAAACAAAACAAACTAAAAAGAGCGCACTCAAAAAAAAAAGTAAACGTCAAAATGAAACTAGAATGACCGTCTGAACACCAGTGTTCGCAATCGTGTTGTTCTTCTCAAATAAAGAAAAAAATTTTTTAATGCACCTTGTAAGAGGGTGACATTCTTTGTAGAAAAAAAGAAACACCATAAGCATGTAATTATAAAAATATGGAATGAATTACATGAAGAAGCAAGAAGGAATCAAAAAGTATGCCACTGGACTACTATTTGCTTAGAGTTATGTACCATTCCGTCGAATGTTTTCTTTTGTTAGTATTATTTCTCAGAATCTATTTGTTTTTGTATGAAATTATTACTCAAGTGTTAAGGTAATTGGTCATTATAACCCTACAGTCAGGATTGCAAACTAGCTTATTACATCACCCACGTTGTGCTTGTTAATTTTATCCATGTACAGGCGGCTCCTACTGTTTAAAGTCGACTCCGAAAGGCAGATTTTTTTGAAATTTTCCAAAGATTTTGCCAAAGACCTGTTAAGAGAAAGTCGTCGATACCATCACTGTTAAATTTCAATTATGATTAGTAATCAATAACATTACTTTTTAGAAGTAATCGTAATGATTATAAAATTCTATGAATAATTTTTTCGAATTACTAATTGAACGACAATATAATCAAAAAATAATCAGGATTACTGGCGATTTGTCTAATAATCAAAAAGAATCATAAATAATCCAAAAGTAATCAAATCCTTTAAAAAAATTATTTTCAAATTCTTTTGATTATTTTCAAATATACAAAAGTAATCGAAAAGTAACCAAATTGTTTTCAAAAATTCAAAAAGAATTTAAAAATAGTTATTGATAACGATTTGATTAGTTTTGGATTACTTTTGATTCTTTTCGATTATTAGACTAATCGTCAGTAATCCTGATAATTTTTTGATTACATTGTAATCGTAATCAGTTATTAACTATTTTAACCAAAAATAATCGTAATTGTAATCATTATTTCACCATTCAAAAAAAGTAATCAAATTACTAATCATTACGATTCCTACTTTACAGGTATGGTCGAGACTATGATAAGATTTAGAATTTGCCTTCACATGATCTAAAGGTGCTAATTAACAGTGATTTTACTGAGGAGTCTTAAAAATAAAAAAAATTCGAAAAACATTTTTAGCTTTTACGTTATTATTGCTACACCATATTGTTAGCACTCCTGTCCCACTGTGCCATATAATATAAGTAAGTAAGTAGTATTTAGTTTATTAAGTAGGTGTGGCGGTTGTACAATTTGAATTATAATTGCAATACGATTTTTATTTTGCCAGCTCTTTCGCTGGAAATATATGTACGTACGTATGTATGTATATACGGTGTCGTACATTGTGAATAAAAGTAGTACAGGTTTTTGATAAATATAAAAATATTGGCAAAAATTAATTAAATATTTTCCAAATGAATGAATAGACAGATGGTCATTTGAAATGAAACTCGGAATATAAAACAATGTTTCGAATATAGTAACAGCAACAACAACGATAAAAGGTAAAAATACTTAAAAGCTGACATACAAAAAAACAAAAGCTGGAAAACTATAGTCTGGGAGCGACTCTGTAACTGTAAGTGTAACGTCGATAACGGCATTCTCGATTACAGTGTTAATGAGGTTAGCTAGCCATGGTAAAAATCATAAAAATTTGCAAATAATGTAACAAATTTGATATAGGAAGTGGGGGAAAGAGCGACAGGCAGTATATATTTTAGATTTTTTTTGCCACTTTAACTAGCAAAACAGTTGAGTTGTGTCAAAATCAATTAAAAAATATTCAAAAAATATTTTTAAAATCTTTCCGAGTTACAGTTGGGGAAGTTAAGAAGAATAAAAATGAAAACAAATTCCGTTTTTAATTTCAATAATAAAAACCCTTTAAGATTTCGTTTCTTTATTTTGTATCAAATATTTCAAACTGAATGTGTGTGTCTATCTTCCAACTAACCAAGGAGTGGTGGACAACTTCTCTTCAACACTCACACTCTGGTCAAGTGAGTAGTAGCAGCACTCTTTAAGTATCGGTTTTACATTACACAAGTTCAAGTAATTTTTTTTTTGTTTTTTGTTTTTTGCCAAAGCAAGTGTACAAATGTTTGTAGATCTGTATTGTTTGTTGTATTTGTTATACGCCATCTTAAAGTTTAACCATAAATCGTCTTTGTCAGTTCATTTAAAAGATGTCAGACAACTCTGACATTCTACAGACAATTGATTGACATTTTAAAAGTTTAGCAGGCGGGTTCACCTCCAACGACACTACTACCACTATCATCTTTACTACTAGACCTACTACAAACTAACGTCATTATCTTGAACATCAGGAGTGTCTTCTTCTTCTTTTTCTTCTTCTTGCACATACAACGTACATGGTCACATGGCTGACTGTTGGTATTGAAATGGATTTCTGTATGCATTTTCTTGCCCAGTAGTTGTCTTGTCTGAGTGTTGTGTTGTGTTGTCTTTCCTCCTTCAAACTGGTTTTCTCAATGACAAACAAGTTGCATGCGAACATGAAATGCATTATTATGGGAATTCAATTAAGAGGGCAAAATCAATGAAACTTACAAATGAATATCCTTGCATATACCTTGGATAATCCTTTAATATTGTCATTAGTTTAACGTTTAAATAAAGCAAAGAATGTTCGAGGTATTCATGTCATAATGTGTGGAATGTAGCATCGTTCATATGCATAGCGCCCAGATAAATGAAGCATCAAATCGTCAAATATTTGAGAAGAAATCGTCAAAGGCGTTCATTGAAACCGTAAAAAAATCGTCAGAAAAATTTTAAAGTTTTTAAAAACAGAAACATGCAAAGAAAAATGTCCAGCAGCAATAATATTACATCATCTATACCCATGAAGATGATGTGAAGTCGCCGTGGTCTAGTGGGTAGTGTGTTGGCTTATTAGACGAAAGGCCCGGGTTCTAATCCCAGGTCAGACATCAAAACGAAAAATATTTCTTCGGCGACTTCCTCTCAGCAGATTTCTGGCAAAGACTCTGAGAGTAAAAATTGCCATGAAAGCTTCTCAAAAATCTGTCGTTCGGAGTCGACTTTAAACTGTAGGTCCCGCCACTCATGTATAAAATTAACGCACACAACATAAGTGGTGTGAGAAGCTAGGTCGTAATTCTGACTGAAGGGTTGTAATGACCAATTATGTATGTATACCCATGTATGGTGTAACTATTAGGGAGTTAGAATATCTTGACGTTATGGGAATGGAAAATCAGTGTGATGTTCGCTGACACAATAAATACTTCACTTCAACTGATCTTCTTACTACCTACACCATTTATAACCGACCGATAATGGAGTATAACTCTTGTATATGGACTGGTCCTTAAAGTCTACCTTGAGGCTTCGCGATCGAATAATGAAGAGGCCGTAGTAACTCATTAGAGCATCGTTGCAATTTAGTGTCCATAAACATTGGCTCCTCCCTTCCTCCTTTCCATAACATATTTTCCCAGTTCCAACACAATGCACTGCATGAGTAGGGGCCATACCCTGAGCGGTGGTCTTACGAAAAAAAAGAGAAAATTATGGGACATGCCTTAATCCTTCCGATGGTAATATTAGAAGCTACAATAAAATTTTAAAATTGTCTGCAACGTCAAAATGACGATAAATCGTCAACTCTGCCAACTAAGTTTATATACCAGCCACGGCTTCGCTGGGTGTCTGGCGCTTAAAAGCAATCTGAATTTGACCGATTGCATGGCTAACATTGGCTTTAAGAACCGCTATGGTTTGTGGCTTATTCTCATACATTTATGAATTAAGAAAGTTCTAATGCAAAAAAGTTTAACGCGTTCAAGTCGGGACCATGACTTCAAATCCGTTGCGCAGAATATCCAAAGTGGCATAAGTTGTATGATACGTAGCGCCGTCTTATTAAAACAATACTTCGTTGGAGTTCAAACCATCTAATTCAGACCAAAAGCAGTTGTCGTCTTGATGTCTTGCTTGACTTTGGCACTGTTGGTTAAGCTGACTTATTAGTCAGCTTTAACAAGATGGCCGTTATCAAATGTCAAAGTCCGGAACTCCCTGCTGCAGACATAGCTGCGATATATATTTGATTTTAAAGCAAAGTTCAATAAGACACCCATATAGCCTTGCTTTCACTGAAACGTGTATTTCATTGTAATGCTTGTGGATCGTGCAATTTTGTAGGAAATATAATCCTTTTTGAAATCACTACCTCGAAATTGGTTATACCTATCCAGAATAATAAGATCGAAGTCATGGCTCGAGAACAGAGGACTCAGACTCGCAACGGAGAAAACAGAGTTAATGCTTCTTACAAAGAAGTGTACACCGTTGGAAATTGACATCGCAACATGCGGCATTCGACGACTGACGTTCTGGGCTTAGATACAACACGCTGCAACGAAGGCAGCTAAGGTTACTTCCTTGCTTAGCGGGCTTATGGCCAATTTTGGTGATCTTATTAAGAGCAGACGCAGATTGATGATGCCAATAACGGACTCTATTTTGCTTTACGGCAGTGAGGTCTGGCCAGAGGCATTGAAGACCGACTGTGGCAGGAAAATTTTATCATCAGTACAACGAACCGCTTAGAGTGGCATCGGCGTATAGGACTGTATCTAAGTCAGCAATACAAGTAATTAGTGGTGTAATACCCATAGCTCTACAAGGCAAGCGAGCGGAAGAGAGTATGGGAGGCTAAAAATGTGCACGGAGAGACAGTAAATGTCGAAGACACCAGAAAACGAACCATACAACAATGGCAGGGGAACACTGAGACGAGTGGTAAAACTTTTCCCAGATATTACCCTCTGGATGGAGAGAAAACTTGGTGAGGTTAGCTACTATCTGACACAACTGTTATCTGGACACGGTTATTTTTGTAAGTAACTGTTCGAAATTAGGAAGGTAACACGACCAAATTCCATCTATGATGATTGATGATGCGGAACACACTTTCTTTCACTGTGAGAGATGGAGATTGGAAAGAAGAAATCTTGAGGCTAAAATGAGGGCCTGTACTGTCGGGAACTTCTGCGATGTGATCCTGAACAGCGAGGATAATTGGAACAGCATAGCCTGCTACGCTGAAGTCTTGCTGAAATCGAAGAAAATTGACTTGGATAAAAGAAGTAGAGTATATGTTTAAACATCTTCTTGGAATTTTTTTGCGCAATCCGGGTATGAATGTAAAGACTCCACTTGGCAGTAATACCACGGAAGTTCCGCAGTGGGCAAAAGAGGTGGATATTTAGTGAGTGAGGGCCCCACACACGGCGGATAATGACGACTACCCCTATGGTGCGGTTAGGTACATTTACTCCTCCACAGCGTAAACAAAAAAAAAAATAATAATCCATTTAATATGGGCCATTAGGCGATTATTATATAATGACACAAAATATGGAACTAGATCACAGCTGACACTGAACGGGTCATACAAATTACCTAACTACGTCAGCATATACAAGGCGGAGGTTTTTGCTATTCAAGAAGCTGTACGCACGATTTAAACCAGGCACCTTCCTTTTGATTAAATATATGTGTGGGCTTTCAGCATGTACACACATATGTACATAATTGGTCATTATAACCTTTTCAGCTAGCTAGCTTTTTAGCTCACTAATGTTGTATGTATTAATTTTATGGCGGGACCTACAGTTTAAAGTCGATTCTGAATGACAAATTTTTTGTGAGACTTTCCTCGGAGTTTTTACCAAAAAATCTACTGAGAGGAAATCGCCGAAGAAATATTTTTTCATTTTGATGTCGAGCTAGGGTTTGAACTAGGGATGCCAATCGGGAAATCCCGAATTCCGAAATTCTGGGATTTTCGGGATTCACAAAATCCCGAATCCCAGGATTTTTAAAAACTTGTCCCGGGATTATTCTGGATTTTCGGGATTGTGCATTCATATGTATTTTGACCCTACAAAAGGTCATGAAAAAAATTCTATATCACTTGACTTCGATAATAGCATCTCAGATGAGGAAAACCCTACTTCCAGTGATAACAAATTATTTGAATTATCGAATAATGCAAAAGCCCTATAAAACGAATTAAAAGGGTAACTGAATTAGACACTCTACTGTCCAAAGAAATAGATTTATTTACATCCGGAGGTGGTAGAGGTTAAAACGTCAAGATGCATACGGCTATCTTGGAACTATTTTACTAACAAATGTTGATTGCGAGAAGTGTTTTTTAACGGCAGGGTATGTTGACGACAAAATTTGTTCAGGCCTATCAGATCATATTGTTGGAATCCAAATAATTTTCTTAAAACTAATGCATTTGCATATGATGAATAATATTTATTTTTGTTAATTTACGTTTTTTTTCTTGCTCTTTTTATATTTTATTTTCAATGATATATAATTCTGATATACATAATTGGAATAAAAATGATTTTGTTAACGAAATATTTTTATTATTAAGAGAAAATCGCGATTTTTCTCGTGATTTTTCGGGATTTTTGGATCCCGAATTATCCCGAAATCCTGGGATTTACAAACTCCCGAATCCCGGGATTTTTAAAAATCGATCCCGTTTGGCATCCTTAGTTTGAACTGAGATTACTGCACAGTAAAGCGTCAATAAAACTGGGTTCCGAGCCAGAAGGTGGATCAATTGGCTCGGAGATGCGGAGGAAGCCACGTTAGAGGAATACTTTTTCAAATTGGAAAAGGCAGAATTCGAGTTTCTGAATTTCATAACTGCTTACCTCAGTTTGACAAGAGAACGGTTCACAATTTAACAAGAATTCTGACGGGACACAGCACTGTTGGCCATTTCCCTGACAATAATAAAATTATACGCATTTATATTTTAACTTTACTTAACTTAAACATAATTTATTTTAGACAAAAACCTTAATATCTCTAAACACGAAATTTCGACTTAAGCTGTTATTATTTAATGTCACAGAATTCATTATAAAACTGTCGAAAGGTAGCTTGAGTTTATTTATTCCATCGCCGCTGAGGCAAATTGTTTCTTATTTGCTGTCTTTCTTGTAGCATACAACCGCCCGTCTAAGAATTTAAAAAACGTTTAAATATGAGTTCGTTAATTGCTAACAAAATAAAAACAAATATGGGTCTTATTTCAACTAAACTCTCTTTATAGTCCACACTCCTTTTGTGCCACTGTTCACACTTAACTGATACAACAATAATTGCTTGTTCACTATTATTGACACACAACTATTAGCTATTCTGCTCGGAACGGATATCTTTAAACCGCGACTGACTAATTCACAAGCAACTTGTCTTCACGCAAGTCTGACTGAATTCTAACTGACTGATTGCCCGCTTTGTCTTGCCTTTTTTATGCGAACGTTTTCAGTTTGATGATGATTCTTGACGTGGAATGTTCGGGGTCTTGAATTCTCGAGAATTCTTTGCCACTACATTGCTTGATGTTGCGTTTGCTTACTTGTCCATCCCTCATGCTTGTTGTTGTTGGTTTATTTGGAAGATGTTCGATTTACATATGGTTAGGGTGGCTTTTGTTTTTATTCTTTTTAATGTTAAACGATATTAGGTCGTTTCCCTTTTGCGTAACAATATGTAGGCTTCTATGTCATGTGGTGAAACTTGATCAATTAAATATTTCGACATTTTTGTTAAAAATACTGATAAATTTGATTGCAAAATTTAAATTTCTTTAAGTTGTAATTATTTGAATAGCATTCACTGTACGCACTCCATATTTTTCTAAGGACTTAACGTACCCGACCCATTCTGGTCAAATACTTATGTGACCACCTCAAACCCATTTTGTATTCATCATTTCTTGAAAAATATTTTTTTTTGTTTTGAATTTTAAATTCTTTTTTTTTTTCTCTCTCTTAAATACTGGTCCGATGTTTTGTTTTGTTTGGTTTGTCTGATTTGTATGTTTTTTTTTTTGCATCTTAAGAGTCTGTAGTTTCATAGCATTTTTCCTCTGTTTTTTTTCTTTTGTTGTTGTAATTTAAACATGTTCGTTCCTTTATTTCAAAATAAAATTTCTGACAGAATTTATTTTATTTGCTTAAGAAAGAAATGTAAGAATGAATGAAAATAAAAAAAAAAAATGAATAGGAAAAAAAAATAATATTTTTGTTCATTATTGTCTACCATTTATGAACACACACACACAAAAATACCTACATACATACATATATGTACTTAGATTTTGATTTTAAACGTAAAATGTAATGATTTTACACTGTGATGTATTTGTGTAAAGAAAAATGCTCTGCTTTTAAATTAGAGGGCATTTAGGTTCATTAGGTTTCTTATAATTTTCTCAATAGAACATTGGACTTTGATCAATAATCGCATCGCAATGGCAACCTTAAAGTTTATATTAAAATTTCGTTTATGTTGCCTTACAGCAGCAGTGTTTTCCAGACAAAGGTCATGGAAATTGTGTGGTCGAATTCTCTCTGAAAATCTTTTGATTTGATAGGATAGTCCGATTGCGTTGAATTGTAGTCTCAACGTCCCGCATTGTTCACGAATATGGAGGATATGTCAAAGAAATATTGTTACGTTTTAACTTTTAAAAAACGTTATAAATATGAGTTCATAGATTGCAAATAAAATAAAAATAAATTTGTGTTTAATTTTTATATCAATTCTTTATTGTCCGCACTAGTTTTGTGCCACTGTTCGAACTTATACCACGTATACAACAATAACTTCCACAATATGTACTTGATCATTGTATTTCTCTGCTTACAACCTTTTTGTAAGCAACAACACACTTGTTCGATATTTTTCTTTGCTCACAACCTTTTTGTAAGCACTCACTTCTGCTCGCGTAACACTAACAACAGGTTTCTTCATACGCAACTTGTCAACACGCAAGTCTGACTGAATTATATTTCGATCTCTTGTCTTCACACACAACTGATTGAATTCTCACTAAATTGAACGTGACGTCGTCATATACGACTAACTTAATTCGAACTCCATCATTGTTCGCTTGGTCTTGCCTTTTATATCGCTGAATCAACAATGTGCTAAATGCTCTCGAAGGAGAATGACGGAACGATCCAAAAATGTAAACAACTTGTTTTCATTATTGTTGTTTTTTCCTTGTTTACTTCTTTGTTTGCTGCACTTTGTTGTTGGTTGTTTACAAATTTTATCTCTTATATTTTTTTATGATGATGTTGTTGCTGTATTTTTGTTTATTCTTTGATCATGCAAACAAGTCCATTCTTTTTGTTGCCATATTTTGTTTATTATTTTTACAACACCATTTCCACTTTCGTAACAATGTCATACCATTCATAAATAATTTTTCTAATACAATTGAATCACTGATGAGCTGGACAATGCCCCTTTTTTCCGACATAGGTACTCCGATTGCCTCATTTAAATTGGATGTTATACACGTTTCACAGGGAGGTTCATTCTCATTGATACGTTCTTAATTCGCATTTTTGACAATCTTTAACGAGATCCCTACTATAAGGAAGGTTGCTACACATGTGTTGTTAAGAAGACTGACTCACTTCTATTCTTAAATCACATCCACCGCACAATCCCACTTCCTGACATACTTTAACGAGCTCTTTAATGTAAAAATTGGTGCAATAACGAGTTTGTTTTGGCGTTGCATATTTTCCTCCAGAAAATGTTTAGTATTGATTGTGGAAATAGGACGGACCTTCCGTTAGCGGGTATCAGCCGTTTACATGCAAGTTCACTCGATGACCATATGGCTCATTGTGTTACTAAGTGTGAGATAAACACTTTTGTCATAATTCTTTAGTGGTGGGTTTAAATCATCCTGAACTTCGGCCACTTTCCTTAGTGACACGTTCGCTATCATACCCAGATCTTCAAACGTAATGTCACCCACTCGCATAAAAGCTATTATACCGACTCTGTTTCCTTCCCATTATGGCTTCTACAGTAAGTCTGGTGGAAAAGACCTAGTTAGTCAGCGAAATTTCCAAGAGAATTAGAATTCTTGTCAGAATTCAAACCGTTCTCTTATCGAACTCATGTAGTTCTTTGGCTTTCCTTCTATCCATTGCTGGACACATCACCTTTGAAACTCAGCAGCCAGATATGTTGGACCCCTAGTTTTTTGAATTTCGAAACGTATTCCTCCGCGGACATCTCCGATTCCTTCTGTGTCAGTTCGTCTACCTTTTCGATCCCCTCTATGAGATCCCACTGGTTCAAAATCCTGAACTGAAATGTGCTAATACGCTCGATTAAAAACCAATGTGCATCAAAATCTGATAGACATTTAATAAAAAAATCACTTGAGTATTGTGTTAAACAACTTACGTTTTGAGTAAAGGTATTGTTACGAAAAACAAAAAAAAAAAAAAAAACAAGATACTGTTGTTTTGTTTTTATAACGCTTAACATTAAAATTATAAACAAAAGCTACGAGACTAAAACAATGCAGTAAATAAACCTGTTTACAAATTATTGTACTGCTTAATATAGCGACAAACACCAGCATAAAAAAATGGTAAATAAGTAAACAACAATCCACAAACAGCACATACATACATACATAATTGGTCATTACAACGCTTCTGTCAGGATTATTAACCTAGTTTCACACACTACTTATGTGGTGTGTGTTAATTTTATACATAAGTGTGGCGGGACCTACAGTTTAAAGTCGACTCCGAACGACAGATTTTTAAGAAACTTTTCATGGCAATTTTATTTTTACTCTCAAGAGTTTTTGCCAGAAATCTGCTGAGAAGAAATCGCCGAAAAAAATACTTTTTGTATTTTATTTTGATGTCTGGCCGGGGACTCAAACCCTGGCTTTACGTCTAATAAGCCAGCACACTACCTACTAGACCACGGCAACTCACCACAAACAGCACAACAAGAATAAATGTAAACAACGATGTATACAATGTAAACAACGATGTTAAAGTTTGCATTGTCAATATCGTTGATGTTAAAGCTTACATTGTAAAGATCGTTGTTTACATTTATAGAGATTTCCAGAAGGCGATTCATTAGACTGAGAAGGCAAAGCAGGCAACGAAGTTAGTGAAGTTTAGTCAGTCTTGTGTGAAGACGCGGTGTGTTTGAAAAGAGTAACCGTGGTTTTCAGATCTCCGTTGCAAAATCTATCGAACAATTGTTAGTAATTGTAATTGTTTATGCAAAGAGCGTAAACAGAGGGATAACAAACAAGGAAATTATTCTTGTATACATAAAGTTTTGAACAGTGACACAGAGAATCGTGCAAATAGTAAAGAATTTTAATTAAAACTTAACACAAATTTATTTTTATTTTACTCTACGAGCTCATAATTTAAAGGTTTTTTTAAAGCAAAAAACGTAAGCGTATGATGAGGATAAATGTTCGTTTTAATAAATCTTTTAAATCAGAGCACAAAATTACAGTAATTTCTTTCAAACGTTTAGAAAGAAGTGTTCAATTGCTGCATAGTGTTCCGATGAACATGTATGAATGAGTGTGTGTTCATTACATAAGAAATAATAAATATTTGAAGGGAGCAAATTTACAAAAAACGAGAAAAAGATGAGAAAAAGAGAGCCGAAACAAAAAGTGTAGATTTAATTTAAAAATTGACTTCTTTTGTTGGATGATGGCTGTTGGTCATAATGTCGAAAGATTACTTGGACTATTACAACAAAAAAAAAATTTCACATGTTTTGTACACATGCAGAGATGCAAATAACACATACTCCCATATGTAAGTATGTATGTACGATGGATTTTCTTTTTATTTTTTTAGTTTGCATTGAAGAAATTGCATGCGTCAGTGATTTTTCTTATGCAAAATAAACATACCAAAAAAATATTTATTATTTCCAGAGTACATATAATTTTCTTCATACATACGGTATAAATTTAATTTATAAGAATGGTAGAGTTGTATTAAAGAAAAAAGAAATCTGAATAGATTTTCGTATAAGAAATTTTCGACAGATGGTTATCAAAAAATATTTTTCAGTTTTCAATTCCTGTCTTGTTGAATTTTTTTTTTTTACTTTTTTTTAATTTTTTTCTTTGGTAGTCCTCACTAGCAAATTGTGTAAATTACTCGTACAAGTTCATCTGTTTATGATGTTTTATTAAATTGATTTTAAATCTTTGCTGTCATTTAAAATTTTTCTTTCCAAATTCTATTCTTTCTTTTTTTTTTTTTGGTATATTTTTAGCCGATTTCATTTTGGTCAATTAAAATAAATTCTTTTCGTTTTTTTTTCTTCTTATTTGGCTACATGTCGCTCAAAAAAATGTTTTTTTTTTCCAAAAAATAAATTGTTTATGCCCAATGCAAAAAACTGCCTGCAATAATTGCTGTGCATTTTTATTTATAAATTTTTGTTAATTTTGCTTTAAATCACTGTCGAACTGACATCAATGCAAACTGACTTTAGAAAAATTAGTTCGAAGTTGTCATGTTAATTTAAATTTTTTTTTTATTTTTCATGTTAAAAAATCACCGCCGTCGTAGAAAAAAATATGAAAAACATTGCCCAGCCTTTGGGTTTGTGTATTAAATAAAGCAGGTTTAATTAAAATATTTTATTATAACAAGTGTTTAGTATTTGTTCTTGTTCTTGTTTTTGTTTAACATTCTTTCCAATAAAATAAAATAAAATGTAAAGTAAAGTAGAATTTCTGGTAGACTGGTACCTACTACCATACTTATCAACCAATTAGTTCAAGTTGTTGAAAAACAACCAGAGATTATGAACCTTAAAAAAATTTACTGCGATAATACAATGTGAAGCCGTAGTTGCCTCGCATTTAGTGTGTTGGCTTATTAGATGTCAGTTCAGTCATCGACTATATAGTAAAACGAAACACGAAAAGAATATTTGATCTGTACATCCCACCACCCATGTATTAAATTAATACACACAACATAAGTGGTGTAAGAAGTCAGGTCGTCATTCTGACTGAAGGGTTTGTAATGACCAATAATGTATGCGTAAGAGACCAGCATTAATTGCACCCATAAAGTTGTTTTTTTTTTCTTATTATTAAACCTGCACTCAGGGGATGACCCCTACTCATACAGTGCATTGTGGAAAGAGGGAAAATGCGAACGGTAAGTAAACGAGTTGCTGCTAGGTGACTATAAAATGGCCAGTGCTATACCGTCACCATTAGACAGTATACAGCAATCGTCCTTAAGAAGCCCGCAGTTTCTCAATCCACTTATGTTGTGTGTGTTAATTTTATACAGAAGTGGCGGGACCTACAGTTTAAAGTCGACTCCGAACGACAGATTTTTGAGAAATTTTTCAAGAATATATGGAAGTCAACAACATTGAAATTTATCAATGGACTCTGCTTTATTCATACTCTCTAGAAGGATGATTTATAAGTAAATGTTGCAATGAATATGCATACAACTCATGCCAAAACTTTATAAGAATACTTATAAATCATTTAAGTGACTCGAATCATTCATCAAAATTCATCTTAGTTGTAATTGCGTTTACAAACAAGAAAAAAGACGAACAAGCAAAAAAAGACAGCGCAACATGCAAAGCAAACATGTAGCATGTAGTGGAGAATCTAAGGGCTGATCTTGATGATAATATGATTTGCATTGTAGTTTTACTTGATCATAGTAAAGCTTTCGATACATTTGAACACTCCATATTATTAAAAAAACTGGAAAAACTTTTCTGCTTCTCAGAAACAGCTTGAAGATTATTACGTTCATATCTGACAGATCGATCTCAGATTGTATCTTATAATGGAACATATTCTGAAAGCCTTGATGTTAATAGAGGTGTTCCACAGGGCTCAGTGCTTGGGCCCCTATTATTTTGCTTATATATTAATGATTTACCAGATACTTTGGAACATTGTAGAATACATATGTATGCGGATGATGTCCAAATATGCAACAGCGGTTCTTTAAATGGAATTAACACATGTGTCAATAACATAAACTCTGATTTGCAGAAAATAGATGTCTGGGCAAAAAATAATGGACTTTGTATCAATCCCACAAAATCGAAGTGTATTTTAATAGATAGAAGTAACAGAAAGATTAACGACGATATTCAAATTGAAATAAATAATAATTTAATAGAGTTTGTAAGCTGTTCGAAAAACTTAGGTTTTATTTTTAATAATAAACTGACATGGTCCAATCACATTGCTTCTGCTGTGGGTAAAATTTGTGGTATGTTGAGAAATCTTTGGGCTGTAAAATGTTCAACACCTTTTAAAATCCGAATGCTGCTTGCGAAAACTTATTTGTTACCAGACCTTTTATATGGCTGCGAAATTTATGCAAACTGTGATGCAAATGACTTGCGGAAATTGAAGGTTGCTTATAATAATATTGCAAGATATATCTTCAATCGAGGAATACGTGATTCCATATCCGTGTTCTCATACTAGATTTGCAATATGTGTTTTGAAAATCTTTTAAAATTTAAAAGTTTGATATTTTTACATAAAATACTTTATACTGCACAACCGACTTACCTGTATAGAACACTAAATTTCGGCAGATCGGCTAGGGGACTGGTATTGATTCAGCGAAAATATAAAACTGCCCTTTGTGAACGTCAGTTCTTTATTTATTGCACTCGACTTTGGAACCAATTACCGAAGAGAATTCAAATAATTAGCAACGCAAACAGATTTAACATTGAACTTTCGAAATATTTTCGTTAATGACTAGTTGAAGTACAGTGTAAAACCAAATTAATACATTAAATTATTTGTAATCTTTTTTTTTAACTTACTTTTCTTAATTTAATTTGTATTTATATTTAATTATTAAAATATTTTTTAAAATTTATTTTCTTTGTATGTAATCATTAGCACTTTAATTTATTATTGTTGTGCTAAATTTTAAATAAAATAAGATAAAAATAAATAAACAATCTTTTAGTGAGTATTGTAGTGTCCGTATGCGAATCATACTCATTTTGTGATTCTTGTATATGTTGAGTTATAGAGAGTCGAAATCAGCAACATCATACGTGTTGTTAAGTATGAAAATGATGAGTACTTCAAACTTTGAATATGTAAGTAGAGGTTCCACGATATTGTACGTTTTTACCTTTTTAAAAATTTAAATTCTTTATTGTTCGCAGAATTTTTGTGTGCCACTGTGTCCAATCTGATGTATACAATACAATACACGCATACGTAATTGGTCATTACAACCGTTCAGTCAGAATTACGACCTAGCCTCTCCGCTGAGAGCAAGCCGGCGAAGAAATATTTTCGTTTTGATATTTGACCTAATATTTGAACTCGGGCCTTCATTCTAATAAGCCACCACACTACCTACTAGACTACGGCGACTTCAATTTTTCCTAAACGTGATTTAAATTTAGTCGCCCTAGCCTAGTAGGTGCGATTTTGGCTATTTAGAGGAAAGGTCTTGGTTCAAGTTTTGGCTCAGACATTTCTAACAAAACGAAATATAAAAAAATGTTTCTGTCGGCGACTTCCTCTTAGCAATCTTGTGGCAAAAACTCTGAGAGTCAAATAAAATTGCAATGAAAAGTCTCTCATATTTGGATTTTTGGAGTAGACATTGAATTGCACACAATCAAACAACTTGAGTGGTGTGAGAATCTAGGTCGTAATCCTAGCTAAGGGGTTGTAATGATGAGTTAAATAAAGAAGATTTAAAACCCGGACTTAAAGATTTTCTAACGGTAAATTTGTATTTAATAGAAGCAGTTTTCTTTCTTTTAAATTCGAAAGGCTTTAAACTTAATGATGTAGTTAAGATAGTTACCTACGTTAATAAGGAATATAATAAAACCAAACACCTTATAGCTATGCTGTGTTTACAGTAGATCTGCAATACATGAAAGCTGTCATACGTATGAACTATATTGTTACGTTTTTAGTGTGTCGGCTTATTAGACGTAAAGCGAAGGTTCGAGCCCCAGGCCAGACATCAAAACAAAATATAAAAAAATTTCTTCGGCGATTTCCTCTCAGCAGATATCTGGCAAAAACTCTGAGAGTAAATAAAATGCCATGAAAAGTTACTCAAAAATCTGTCGAGATTAAACTGTAGGGCCCGCCACTTCTGTATAAAATAAGTGGTGTGAGAAATTAGGTCAATAATCCTGACTGAAGGGTTATAATGACCAATTATGCATGTATATGTTTTACCTTTTAAAAACGTTAAAAATATGAGTTGGTAGATTGCAAATAAAATAAAAATAAATATATGTTTAATTCCAGTTACACTCCTTATTGTCCCCATTACTTTTGTGCCACTGTTCGAACTTATACTACGTATACAATATGTGCTTGTTCGTTATTCTGCTTTGCTCACAACCTTCTTGTAAGTACAACACTTTTGCTGGCGTAACATTAACAACTATTTTCTTCACACGCAACTTGTCTGCACGCAAGACTGACGGAATTATAACTTGATCTCGTGTCTGCACACACAACTGATTAATTTCTCACTGAATTCAATGTGACGACCTCACACACAACTGACTTAATTCGAATTCCGTCATTGATCGCTTTGTCTTTGTCTCGAAGGAGGATGACGGCTTTCGGGAAAGATCAAACAATGTAAACAAGTTGTTTTGATTATTGTTGCTTGTGTGTCTTATATGCTTCTTCTTCTTTATTCGCTGCATTTTCTTGTTAGCTGTTTACATGTTTTATCCCTTATTTTTGTTAATTCAACGATCAAGCCTATTATTTTCGTTGCTATATTTTGTACTTATTCTTATTGATCACGTGATCAAGTTCATTGCTTTGTTTTTGAAGCTTTTGTTTATTATTTTAATTTCCTAACAATAATATGGGTTATGATGTATTACCAACTATGAAAATAATACTAGTCTACTAAACAATATATGGCTTTTCCATGCGTAGGTTTTTGTTATGCCTCTTTTAAGTAAAAATTTAGATTTCTATAGCATGAAATCGAAACTAATAACTAAGATCTGCAACCATTTATAGGACTTAGGAATTTAGATCAATTCTTCATTAAACTCCATTATACTCATCTTAAGATGAGTAGGCACAGCGTTTTAGCAATTGACCGGCTTTTGCCTTAATGACAGTCGTCACAACATACTCTGCGAACTACTTTTGGACTCACTTTTATCTTACCAGAATCCGAACCACTACTTGTAGAAAGGCTGCACTGCAGACATTGATCTACAGTTCATAGCAGGTACTAAACCCAATCCTCACAGCAGGTTACAGGTGCTCAAAAGAAACTAAACTTTTTAATGTAATTGGAATAAACTTAAAAACATTAGCTGTGGCATCTGAAGTCTTAATGTTGTCTCTGGTATTTAAAATATTGCAAAGTTTACTCTACTACTTCTTCATATTTACTACTCAGAGCAGTATTAGTCGTATACAGTACATCAGACACCATCAGTACTGAAGGCGTTTCAATGTTTTGTTGATTACACGGTGGGACAGTAAAAATACACCCCAGTAGCTACATAGCCCACAATGTTCAGTTAGTTGAGTAGAACTCAAAAATACATTTTTTATATTTCTTGAACCCTCCGAACTTGTTTTATTTGACAAAAACTTTTTTTTGACTTGACGTACAAATTTCTGGATTACTCAAATATTTTTGAACCGATTTCGAAAACTTAAATTTTGTTGCAAAGGGGAGAGATAGACCTTTTAAACGGCATACAGACATCTATTATTCGAACCTTTCCAAATTTTTTCAAGATTGTTCATTCATGGTAGCAAACGTATATACGTTAAGTGATAATATTCTTAATATTCTGTTCTCTTTGGAAGAGATTGAGTCATCATGTGATCAAATCGGCCACAAATTACCGCATTTATTATTTAAAGAGTTTAACAGTCGAGTGATCAAATAAAATTTTTGTTCAAAAATTTTCAGAATTTTTAAAGGATCTTTATTGTTTATCGAAAAGTGAGTCAATTTCACATTTGCATGACTTCCAGAAGTTGACAAATTTTTATGTTTGCAAATATTATTATTTCGCTTTGGCCAACTTCTGGTTGTCGCTCAAACGTGAAATTGGCAGATTATCCGATAAACAGTCAAGATCAAACGAAGTGCCAAGCTCTTTAATTCAGATAATGCACTTTAAGAATGTCATCACTTATTTCATATTTTTTAAGTAAATTTTGTAGCTATAAACGGACAAACTTGAAAAAATTTAAAAAAATTCGCATTTTCCAAGTTCACCTCATCAAATCTCATAGCATATTAAGTCAAATAATAGATACATGTCCACCGTTTTAAAGCTGCATCTCTCCCCTTTCCAACAGGATTTAAATTTTGAAAATCGGGTCAGAAATGTTTGAGTAATCAAGAAATTTGTATGTAAAGTCGAAAGAAACAGTTTTTGTCAAATAAAAAAAGTTTGGAGGGTTCGAGAAATATAAAAAAACTAGATGACCCGTGCGAATATTTCGCACCGTTAGTTGTCATTTTTGTAACATAAAAATAATTGCCAAAACAGCTTTTTACAACTTAATATGCATATTATATATAACTGACTTAGTAATAAACGGCATTATAGTAAATAGCGGTATTGCCAGAATGGATTTTAATACATACTATATTATGTAGAACTGCATTACTATTAAGCGAACCTGTATTACCACACTTGAACAAAAACATATATTCACAATGACAACAGTATTATTATGTAGTTTTATATAAAATATAATTTTTTCAATGAAAATATTAATTTTTCAATTTCTAATTATTTTTCGCCATTAGTGTTAGATATAAGCTTTAAAATGAGATATCGTTCATTAAATTTGATGCGGTGGTATGGGAGATATTTGCAACCGACAAAAAAAGTGCTTTAGAAATAATATATATGATGATTTTTTGAGTTCTACTTAACTAACTGAACAACGTCGACTTACTCGGATGTATTTAATTTTTTTATTTTGTCGCATAGTGTAATTTCGTCTTGATGAAAAATATTTCCAGTTTTAATGTTTTGATTCGGGAGAATCCGAATCCCATGTTATGTATGCTGTGGTATATTCTTGTCTTTTTCGGTGTAGTAGTAGTTGTGGTTGTTGTTGTTGCTGGTGTTGCTGTTTGTATTATGTTTTAGCCGCTTGTTTTAATTTCGATTCAATTGGCAATAATATATCTGTCTGTCTGTCGGTCTGTTCGGTTATATTTTTTAAATTGCCTTTCACAAATAATGGCATGGAAATGTATAATGCATGTGTGCAATAAACACCCTGATTGATTAATTGATATCACACAAGTTAATTGCATTTCTTTCTGATGTACAACGAGTATACTCGTACGAGTATAAATAAATAATTTATTGATTTTGTTGTTATTTTTGAAAATGTTTGGAATGGAGATTGTGTGAGCGAAAAAATAAAAGCACAAATGAACTGGTTTCTTACGATTTATTTATGCTCGTGCATATTTCTTTCCATTTTTTTTGGTTCGTTTGTTTTTGGTTTATATGCCATATCTGGAGGCAGAGGAATTTATGATCATTTAGGCCAGAAATCAATAATGAATGAATGCATGCGATATACCGCATTTCTCACAAGTAGTTGTTTTTTATGCTTAATTTTTGTTTATTGAAAATTAAAATAATGATTGGATTTATTTGAGATTGTTTGCAAATAAATGGGAAGTATACCCTGTTAATCGAAGTAGTTCAATTAATTTTATTTAAAACCAACTGTATCCTGCACATGATGCTGCGCCCGCAACTCAAATAAATTTGAAGGAAAGGCATAACACAAATGTCCAAATAATTTTGAATCATTTCACTGATTTTGTTTCCGGTTGTCCTGATCGCAATCGATCAGTTTCTAATCTTACTTGCCGTTGTTCAAGTGGTTCATGCGAACGGGTCTCAGTGACTTATACTTGAAGATTTTCAAGTCACAGTGCTCGTCTAATTCTGATGCTCGTAATGCTCTTTTCTTTTTCATTCATTTTGAATAATTTTCAGTGACGCAATCGATCGGAAATTAATCGCACCAATCTCAATCGACTCATATGTAACAACTTTGTTAAAGTATGCACAGTTTAAGATTTAATTAATTTTGAGTAATTTTCAGTGGCACCATCTAATGGAAATTGGTCATACTAAGACCACTTCGTCGGCTCATGCGCAACAATTTTGCTAAAGATCAGAACATAATTAAATGCACAGTTTACGATTTAAATGATTTTAAGTAATTTTAGTGGCGCCGCCTATCGGATATTGGTCATATCAACTTAGAAATCTTCATCGGCTCATGCGCAACAACTTTGCTAAAGATCAGAACATGATCAAATGCATAGTTTACGATTCTATAAGATACATACAAACAAACATTCATTGACACGCCCACTATAGCCAATCCGCCCATTTTGTTCATATATATACGTCAAAGTCATCCATACAAAATTCGAGGACTTTATCTTTTGCAGTTATTATTGGCAATGAGGGTGTGGCGCCTCGCCTACTTGAAATTTTAAAATAAAATATTGCCTTTAGTTCCTTCCAGACATACAGGAAGGTACCGCCAAAAATTTCAAGAAAATCGGTCTAGACGTTTAGCCGTCTATAGACTTCAAACAAATCCACAAACAAATAAACACACACTCATTTTTATATATACATAGATGTAGATTAAAGGCTGCCTTAGCTTAGCTTATGTTAGCGTGTAACTTGCCGTTCATAGGCAGACTCCTGTGAAGGCGCATATATCTCCTCTATGGCTTTCTCCTCACACAACGCACATTCATTTTTATTATATAGATTACCAGAATACAGAAGTGTCACAGGACCATTTTTTTGTTCCTTTTTTAGTTTTTTAAAAAGCCATATTCTTACTGTTACTCGCTGGGTTGGAATTCCATTAATCAATGAAATTCTTGAAGACAAGTGGTCGGTATGTATTGCTGCAGGGAGAGACCTGCGCCGAGCAAATTTGTCGGCGGCGGCGGCTAAAGTTGAAAAGGTTCGGCGGCGCTTTTATTTATTTAAATAATATGCATACAACTTTTCCAAGATTTATTTAAAGAACAAAAAAGACATGTAAATCCATGTATGAAACATTAACCTAACGTAATTGGTCATTACAATCAATCAGGATTACGACCTAGCTTCTCACACCACTTATATGTGTGCGTTAATTTTATATATGAATGTTGTGGCCTACAGTTTTAAATTGACTCCAAATGATAGATTTTTGAGAATCTTTTCATGGCAATTTTATTTACTCTCAGAGGTTTTGCCAAAAAGTGCAGTAAATTTACTAAATAATCATTGTTAGCAAATCGATTATTAAAAATTAGCGACTAAAGGAAAAATTAGAACAAAAAGTAAAATTACACATGAAGCTAATTACACACATGCTGCACGCAGAATCAAAAATTACACACAATATCTGTAATTACACACAAGGTGGCAACACTGGTCTTCTGTGATCCGAAATGACATAAACAAAATGGCCCTGGTTGCTCACTATGTTAAAGGGCCTTAATTCTCTGCAGCACATTTGGACAAGCATACGTGCGTTAGCAAATTTTTCGGAATCTGCATTTTTAGAACTTCCTGACAATAAGGAATTTTATTTTGGCATTCGAATTTTAAAATTTTTTTGATTTTACGTCAATACCGTAAACACGTAAATGGTTACAAAGGTTTGATGTCGACGCAGAAAGTCCAAACCTGAAATTATTTCGCATTTTATAACACTTACAAAACAATTATCAGAAATAAATATTCAAAATAATATTTTCCATCAAAATTTGACTAAAAGCTAATAGAAATTGGAGATTCAGTTATTGTTTTGGGAAATCACTACCATTACAAATTGCAAGGTCGTCATCGGAATCAGACGAATTTAACTTATTTAAATTATTGAAATTTGTAGTTCTTCTTTTTTGTCTTTTAAAAAATTTAACGTAAAGTTAAAAGTGTAACCACAATCACCAAAAACAAGAAAAGGTATTCAAAATTTTCATATCAAAAAATTAAAAATTTTTCTATTAATATATCACAAAATGAACAAAAAAACTTCAATAATGTATTTAAGTCAAGTAAAACAAAAATATAAATATCATATTTTATATATAATTAAAATTTACTGTATACAATTTTAAAAACATATTTTATATTTTAATTTTCTTACATACATAAAACGGCGGCTGAATCTAAGCCGAATAAATTTTCGGCGGCGGCGGCTTTTAAATTTTGTCGGCGGCTCGGCTTAGCCGGCTGTCAGCCGATCGGCGCAGGTCTCTGGCTGCAGGTCCAAGCATTAGATAAAAGTAATAAGGGTTGTAATAGTAAAAGTAATATGTAGATTGAAACTTTAAATTTATCCTCTCCAGGTATAATAACGATATAACTGTGACAATGACAATGATTTATTCTTGATGCAATGCAAAGGAAAATGCTTTATCCGTTTTCTTTTCTGGCCACGACAATCTGTCCTTAAAGAACATAGCAGACTATAGACGTTGTATTTTAAACCAATTTAAACGACCAATTCAAAATTCATTTGTACATATAAAGTTGGTCTTTACAGTCCCTCAGTTAGGATTTTGACGTAGTTTCTCAAACACCACTTATGTTGTATGTATTGATACTATACATGACGACTCCGAAAGACAGATTTTTGAGAAATCTTTCACGGCAATTTCATTTCCTTTCAGAGTTTTTGCCAGAAATATGCTGAGCGAAAGTCTCGGGAGAAATTTTGAAATGACTTGATCTGGAGTTTGAAACGTGACCTAACATCCCATAAATCAACACACTTACTACTTGACTACGGGAACACGTTTGTAGTTGTTTTTTAAAACAACTTTTGCGGGGCTTTCAACAATGACTCCTGAACACTGGAAAATGATAAGGTCCGTCTTGTTATAGCTACATATGTCAAGGTACTTGCCATTCATTCACTCTGTTCGCCAAATTACGGTGGACGATCATAGATAACGACGCGTGTTCGCTAAATGTGTTCTGGAGATGTTAGCAATTAACCCTAATTTTCATCAATAATATTTCTGGATGAAAGCGAACGTGAACAGACAAAACTGTCGAATTTGGGAATTTAGGACATAAGATCCATGAGTCTCCAATGCATCCGGAAAAATAACTGTGATCTATAGTTCTTTGAGATCAACGTTGGTCTGGATATCACTATTAACAGTGATCACTGTACTTCAATGATTACCTACTCCAATTGGCCGGATTAATTATCTAGGTACCAATGACATGGCTTAGCCATGTTGGATATTTTTCACGTACGATTCGAAGTCATGTTCATCCCAAGTATGTGAGACCTTTAGGCTTTCTTTGTCGGATTTTCTTAAGTAGGATGTGTTTATGAATAGACCACAAACCACAGTGGTCCTCAATGCAAACACAGTCAAATGGTATGCCTTCAGTCAGTTATTTATGCACCACAGTCATTGAAAGGATGTCGATTGATTTCGGATGTATTCTTACAATTGCAATGACATCATTATAATCACCTTCACCAATTAAGAGCAACTACTTTGGATATATTGCAGCTTATGGATCATTTCGTTATTGCACGCGTACTTTTGCAGTGAGTCTTATTGGTGTAATGTCCTCTTACCTTTTATACTATATAGACATACATGTAGATTACAACCTTACTTCCTGGTGTGCCAACATTTGTTTGTTCAACTTCTCCATCTGCAAATTTCAAGCAAACCTAATATTGCAATCACATATGCAGTTCCTGAACTATTTAAACGATTTTCTTGGATACAAACACGAACCACCCAAATTGTTCGCGTAAAATGTGCGCTCGAAATCAGTAAACACGTAGAGGTAACTGTATTACAGTTCCATAATGATATGAATGGCTCCCTTTCCGGATCTCAAGGAGAGGGGGAATTTTTCATTTGGAATTCTTATTGCTTCCCTAAACCTATTTTAAGGTTTGCAAAGTTTGTTCATGTCAATCCGCGGTCTTCATAATACGTAACTTTATGGGTGATTTGAACCATGGACCTACGCAAAACTGGGTTTTTTTTTCATTTATTAAACTAGCACTCAGGGGATGACCCCTACTTATGCAATGCATTGTGCAGGTTAAGGAAAGGTGGAAAGAGGGAAGATGCGAACAGTAAGGAAACGAGTTACTACTGGTGGGTATAAAATGGCCAGTGTTATACCTTCACCATAAAACAGTCTACAGCAATCGTCCCCAAGAAGCTCGCAGTTGCTCACACCACTTAAGGTGTGTGTGTGTTAATTTTATACAGAAGTTTAAAGTCGACTCCAAACGACAGGTTTTTGAGAAACTTTTCAAGAAGAGAAAAAGAAGAAATCGCCGAAAAAATATTTTTTGTATTTTGTTTTGATGTCTGGCCTGGAACTCGAACCCTGGCTTTACGTCTAATATGTCAGCACATTACAATTTGGCAATCGTTTCTAACTGAAAACATTGGCCTTAATGCCTGGGTTGACTTTGGCAAATCCGCCAGCCTGCGAAACTTATGCGTCTTGTTTAGCTTATCCCTTCTCAGTAGAAATTTGTGAATTGGTGAATTGGGCTGAAACAATATGTGGATTCGGGCCGTAAATAGTGTTCCTTTTCTGGAAAGTCCCCCTTGAGGATACGACATTGACCTGAAAACAAACACTTTTCCTTACCTTTTAGGCTTTTTGTGTCCAAAAAGTTAATTTTTTTTTTATTGTTCATTTCAATGCCCTCTGCTTCATTTTATTACCACTTGTTTTCGAGATAAAAAATTCGCCTAAGTCATAATCAACAAATCAAATCAATATTTTCCGAGCTGATCAGGTAACGGTAAAGCTCCGTTATTTATTTAATGTATGTGGTAAGGAACTTTACACAAAACTGACTGATTTTCTACTATTTAGTACTTGTCCAATACGAACAGAACTCTATAGCGGCTGCTTTGTTGTTTGTGTACTTTGTTCTCATTTCTTGTTGTTGCGTTCGCTCACTTGTCTATCCCTTTTTCTCTCATACTTTTTGTAGTTAGTTTACTTATAATAAGTTCGATGTATTTGTTAGTGTAGCTGGTAGTTTTTTTTTATTGTTTTTATGTGAAACGATATTAGGTTGTTTCGATCTGCGTAACAATATCATGGAACCTCTATTCAAATTCAAAGTTTAAACTACACATCACATTCATACTTCACAACACGTATGATGTTGTTGATTTCGATTCTTCATAACTCAACAAATACACGACTCACAAAATAAGTATGATTCACATACGAATGTTAAAATACTCACTAAATGTTCTGTCGGTTTTTTTTGTTTTTCTTTTTTTTTTGTAAATGCAACAAATACTCGGACCGTAAGTTTTGATGAATGATTCGAATCACTCGAATCATTTTAAAGTTATGAATGTGAATGAGTAGGCTTACGAATCAAACATATTTCGAATGGTATGACTTTGATGTCAACGTTGTACTCATACTCATTGCAACAAGTACTTATAAATCAACGTTGTAGTGACTATGAATGAATGAATCAGATTACATAGTTAAATTTCAATATTGTTGACTTACTTATATTCAAAATTTCATGAGTGCTTATGAGTAGTGAAAACACGATTCATTGGTGATCTCTGGTGGTAAGTCCATATTTTAAATTTTTATTTTTTCTTATTAAATTTCTATTAAATTTTAAAAATGAATTTCAAAATCAATTATAAAAATAGTCCAGACGAGTTTAAGGAATACAATTTTGTTCCTTTGTATACCAACCAACAACAAAAACATACATTGGCCTCTATATGTATAACACTCGGTATTAAAAAGCACTCACACACATACACACACATATATACATTCTATATTTTATATACGTATTCAGCACAACTATCGTCTTGTCAAATTTACTCTTGTCTTGTCTTATGCGATTATTCCCATTATTTGTAAGTCTTCTAAACTAAAAAGAAAAGCAAAAAAAAAAATGGAAAGAAAATCTTAAAAAGAAAAAAAAGGAACAAAACTTTTGAGTGAATAATTTTCTCTCTATGTATGTATGTACTTGTCCATTTCCATTGCTTCATTTATTTATTGCCAACCAGAACGTCTTGTTTGTCTTCTGCCCATCCATTCAGTTGTCCATGTTGATGTCCAGGCATCCATCCATCTTGGCTTCTAATTGCTTCAGATCTTTAGACATCAAAAAATACATGGATTTTCATATACGTACGTACGTATGTACGTACCAGCATAGACGAGTATAGCAGAGTAAAGGAGGTGGGCACATCAAAATGTATGACCGACTGACTGACTAACAATGTCAGTTAGTGAGTGAGTGAATGAGTGAGCGAGTGAGTGAATGAGTAATTTCCCATTTCAAAATGCTTTTGTTGTTGGCCATCCTCAATGATGTTTTTGTTTGTTATGAATCGTAAGTAAAAGACGCATTTGCTGTTGTTGCAAGTGTTGCTGCTGCTTCATCAGCAGAAAGACATCCTTTACATAAAATGCAATATGTAAACTTGTGACTCGTGTGTGTGTCCAGTGATTTAAAGGAATGTAATCTTCTTTTTTTATACAATAAATGGAATAATTTAATTAAGAATAATAAAATAAAACTAGATGTCCCGTGCGAGTATTTCGCATCGTTAGTTGTCATTTTTGTAACATAAAATGAAAATAATTCATAGAAATTTTATTAAAACTATAAAAATATTAGAAATCATAATATCATCATATATATTTACATACAAACATATGTTTAAATGCTTTTATAATATTTCTTTGAATATAATGTCAGAGGTAATGACATGATCATCGTTAACTTTTTGCCCGTACGAATCCTTAATACAAACAAAAATATTTTTAAACGTACGCACTCAAAAAAGAGCCACGCATAATTGCCCATGTGAAAAGATCGGTTCTGGTAAATACAATCCTACCTTTTGAAGGGTTTGACTTTGTGCTTTGGTTATCGTCATAGCAAAAGCAACTTTCACAGGGAATTGTTTTCGTGTAATACGGAAAGGCACGGTTAGATCAGAAGGTGTAAGGTTGATTCGGGGTATGAATACAGTTTTATCGGTATGAATAATTTTTGCTGATATGATGTGTTCTCCCAAGTTTGTTGCGATTAGCCCCGTATTACTACACTTCATTAAACAAACGATGCCATAACAATATCGACATTACCAAAATGGCTTTTACAACTTTATATATTATTATGTGGAATAGCATTACAAATAAGCGACCCTGTTTATCGTACTTGATCTAACAACTACTGCAAAATATTGCCAAAACAGCTTTTTACAACTGACTTAGTAATGAACGGTATTATAGTAAATAGGGGTATTGCCAGAATGGATTTTAATACATACTATATTATGTAGAACTGCTTTACTATTAAGCGACCCTGTATTACCACACTTGAACAAAAACATATAATCATAATGACAACAGTATTATTATGCTGTTCTATATAAAATATAATTTTTATCAATGAAAATATTAATTTATCAATTTCTAATTATTTTTTGCCATTAGTGGTAGATATAAGCTTTAAAATGAGATATTGTTCATTAAATTTGATGCGGTGGTATGGGAGATATTTACAACCGACAAAAAAAAGTGCTTTAGAAATAATATTCACTAGATGACCCGTGCGAATATTCCGCATCGGTAGTTGTCATTTTTGTAACATAAAAATAATTGCCAAAACAGCTTTTTACAACTTAATATGCATATTATATATAACTAACTTAGTAATAAACGGCATTATAGTAAATAGCGGTATTGCCAGAATTAATTTTAATACATACTATATTCTGTAGAACTGCAATACTATTAAGGGACCCTATATTAGCACATTTGAACAAAAACATATAATAACAATGACAACAGTGTTGTAATGCAGTTCTATATAAAATATAATTTTTATCAATGAAAATAATAATTTTTCAATTTCTAATTATTTTTCGTCATTAGTGTTAGATATAAGCTTTAAAATGAGATATCATTCATTAAATTTGATGCGGTGGTATGGGAGATATTTGCAACCGACAAAAAAAAGTACTTTAGAAATAATATATATGATGATAAATAAAATATACTGAATTTACTTCGTTTAAATAAAAACAAACCAAAAAAAAATTACAAATTTGCATTTTTAATAAAAAAAATCATTGCCAGAGACCTTTTCGAATTATTTTTGCTCTCTTGCCATAAGTTTATACAAGACAGTCACAATATCATTACTGTGATTGACCACACTGTAATACATTCGGTAACTTTTGTATTGGTTTCCAAATTCCGAAAGTTATTATGTTTCTTGTCGCCAAAGTCTAGTAAGTAGTGTGTTGGCTTGTTAGCGTGAGGACACGGTTCAAATCCCAGGTCAAAGATCTCTAACAAAACGAAATATAAAAAAAAATATTTTTTTTGGCGACTTCCTCGCAACAGATTTCTGGCCAGAAGTCAGAGAGCAAAATAAAATTACCATGAAAAAGCTTCTTAAAAATCTGTCATTCGGAGACGACTTTCAACTGTAGATCCTACAACCCATGTATAATACACTTGAAACAACATAAATAGTGTGAGAAGCTAAGTCGTAATCACGACTGAAGGGTTGTAATGACAAGTGAACAAATAAAATTGTTCCAAGTCAATCCACATGAGATTCCAAAGCGTCGGAAGGATTTCAATAAAGCCATTGTTTGGATTGGGTTTTGAGGTGGTGGCATAATTGTTATCTTATTTTTTTTGGCAACGACTTTAGCCAAACCATTACTGTCAACGACGAGCCACTATAGGTGTAGGATTATCAACTTCAATTGATCTGAATTGGATGATCCAGATGACAATCACATGTGGTTTCAAAAGCACAGCGCTATGTGCCTTGTAGCTTATACCATACTATAAACAAGTGATTCGAGAGAATCGTTATGTCACACGAAGTTAATGAGTGTTCAAAAATATGAGCAGAATCGAATCATACTCATATTTTCTGATTCTTATACGCATTCATAGTTATTTTAATATCACGGATCGTCTACTTATATTGTAAGTTTGAAGTACTCATCATATTCATACTTAACAGCACGTATGACGAGAATCACGAAAATAAGTATGAGTCGCGTATGAACACTAAAATACTTATTATAATCATTTATAAGTATTGCAAGTATTTTTCTAAAGTTTTATATCTGAATGAGTAGGCTTATGTATCAAACATGTAGTTACGATTTTAACCATTTTAAAGACATTAAAAATATGAGTTCG
This sequence comes from Sarcophaga peregrina, assembly GCA_014635995.1. Taxonomy (NCBI): domain Eukaryota; kingdom Metazoa; phylum Arthropoda; class Insecta; order Diptera; family Sarcophagidae; genus Sarcophaga; species Sarcophaga peregrina. The sequence continues at coordinate 70,837,556 of CM025791.1, read as the reverse complement.
TACATTGCAAATAAAATAAAAATAAATTTGTGTTGAGTTTTAAAATCAATTCTTTATTGTTCACACAATTCCGGTGTGCCAGCCTTGAACGATTTGACTTAATCAGCAACAATTTGGCCTTAATTGTTATTATTCTTTGCACTCTTCCGCGAACGCAAGAACAATTGTATTATTGATCTTTGATATGGAGATCTTCAAACTAAAATTATTCTCTTCAGATGCAACGTGTCTTCACATAAGACTTACACAATTCTTTCTAAAGTCGCCTGTCTTCACACAAGACTGACTGAATTCGTACTGAATCACTGTTGCCTAAAGTCTGATGAATGCACTTGTATGAGAATGTTTTCGCGATATCTCTGTGAATGTAAACAAGTTGTTTATTGTTATTTCTGTATATTGTTTACGTTCGTCCTTATAGAATTGGTGTTGCTTGTTCGATTAGAATTGGAATTTTATTTCATTTATATGACTGTCACGGCTGACCTTACAGTACTTCATTCAATCGGAAAAATTTTCCTGCGCTGTTTCCAGTATATGAGGTTAGACCTCTGCGATAGCATCACGAATGTTTGCCTCCAAATGCTTAATTGTCTCTAGTTTGTCGGTATAACACTTTTCTTTAACGGCGCCGCATAGAAAATCGTCTAATGGTGTCAAATAGCTGCAACTCGGTGACCATTTTGAGTAATTAAACGGCCATCAAACGTTTGACGCAATAAATCGATTGTGTCATGAGATGTGTGAGAAGTTGCGTCATCCTGTTGAAATCAAACATTGTTCACATCAATACCATGAAGAGAGGGTACAAATAAAATCGGTTATCATTGGGCGATAGGTGTCTCCATTGACCGTAATGATTGCGCCGCCCTTCTCATTTTCAAAGAAATATGGGCCAATAATGCCTCCGCTTCACAAGTTGCCTGTGCTCTACAAAATGCACCAGGCAGCCACTCGTAATGAGTGCATTAGCTTATGTAAAACCACAGTGCGGGTTTTCTGAGCCTAAAATAGGCGCAATTTTGCTCATTAACGTGTCCACCGAGATGAGGATTGGAATTCATCTGGAAAGATATTATTTTTTTGTGGAAAATCGACATAATCTTACAATTTCCCGTTGACCGAATTAATGCCAACGTTGCTCAAGTGTAAATCGATTCGTTACATTCAGTGGAGATAATATTGTTGCGAAAGTGGAAATGGTGTTGTTAAAATAATAAACAAAAGCTCCAAACACAACGCAATGGACTTGATCATGTATGAAATGATAAACAAAAAGTGCCAAAAACAAAAGTAATGGACTTGTTCACATGATCAACGAATAGGGCGGAAATATAACAACAAAAATAATAGGTCTGTTTATAAGATCGATGAATAAACAAAAATAATAGCAAAATAGTCGTGGTCTAGTGGGTAGTGTGTTGGCTTATTAGATGAAAGTCCCGGATTCGTATCCCAGGTCAGACATCAAAACGCAAAATATTTCTTCGGCGACTTCCTCTCAGCAGATTTCTGGCAAAGACTCTGAGAGTAAAAATTGCCATGAAAAGCTTCTCAAATATCTGTCGTTCGGAGTCGACTTTAAACTGTAGGTCCCGCCACTCATGTATAAAATTGACGCACACAACATAAGTGGTGTGAGAAGCTAGGTCGTAATCCTGACTGAAGGGTTGTAATGGCCAATTATGTATGTATGTTATAGCAAAAACATTAGTAAAAAAAATATAAAGGATAAAGATGTAAACAGCCAACAACAAAATGCAGCGGACAGAGAAGTAAACAGCTAAAAAACAAAGTGCAGCGCAAAAGAATATAATACCGGATAGGCAAATACACAAGCAGCAACTTCTCTGCTTGGACGAATGTAAACAAGATACACAAACCAAAATGGAAAAAAGTTGTTTACATTTTTGTATCTTCCCCGAATGACCGTCATCCTCCTTCGAGAGCATTCATCAGATTGTTGTTTCAGCGATATAAAAAGCAAGACAAAGCGAGCAATGCGAAAGTTCGAATTAAGTTAGTCGTGCGTGAAGACCACACAGGGTATTCTGAGAGCGAGAATTCAATCAGTTGTGTGTGAAGACACGAGATCGAGCTATAATTCAGTCAGTCTTGTGTGCAAACAGGTTGCGTTTAAAAGATCGATGAATAAACAAAAATAGAGGATAAAGATGTAAGCAGCCAAAAACAAAGTGCAGCAAACAAAGAAGTAAACAGTTAAAAACAAAATGCATATAAGACACACAAACAACAATAATGATCTTTCTTAAAGCCCGTCATCCTCCTTCGAGAGCATTCATTACACTTTTGATCCAGCCATATAAAAGGCAAGACAAAGCGATCAATGACGGAGTTCGATTTAAGTCAGAGGTGCGTGAGGTCGTCACATTGAATTCAGTGAGAAATCAATCAGTTGTGTGTGAAGATACGAGATCGAGTTATAATTCAAGTTGCGTGTGAAGAAAATCGTTGTTAATGTTATCCCAGCAGAAGTGTTGTAATTTCAAGAAGGTTGTGAAGAAAGCAGAATAACTAAGAGGTGTTGTTGCTTACAAAAAGGTTGCAAGCAGAGAAATATAACCAACAAGCACATATTGTGATAGTTATTGTTGTACACGTAGTACAAGTTCGAACAGTGGCACAAAAGTAGTGCGGACAATTAAGAATTAATTTAAAATTAAACACAAAATTAATTTTTATTTTATTTTGCAATCTACGAACTCATATTTTTAACGTTTTTAAAAAGGTAAAAACGTAACAATATACAGAATTTTGTAACAGAATAGAATGATAAACCGATAGATAGACCACAAAAACGATTTTATTCTTTTACATCTTAAGAGAGTGTCCGTGAGGAAGGGTGTGTAAGTTAAAATGCATTCAAGATTATCTCGATATGTACGTTCGTACGTATGCATGTGTTACTAAAATTTGTTCTCTGACTTCTATTTTTTTCATTATTCCTTTTGACTCGTTTTTTTTTATTATTTTTGTAGGAGTTTATTACACTTATTTTTCAATATTATTTGTAGATTTCCTTTTTATTTTTATTTTTTCTTTTAATTTTTTGTTTTTTCGATTTCATTTCTGTTCTTGTTACAGTTTATTTCAGTTCGTTTCATTTTCTTGTTGTAGTCCTTCTATTCTATTGTTGTTGTTATTGTTATTGTTGTTTTTGAAAATTGTTGTTGTTGTTGTTGTAAAAAGTATATTATTTTCACATTTTCACAATATTCAAAGTTTGCCTCCTCGTCCTTAAACTGAAACTGTTTGACAGTCATCGGTTTAGACATCCATCCTTCTTGTTTTAATACGGTACTGCACTGTGTGCTGCACTGTGTACTCTGTACTGTGCATGTGTAAAACTGTTGACTTGTCTTGTATTTGATATTTGCAATATAGACACGGTCTTACATACACACATACAACTACTACACTTACATCTATGTATGTACGTACGTACGTTTATACGTACATAAATATTTTACCCTTAAATTAAGTTTATTCTGGTAAAACGTCATTTATTTGCCATCATTTACTGTTACTTTTACAATTACAACTACTATCGTTTGGAACAGGTCTTCTAAAGGAGGCTCTAGAATTGTGACAGTTGATAAGCCACATCTGCCAAATTAATTGGCTTTAAAATCTTTTAAAATCGGCCTTGACTCTAGAGAAGTAGGCTCAGCACTGCTGTCGTGGTTATCATGGGGCATTGTTTTATAGGAACGCAAGCGAGACACATTGATCTGGGACACCTTGCAAATAATTTCTGTAGTAACTGTGAAGATAATGAGAAGAATGAATCTATTCTTCACTTACTAAGTACATGTCAGCCACTAGGTCGGAGGAGACAGAGGCTCCTGGGTGCCTACTATATGGAGGATCTGGATGAACTGTCTTGCATTTACATTGGCACTCTCTTCATTCGGAAGCATCGTGTGGTTCCTGGACTAGGGAAAAATGTGAAACTGTGATATCACAATGGGGCTTGTGTACGACCTAAGTGTGTCCGATTGAAATCCCATTCAGGGGATAGCTACTATCTACCTAGTTACCTAACTCTGCCTTTGGCACACTATAACTTGATGAATTTTGTGTCGCGATTTGCGCTTGTGACAAGATACTGGAACGATGCGAGTTTCTCTGCTTCTTTGCTCCTGGTGCATCACTCTCCGCAGAACGTTGTCTTTTGACAGCTACGTCCATGGCTGAAATTTTATCTATTTCAGTAAGTTTATTTAAATTTCAGGTCAGCGATTGTGTACCACGCTGCGTTCGGCTATCTGCTGGGATTTTTGGGATCCTTTCCAGAACTCGCTTAGCGCTTAATCGCTCCCTGCACCGTTGCATAGATTCTTTGTCATGTTTCTTTGCCCCGCCAACCTTTGCGCTTGTAGGGCTTTTTCAATAATTCCGCTCCTGTCAAGACCAACGCTTGTGGATGCTTTTTTATTTTTTTTTTTGCTGATGAGGAAGTTTCCGGTTCTTGACCTGCTTTAGAGCTAACCAAGTTCTTCAACTCTTTGCGTGTGAAGGGCATTGACTTAACACCCGTACGCAGATTATTACAAGTCCCGGTCGCGGCCTCAGCAGTAGAGGACAACTTGTTTTTCTGATTTTCCTTTTCTATTTTTGTTCTCGGTTCATGAATCTGCAGCACCCAAGTAAAGCTGATGAAGTCTAGAGATCGCCAGATATCCAGGATACTCCATTAGTGCTTGAGATATTTTTGATAGGCCTCTAGCCTGACCGACTCTCGGCACGGGTCGTGTAACACCTTAAGAACAATGTGGTCATACTTTTTATCAAGAAGTCATCGCCAACGATCAGACCCATTTTTTATAGCTTTACGAGCTAAAGGTTGGGAATCTTCGAAAGAAATTCGTAGCCCGGCCTATCAATCTCCACGATTTGACGCAAGACGTACTCTCGGCTTGCTTAAATCAGCGAGTGCTGCCTTCAAATTCTACTGACCTTGCTCTCTCAGCCAGTCTTTACTGCGTCAATACCTTCCTTACGAAAACGCGTACTCCGCTCCAATTATCACGTAAGGTTAACAACAGGTTAACTATATTATCGGGCATTACCTGGAATCCTATTGGCCCCTCTAGGCAATTTTGTTGAACAAAGAAAACATGCTTCGCCGTCTCCCTTTCATTACGGCATTCAGGGCATGCCTCTTACACGTGATGACCATACTTCTGGAGATATGCTCTATACGTCCGTGGCCTGTTAGCAACTATATCAGGTGGAAGTTAACCTGACCGTGTCTCTTTTTGGTCCATACGCTTTTGCTCGGTATGAGCTTGTGGGTCCATCTTCCCTTGGTGGAATAGGACCAGTCCAGCTGTCATCTATCTATAGCATCATCAGCTAATTGAACAGGATTCGAAAAATCTATTACCCTTCTTCTGACATGTTTCCTCCCCTCTACGTCCATTACTAGCTTCAGGCGTATCATCCCAGCAATCACCAACGCTGCATCAGTAGAAGACAGAAATCACCTTAGAGCTGATCTCCTGTAGGTTGCTTCTATTCCTGCTCTATAGGTTCTCTTCTCCATACACCCAGCCCATATAGGGGCTGCCTATATAGTGATCAGACCCATGTGTGGATGAATGGAAATGTGAACACAGAAATTTGTTGGATACCAATTCATATGAAATTCAAGAACCTCCACGGATTTTGAGGTTTGATTTTGACGTTAGCTAGGCCATCACTGTCAATGACGGGCTCTATAGTTGAAGGATTATCAACTTGGTACCTTGACCTGGGTTGCATGATCTGGAGGCCAACAACATGTAGTTTCAATTGAACGGCGTTACGTGCCTTATAGGTAATACCTCATTCAATATGCTGTGCGAACGATTTCAGCGAACGGTTACCTCAAGTGGAGTTGATGTGACTTGGTCACCCAGATTTGAACCCATTACCACAGCAATTCTTAAATCCAATGTAATCCAAGACATCTCCCAAATTCTGCCCTATTTATGAGTCCTTGCGCTGACCAACTTCTTCCTTTCCCCTGATTTTGGTGGAACTTGGTCAGTACAGGGAACTGCGTTCACCCGTGGCATCACAATGGGCCGCTATGTGTGCTTTGTGATATCAGAGCTACTCCGACTTAACGACCTATGAGCCTCAATCATGGAAAATTCGACATTTCGGATGCGATCCACTCAGAGAAACCGTGGCAAACGTTAGAACGATGTTACTCCATATCAGTCAAGCGAATAAAAAAATCTCTTATGCACTTTGTTTTATTTAATTTAACCGCAGGAAGCGCTTAATGAAAGACCCGCTAGTATGAAACTATGAATAGGGGTGGCGGAAGTAGGTGCAATAAGTTTTTAATAGTATTGGTAACAACATCATATTGTTGTTATTACAAATATTCATTCGTTGTCGTTTCTTATTAAAGAAAGACATTGAAGAGGAGAATGAGACTGAGAGCCAGAGAGAGAGTGAAAGCAGGTTGAGTACAAGAGAGTTACTTTTCCTTACTAGCATTTCATTGGATTTTACTCGTTGTATTATTGTATTGTCTTTTAGTGTTTTAAGTTCATCTTGTTTTTGTTCTTTTGAAATTTTCTCGCAATTTTAAAAAAAAAAATTTTTTTGAACATTTCAAATGTCACATGTCTATGTCTCTCTCTCACACTCTCTCCCTCTCTCTTTCTTCTTATCTCCGTCTCTGTCTCTGTTCGTTCATGTTCTTATTTATGTAACTGTCCATCATTAGTCTGTCTCTGTCTCTATAAGTTTCAAGTAAAAAAATATACGAAGAAAACTAAATTCAAGTCGAAAATTTATTGCAAACTTATCTTCTTCGAGAATTAAAAATACATTGAAGAAGGCAAAAAATTAAAAAAAAATGAGAGACAAACAGACATCGTGTGTCTATAATAAAGATTTGTTATCCTTAAAAGTATTAAAAAATATTTATTGTTGAACAGAAGTAAGTACTCTAGCTCATTTAGTTCATCAAAAAAGAGTGTAAATTGTTAAATTTTTTTTAAGAAATTCAAACACTTTTTTAAAATAATTTTGGAAATTAAATTTGATGATAATGACATGAATACATATCTGTGAAGGTGCAATTAGCTAAAGTACTCCATAAATATATGAATTTCAAAAGGACAGGTCAACGGAATCTAGAAGAAAAGAATCTAGTCAGTTACGAGTATAAGCAAAAAGGTAGAGCAGAACCTTGATCGTCAAGATCATGATCGTGACAAAAACAAGCCAGCCTTTAAGATTTCATATAAACTAAATGACAAGTGCGAATATTTCGCACCGTTAGTGGTAATTTTTATAACATAAAATGAAAATAATTATTAGAAATTTTATTAAAAGTATTAAAATATTAGAAATCATAATATCATCATACATATTTACATACATACATATGTTTAAATGCTTCTATAATACTTCTTTGAATACATCGTTAAGTTTAAGTTCGTACGGCAATCCTTAATACAAACAAAAATTTCTTTAAACACACGCACCCGAGAAAAAGCCACGTATAACTGCCCATGTGAAAAGACCGGTTCTGGTAAATACAATCCTACCTTTTGAAGGGTTTGACCTAGTGCTTTTTGTATCGTCATAGCAAAAGCAACTTTCAATATAATAATATAATTTTTATAATTTTCAATATAATTTTTATCAACGAAAATATTAATTTTTCAATTTCTAATTATTTTTCGCCATTAGTGTTAGGTATAAGCTTTAAAATGAGATATCGTTCATTAAATTTGATGCGGTGATATGGGAGATATTTGCAACCGACAAAAAAAAGTGCTTTAGAAATAATATATGTATATGATTCTATATTGTTCGTACAATTCTTTGCGTCACTGTTCACAACTTGATGTAAACCAGAGACCAGCAATGATCCGTTTTTCCGCTAGTCATAAGGTCTAATGCAATTTTGAGTATGAGTGAATCAACAGAATTGAAATTCAACTACTCTGATTCATTCGTACTCACTACAAGATTGATTTTGGAAGTACAGGTTGCAATGAGTATGAGTACAATGTTGACATCAAACTCATACCATTCGAAATATGTTTGATTCATACGCCTACTCATTCTGATTTAAAAATTTAGAAAAATACTTATAACACCTAGAAAGTATTCGACTGGCTCGGATCATTCATCAAAATTTACAGCCTTTGTTGTTGTTGTATATACAAATAAAGAAGAAAGGACAGACAATGGCAACAAGCAAAGAATACGCACAATCTTCTTGCGAGCATAGTAGTGTTCGTACACGAGTCATACTTATTTTTTGCTTCGTGTAAATGTTAAGTAGAGACGAGTTGTAGTAGTGTTCGTACACGAATCATACATTTTTTGCTCTTCGTGTAAATGTTAAGTAGAGACAAGTTGAAGTCAATAACATCATGCGTATTGTTAATTGAATTGAATATTGAATGTGTATAAGTATCAGAAATTATAAGTATGATTTGAATCTTTTCATCGTTTTGAACGAGTATCTGATCTCTGTTGTAAACAAACCAATTGCTTTGTTTGTAATCCCTCTTTACACTTTTTGCGTAAACAATAACAATTGTTCAATAGATCTTAATAACAGAGATCTTCAAACCACAATTATTGTATTCAAACACCACGGATTCATACAAGACTGACTGTGTTTTTACCGTCTCCGTTGCCTGCTTTGTCTTGCCTTTAATATGCCGACGTAAACAGTCTGATGAAAAATCTTTAAGCCGAATGTTCGCCTTCTCTTTATAAATGTAAACGTCGTTGTTTCATTATCATTGTTGGTGTATTTTTGTCTACATTTATTCTTGCATTGTTTGTTGTTGCATTTTTCTTTACTTGTTTATCATATTTTTTTGTTAGTATATTTTTGTTTACTTGTTTATCATGTAAATAACTATTTGGCAAGAACTTTTAAGAGTTAATTTTTTGAATAGAATCCTAAATTATCAATACGACATAGCGGCTATAGGGATATAATAGAGGAAATAAAAACTTCACTTTGTTTACAAGAACTTTGCTTACGACTATGAAATATCTCCATAGGGAATTATAGACACATATTCGGAAAGGTCTACTTAATTCAAAATTTCAAAATAGGAGGTAGCAATACTATTTTACAGTCCTATTGCCATTCGGGCACTTGGCCCTTATGAGGTTTACTCAAATATTGTGTGTGATGGAGCGTGTAAGTTGAATCAGCTAGATAGTCCGAGGTCAAGTAGGAATTCATGAAAATAAGTCTGTGTGGTGGCCAAAACCTTTCTGATGAAATGAAGATGGAGACTAAACATTAGTTGGTTAGCTACAATAGGAGGAGTGTTGAATTGTGCATCAAGTCTCTCCCGAAGTAACCTAAGTTTAGTAATTCTACATTTGATAGAGCACTATAGACTTAAAGAATACTTTAGAATGCGGATCAGGCAGTTGATCACCCTCTAATTAAATTCGATATTGGAGTAACGCGAAATATGATATTGAAGAAGTATTTTATTCATTAACAATAAACCTTCTTAATAAAAGATAATCTACTGGTTTAACTAACAACTTTAAACGTAATAAAGAATAAAGATAGGGCTTGTAAAGCAAATCAGTAAAATCGGAGCCCTCTCTTGCTGAACTTACATGATAGTTGATGTCAGGGATAAGAGGTGTCTTAGGTGCTTTGAACCATGCACTAACATGAGGAGTCTCCGAACCGTAGTTTATTTGAGATACACTCCACTTCGCCCAAAATGGATTAAGTTTAGATTCAAGGACGTGTACTTGCCATTCAGACTTTTTCAATATCCAGAAGTCAAATGACCCACTGTAACCGTTCTTGAAGGTAGAAAAAATAAGAAGAATGTGAGACAAAGAAAAGAAAAGAGGTTGAAGTTGGAAAAAATTAAGGAAAACTCAACCATAATATACAAGAGAGCAAGAATTTTTTTGTGGATTGAAGGCCATAAATTCCTGGACATAAAGCAATACAAGCCACTCCCCAATCTTTATTCTCCTTATTTCTGCTTCATACACCGAAAACTCTATACAAAAAGCAGGTTAGAGACCAACTAATCGATCGCTTTCAGAAAGTGAATCTAACCTAGAGGGAGCATCTGTCGTCTCGACATCGGGTATGCTGATATATTCCGGAGCTAGGAAAGAAAATATCACGAAACATTTCTGATTTCGAGCGGCCATTATTGCACCCTAATTGTCAACAACGATCACAGAAGATTCTGAATATGGAATCGCCTTACAAGCTACGGCCTCAAGTCCACTGAAGAGATATGGCAGATATTCTGAAGTTAAAATTTTTTTGCAATAAATGTTGTGTGATTGTGTGGGTTGCGCATGGTTGTGCGTTAAGCTATAACCTTTATTGAATCTTGTTCCAACATTGAATTTCCTTAAAATGGGTCTTAAGTTTGAAAGTCTACGTAAGTTTCAGTTTAAAACGTACTGCTTATGAGCCGGACAGTTTATAAACCGACCGTATCACATGCGTACATACATACAGTCAAACCCGGTTACAACGAACACCGTGGGACCAGAAAAAATAGTTCGTTATGGGCAAAGTTCGTAATAAACGGGGTGAAGTTATAGAAGAAGATATAAAATACAAAGAATTGTTATCATTTATTAAAAACAAAAAGTATTTTGTTATTAAAAACCAAAAATAATTTAATGCTGCCATATTAATTGAAAGTAAAGACTATTGCCACACTTCAAAATTATTTCTGAGGGTTCGTTATAAAAATGGTGAAACGTATGAAATTTAATTGCTTGGACCATTTAAAGTAGTTCCTTTTAACCGAGAATTCGTTATAAACGAGTTCGTAATAAACGAAGTTTTTGTATGAAAATTGTTATTAAAACGTTGGGACTTGAAAATTGGTACGTAATAACCAAGATTTCGTTATAACCGAGTTCGAGTTCGAGTACAGTTTGACTGTAATTGGTTGTTTTGATTCTGGACGGTACGTATAGTTTAAAGTTGAGCTCGAACGACAGATTTTTTGAGAAGCTTTTTCATGTCAATTTTATTTTTCTCTCAATGTTTTTGCGAGAGGTTTTACAGAAGATGCGATGAGGTTTTACAGGAGATGTCTGACCTGGAGTTTGAACGGTTGCTTGCGTCTAATAAGCCAACACAGTGACTTTAATTCATATGTACATTAGAGCGACTCAAGTTGTATGGAAGCGAAATTCGTGCTCGATGTACCCCTATAAAAATGAACCTTGGACTTTTTTAAGACAACATTTCAAATATTTCGGCTCCAGATTCGACCTCTCGTGAGCTGGACCATTTTGAAAAAGGGTCTATTTTTGAATATTTTGTTAATTTGTGGATCTGTTTCCTTACCAATTATAATATTTTATTGTTTTTACTTACAAAACTACAACCTACAACTACTACAAAACGCGAACTACCTCGAATTTCAAAAAAAGCTGAGACCCGTATTTCATTAAATCGTCTAAAGATTAAAATATGTTAATTTGGCATTTCTATTACGAAGAACCCCGAACAAAAAATTCAAAATCCATTTTTTTTTACAGAATATCCTTAAAAAACGGACATGACTGATCATCCTTTGACAAATTATATATACTGTTGGATGCGCCTTGAAAAAACCTTTCTTATGATATAGATTTTGTATATGTTGGTAAGGAAACTGATCCACAAATTAACAAAATATTCAAAAATAGACCCTTTTTCAAAATGGTCCAGCTCACGAGAGGTCGAATCTGGAGCCGAAATATTTGAAATGTTGTCTTAAAAAGTCCAAGGTTCATTTCTAGAGGGGTACATCGAGCACTTTTTTTGGTGAGTCGCTCTAATATACATAATTGGTCATTACAACCCTTCAGTCAGGATTATTGGCCTAGTTCCTCACACCACTGATGTTCTGTGTGTTAATTTTATGGATAAGTGGAGGGACATACGGTTTAAAGTCGATTCCGAATGACATATTTTTGAGAAGCTTTGCATGGCAATTTTTACTCTCAGAGTCTTTGCCATAAATCTGCTGAGAGGAAGTCGCCAAAGAAATATTTCTTCATATTCCATTTTACTAGACTTGTCTGACCTGGTGTTTGAATAGTTGCCCGTATTTAATAAGCCAACACAGCGATTTTAATCATTTCAGCAAATTCTCTGAAAAAAAAAGATTTCTATCTTCAAATAGGGTAAAGTAATGGTCTTCAGAATATTACAGATTAAATTGAATTGTATTATAACAAAATTTTTCCCTTTAAAGCGTAATCATCATTTGATAGGAAATATTGTAACGATTTTAGCTTTTAGAAACGTTTAAAATATGAGACCGTAAGTTGCGAATAAATAAATTTATGTTTAACTTTAATTAAAATTTTTTATTATTTGCACAATTCTGTGAGCCACTGTTCACTACTTGCTGTAAACAACAACAATTGTTTTTCTGTTATTCCTTGGTATATACCCTTTGCTTAAATAATAAGAATTACTAGGCAATTGTTCGAAAGATCTTTGTAACGGAGATCTTCAAACCACTATTACTGCTTACAACCTTTTTGAAATCAACAACAGACTTGTTCGTTATTCTTTTTTGCTCACAACCCTCTTGTAAGCACAACACATCTGCCCGCGTACCACTAACAACTGTTTTCTTCACACGCAACTTGTCTGCACGCAATACTGACTGAATTATAACTCGATCTCGTGTTTGATTGAATTCTCACTGAATACAACGTCACGTCTTCACACACGGGTCATTTAATTTAAACTCTATCATTGCTTGCTTTGTCTTGCCTTCATATGGCTGAATCAATAGTGTGATGAATGCTCTCGAAGGAGAATGATAGTCCACAAATGTAAATACATACGTACATAATTGGCCATTGCAACCCTTAAGTCTGGATTATTGACCTAGTTTCTCATACTACTTATGTTGATTGTGTTAGTTTTATACATTAGTGGCGAGACCTACAGTTTTTGTTTGTGTATCTTGTTTGCATTCGTCCAGTCAGAGTAGTTGTTGTTTGTGTATTTGTCTATCCGCTATTTTAAATGTTTACGCTACACTTCGTTGTTGGCTATTTACATCTTTTATCCCTTATTTTTGTTTATTCATTGATCTATGTAAACAATACCATTATTTTTGTTGCTATATTTTTGCCTTATTCGTTGATCATGTGAACAAGTCCATTTTTGTGTTTTTGGAGCTTTTGTTTATTATTTAAATGACACCATTTCCATTTTCGTAATAATATTATATGCCACGACTGTTGGTGACCTCTTCTAGAAAGCTCTGCATCTTAAAACCGTGTTAAAGAAGAAATCAATCGCTAAGTAGTTTATTTAATAATATTCTTCGCAATTTATACCATTGACTGTAAACATATGATTTTAATTTGTAGACAAGAACAAAAAAAAGGTTTTTGGAATTATTTTCATACTCCCATCCTTATATAAAGTAAAGTGAAGTGTTGTGTGTTTAGCAGAAAGGATACTCGTACTGTGGAAAAAAACTTTTCCATTCTGCACAACAGCATTAGAGCTCATCTCCTCAGCTGGCATTTGTGATATTTTATGGAGTTTATTTTGCATTTTTCTTCATCTTTACTGTGCAAGATACTCTTTGCAAATTACTGCCGAATTTCTTTTTTGTTTTTTTTTATTCATTCATGGCATGGCATGTTGCAAAAGTGCACTGTCACATAATGTTTGTTTTTGTTTTCGGATGGTTTTCATATTGTTGATGGTTCCTCAGTGTCCACATAAGTTTTTATTTCAGTTTGTCAGCTGTAGGAAGATTTTCCTCTCTTTCCTAATTTTTTTTTAGCAATTTTTTCCATTTTTTTGTCTATTAAACTGACTGACACAGTACCACCAAGTAAACAATTTGTGACGTTGATGGCTTTTGGGATAACGTTAAACATTTTTCTTTTTCTTCCTTCAAATTCCTTTTTTTATTTGGTTTTTTCTATTTGAAGTGGTAAAAAAAAACAAAAAATGAAATGAAAAACTCTTGAAAGTTTTTGGTTTTTTTTCTCTTCACTTATGTTTTCTTTTATTTTTTATTTTTTAAGAAAATAACAAATAATTGAAAAAGAAAATGTTTTTTTTCCTACTTTCTTTCTCTGATTTCGTACGTATCCTTCTCATGCAATATGTTGACTTGTTTTCATTACACTTTCTTTTCTCTTCCTTTTTTTAGTTGGTCTTTGATGGTCTTTATGTTTATTTTAGTGAACCTTTAAAATTCCGTCACGCAACTTGTGGGAATCATTTTTCAACACTTCTCTACTCTTTACTTAACTTTCCATATTTTCATTGCCTTTTTGACTTCTTTTCTATTTTTTTTTTGTGTTTGTTTTGTTGCTTTACTTTATTGTCTTTCATTTTGGTATGTATTTCCGACATTAATGAAGTGGTGCACAAATAAACACAGTCAAGCATCCAACACCAACTATTTTTCATTCGCTTGCAAATTGTCAGTAGATGGCTTTAAACAGAAAATTTCTCAAATAAATATTAATTGATTTGCCCCACACTGTATTGTATTCCGAAAAAAAAATGCTTGTATTTTCGCTTTGATAATTTTAAGGTCAATCAAAATTAAGGAAAATATTAAGACACCAAAGCAGTAGGTAGTGTGTTGGCCCATGTTAGACATCAAAACGAAAATATTTCTTCGGCGACTTCCTCTCAGCAAATTTTTGGCAAAAACTCTGAGAGTAAATAAAATTGCCATGAAAAGTTTCTCAAAAAACTATCGTTCGGAATCGTCTTTAGACTGTAGGTCCCTCCACTCATGTATAAAATTAGCACACGCAACATAAGTGGTGTGTGAAGCTAGGTCGTAATCTGGACTGAAGGATTATAATGTATGTATGTTTTTTCTTCGAAAGGTATTTTTGTTCCAACCTATTTTTGTTTAAACCCACCCCTACACACTTCAACCACTCTCCCCACGCGGGACTACAGTAAGGTATTACTTCGCGGAAGTCTGGTTAGCTCGAAAGCTTTATCATATTAAGTCAAATTTTGCCTCTGTTCCTCCAGTCTTCGGAGTTCTAGCATTACTTCAGCCATTTTCTGGCTGTATTGGCTCCATAGCGTCCTAGAATTCAACAGCTCCTCCATGAGCCGGTTGGGTTCTAATCTAGTTTCTCCGGGCCATCTAAATCTGGTTCAGCATATTCCTTTTTCCAACCATCGGTGTTCTAGCATAGTTCCAGTTATTCTCTGACTGTATTGGCTCGATAGAATCCTTGCATTCGGAACCTCTTCCATAAACCGATTTTGTTCTGAAGTCGTTTCAGCGGGCCATCTAAATTTGGGGCATCATGTTAGAATATGTTCCACATCTTCCTCTTCATCTACACAGTTTGGACAAATACGGGAAGTATCATGTCCAAATCTGTGTAGGTACTTCCTAAAACATCCATGACCAGTTAGGAATTGGGTCACGTAGTAATTCAGCTCGAAATGTTTGTTCTCCATCCAAGGGGTTATAGAAGGGACGAGTTGAAATGTCAATCTTCCCTTTAAACTGCTCTCCCATCGTGACTGCCATTTGTGCATGGAAGTCGTTCTTTCCTCCGCTTTTATAGCCATTTTGCGACCTAGACACTCGAGACGGGGAAAATATATCCGCCTCATATTATCCGCCAATGTCTATATTGTCTTTGCCAATGCCTAATACCGCTTCAGTCAGACACTGTCCTAAAGCCACTTATCCGTCTCATCGCTCTTAGGTGATACACCGAGGACAGTATTCTCCTCGTCGTCCCCACGGAGATAGCCTCCGACCATATGGGGCAAGCATACAATATTATCATCGTTACTACCGCTGAAATTATCCTTCTCTTGAATGGACCTGGTCCTCCAATATTTGGCATCATCCTTGCCAGTGCTCCCTGTGTTACAGATGCCTATTTTACTTGCTCCTTGAAATTCAACCGGTCGTCGATAATCACTGCCAGGTACTTTATCACCCTCTTTAATTCGATCTCTGTGCCTCCAACGGTCACTTTCATCTTTTCCGCTATCTTCCGGCCGCTTATCAAGACAGCTTCCGTGTAATGTAATTATGTATGTATGTAAAGCAGTGCGGATATTACGGAAGAACTAGGGACTTGTTATCACTTAAAGGCAGGCCATCAACCACTTAAAGCATGCGGAAATACAATGAAGCTCAATATCAAGAACCCTAGTTATGAAAAGTGGAAATAAAATGGACCTTGATATCAGGAACCATACTCATGAAAAGTAAAACTTTGGTTTTTGAAGTCTAGTAGATGGTGTGTTAGCTTGTGTTAGCTTTATTAAACGTGTGAGGCCAAGGGTCAAACCCTATGTCAGAGATCTTTAACAAAACGAAATTTAAATATTTTCTTCCGGGAGATTTCTATCAAAAACTTTGAGAGTAAATAAATTTAATACGATAAAATTTAAAAATATCTGTCGTCCATAATTGATTTTAAACTATAGGTCCTATGATGTGAGAAGCTAGGTCGTAATCCTTAATTGCCATAAATGTCTATGTATTGGTTTACATCCAGTATAATACCAGTATCTACATTTATCTTTTAACATAAAAACAATAAACAAAAGCTTCCAGCTGCACTAACACTTACATCGAACTTATTATAAGTAAACCAACTACAAAATGTATGAGAGAAAAAGGGATGGACAAGTAAGTGAATGCAACAACAAGCAATGGAAACAAAGTACACTAACAACGATGCAGTCGCTATAGAACTCTCGAGAAGGCGAGAACACGAACCTTCTACTTCAAGAACGTTCGATTTACTGTTCGTGTTGGACTGTAAATGGGTTAGACAAAGCAGACGACCAAGCAGTTATAATTCAGTCAGCCTTCCGTGAAGTTGCGTGCGAAGTAAGCAGTCGTTGCTTGAAGTTCGTAGTTGTAAATATAGACCGAACAGTCGTTATTAGTGTATAGGCAGATGTGTTGTGCTTACAAAAAGTTGTAAGAAGAGTATCGAACAAGTACATATTGTTATAGTTATTGTTGTTTACGTGGTATAAGTTGGAAACAGTGGCACATAAGATAGTGCGGACAATAAAGAGTTTGAAGTTTAATTTGTTTGCTATCAACGAATTCATACCTAAACGCTTTTTAAAAATGATAAAAGCGTAACAATATAAATCAACGTTGTAGTGAGTATGAATGAAGCAGAGAATCAAATTTCAATATTGTTGATTCATTTACAGGGTGGCTGATATATAATGCAACAAAGTAAAGCGCTATTTTTTTTTTATAATTTTTTTTTAAATTTTATTGTTCAAAAGCATAGAATGTTGTAAATAACATACAATTTTAGAATCAGTTTAGATTTGTTCGAATTGGTCACCTTTAGTACGAATTATGGTCTTCAAACGGACGACAAAGCCATCACAGGCTGCACCAAAGTGGCTCTGCGGTATTTTGGCCCATTCCCGGCAAAGCGCCGTGTTGAGATGATCGACACTTTGGTATTTTTTAGTGAGAAACCTCACTCTGCAAAATGCCCCAGGCGCAAAAGTCCAGCGAATTGGGGTCCGGAGATTTTGGCGGCCATTGTGCGGTAGAAATGAAGAGTGGAACCTCCTTTTTAAGCCATTCTTGGTTGACGCGTGCAGAGTGCGGTGGCGCTGAGTCCTGTTGGAATGTCCATGGTCTGCGGCCGAAATGTTTGTCTTCCCAGGGTTTCAGTTTAAGATGGCTGTGTTAAAGGTGAATATTATTACCATCGGTGACCAATCGTAGGTGTAAATTTTCCGTCGACCTCTTTGGCAAGTAAACACGATCATTTTGTTTGTTCATAAACTGTTCAATTTGGAATAGGTTCTTATCGGAGAAAACCAAATTCAGTAACTGGCCACTTTCGTGCAAGCGAAGTAACTCCTTGGCTCTTTCCAGCCTAACTTTTTTGTCCATCGGTGAGCTCTTGCACTTTTTGTAACTTCAATGACTTTTGTCCAAGCTCATTTTTCAATATGTGTTGCATCCGTTCTCGCGATATGTTCAGCTCACGAGTAATTTTTCTACGACTTCGGCGATCAAATCTGGCCTTCACTTTTCGGATCATTACTGGTGTTGTTACCGTTTTTTTTTTCGTCCACTTTTTGGACACGGTGCAACATCGCCAGTATCACGGTAATGAGCAATGGTACGAGAAACAAAAGATTTATTCACATTTATATGCTGGAGGGATCTAACGATAGCCACCTGTGGTTTTCCAGTCAAATATGAAGCAATCACACTATCACACTTGAATTCCATCACGAATAACTTTTTTCCTGAATTCAATAGATCAAAATGCTTTTGTAAGCTTGTAAATAATAAAATGAACTGTCACTGGAATAAATCTGTCAGCTGTCAGACGAGCAGTTTACAAATGATAACAATCTGAAGTTGGTTGCAATACATATCAACCACCTTGTATATTCAAAATTTCATGTGTGCTTATAAGTAGCGAAAAAACGATTCATTGTCGATCCCTGGTGCGGATCAAAGCCCGCTACTGTAATGGCCAAATCATACGTCTAACCATAAAACTACATCGCTGAAGCTGTTACAAAAATTCTAAAGCAAAGGCGCTTGTCATTTCCCTTGCCATATAAGTTTCACGAATAAAGGCAGTTAGAAGCTATCCGTAGCGCGCTCTACATTTCATTAATTTTGCACTTACAAAGACTGCATACATACATTGCAATACATATATTTATACTAGCAGATTGTACCCGGAGTTGCGCGGGTCATAAAAATAACAATAAATAAAAATCCGGTTTCGAAACCGGCTTCTAAAAAAATGCAATTTTTCAAATTATTCGGAAACCGGTTTATCAAACAATTCAATTTTTTTAATACTCTAAGTCGTAAATATAAATGAATGCAATTTGCCCGTTTTTCGCCCCTTTTACCCTTTTTGGACCCCTTGTGGTCCAACTTTTTAAACAGAACACCTCCAATAGCTATTTGGGAAACTGAACCAAGCTAATTCGTAAAAAAATACCTTTAAAACCCATAAAATACATCATTTATGCATAAAGTACTAATTTTTGCCCTTTTTTCTCCCTTTGTCCCATTTTTTTCAATTTGGTTCAAAATTTTTAAAAGATTTATAGCCTATAACCTGCACGGACAAAAGCTCGATCAATATTCCAAATTTCAAGAAAATCGGTCTAGATGTTCAGGCGTGATTGGCTAACAAACAAACAAAAAAACAGACTTACAGGAAGATTTATAATATATATTAAGATTAGGATAACCTGCACTCAACTTGCCCGCTTTCAGCCTTTTTCCCCCTTTTTGGATCCCTTTTGGTTCTACTTTAGAAACGGAATACCTCTATAAGCTATTTGGGAAACTTAGCCAAGCATAATCGTAAAAAAGTACCTATTACCATTTTTTCCCTATTTTCCCCATTTTTTCTCCCCTTTTGGTCAAAATTTTGATAAGATTTATAGCCTATAACCTCCACGGACAAAAGCCCGATCTATATGCCAAATTTCAAGAAAATCGGTCCAGGCGTTCATGCGTGATTGGCTAACAAACAAACAAAAAAACAGACTACATACAGATTTATAATATGTATTTGGATACAACATACATAATTGGTCATTACAACCCTTCAAGTCAGGATTACGGCCTAGCTTTTCATACCACTTGTGTTGTCTGCGTTAATTATATACGTGAGTGACGGGACCTACAGTTTAAAGTCGACTCCGAACGACAGATTTTTTTTGAAAAACTCTTCAAGGCAATTTCATTTATTTTCAGAGTTTTTGGTAGAAATCTGCTGTTCATATTTCGTTTCGATGCCTGACCAAACCCGGGCTTTACGTCTAATAAGCCAACACACTACCTACTAGGGAGAAATCACCCTACACTTCTATGAAAGCTGAAGGAGAGTAATGTTTATGTGCCAGAACCTTCTCAGTACCAATAGATGATGCAACATGTGCCAATGTTGCAACTAAACAACTCTAGGTTTATATAACTAGGCCAAGTTTTATTTGTCGTTTCTGAAATATTTCTTAATTGCAATTCCATAGTAACAATATGTGCATAGAACGGAATCTCTTTAGTTATTATTGTTGTTTTTAAACCTCTGGCTATGTTGTCATACGTCAAAAGTTCAACCTGATGAATTGAGATAAACACTGATGTTTCGGCTTTTAAATAAATTGAAGCAAAAATAAATAAAAAGAAGAAAGGAATTGACCAAAAAATAAAAAAAAATCAAAAAAGAAGATAAATTTTAACAAATTAAAATTTAACTACACACACACCTATAAATAAAAAAATATTTTCGTACGAAAAGTATACAACCAACACAGAGAGCTCTTTCTCTCGCCTATACATATAAGAAGAGGTTTCTTTTGTTTTTTTTTTTGAACGGTAAATTTCATATTGCAACACTGACACATTGACATGAACATCAAGTGGAAGTTCTAATTTTTTTTACTTTTTTTCTCTCTCTCATTTACGGGTGATGATGCTGTTGCTGCTAGTGCTAGTGCTACTGCTACTGCTTCATCAACATCATTTTCCTAAACAGCTTCAGTGGAAAATAAGACAGACAATTGCAAAACAAATACACACACACACACATATTCGTATACATGCTTATACCCAGTCAGCATTTTTGGAAATATTTAATCAAATACGAATCTTTTTTGATTCTTGTGCGCGATTGTTAGTGTAGAAATAGCTAGGTCCGGTAATTCAATAAATTTTGGATGCATACCATCATAGCCAATAGAATTAGGTTTAACGTCAATAAATGAAATTGAATTCATGCGTTTGCTGTTGATTTAGTCCAATGCTATCATAAAAATTCATGTTCACTACGTCAATTTCCTGGGGATCAACACTTACACAATTTGCTAAACCCAAAATAATTTGGGAATTTCCCTCCTCTTCTTTCGTGAGCCTATACAAGTTAGAAATTGATTGCCATAAAATATAGATTTACTTACTTACTTAATTGGCCATAACAACCTGATTAACGGATTTCGGCCTGCCGCAACACATTCTTCCAGGCGCCTCTGCATCTTGCACGCCTACGACAATTAGTCACACCAATCGATCTGGTCCTTCCAACGGATACAAAGTCGTCCTCTTCGCCGACTTCCGCATCATATACTCGTCTCGCCAGAACATCCTCCTCCATTCGAACGACATGACCGAGTCAGCGCAGCCGCTGGATATTAATACGCTGTACAACGACCATGCCGTTGATGAGCTCATACAGCTCACTTTTGAATCGGATGCGAAAATCATTGCCAACTCGCACTGGACCGAAGATCTTACATAGGACTTTTCTCTTGAATACTCTCAAGGCAGCTGCATTAGTTCTTAATAGGGTCCATGCTTCTGCGCCATAAAGAATGAACGGTAGGATGAGCGTCTTGTATTAGTTTCGTCTTGCGAGAGAGGTCTCTGCTACTCAATTGCCTATTGAGACCATAATAGCACCTGTTGGTAAGAGTAATCCTGCCGTTGACCTCCAGACTGACATCATTTTTGGTGGTAACGGCGGAGCCAAGGTAAATAAATTCCTTGACTGTATCAAAATTATATTTATCGGCCGTAATTTGAGAATCAATACGCCGCACGCCTCTAGTTGTCGATAACATATACTTCGTTTTGCCCTCATTTACTGCCAGACCCATCTTCTTAGACTCCTGTTCAATAGCACTAAAGGCAGCAGCGACATCTCGTTTGGTACGCCCTATGATGTCGATGTCGTCAGCGTACGCAAGCAACTGGACACTTTATTGAAAAATAGTGCCATTGCGATGCACTCCCGCCTTTCGCAGAACACTCTCCATGACAAACTTGAAAAGGTCGCATGATAAGGGATCGTCTTGTCTGAAACCTCGCACGGCACCAAAAGGTTCAGAGTGGTCCATTCCTACCTTAACGGAGCTACAGGAATTGCTCAATGTCATTCTGCGTAGCCTTATTAGCTTCGCAGGTATACCGTGCTCAGACATTGCGGCAAAAACACGATCCCTTATGGGGCTATCGAAAGCAGCCTTATAGTCGACAAAAAGATGGTGTGTGTCGACTTGATTTTCGTGGGTCTTTTCCAGGATTTGGCGTAGTGTGAAGATCTGGTCGACGGTGGTCTTTGAGTCCTAAGAAATTTTGTTCTTACTCGAATATGCTTTTTATAGAGATATTTTAAGCTATTGTCAAAATAGTTTAATTGTTCGTCAACAGAACAATTCAATAACATTGGACTCCAATTTAAGGATGATAGGTCAACAGCAAGGGAATTGCAATCTATATTCTTGAAGCCCCTATATTCAAACGTTCGAGTTCTTGATCCGATTATTGTATGATATGAATATATTATGGCGCGAAAACATAGATGCAAATAGTTGATAAAAATTCAGCAAATAAGAGATTTTATTAATAAAACAAAGATTTCAACCATTGACTAAGATAAAACCTATATTCTAACAAACTATTATCTTCTAAAATGTTCGAAATCACCTATCAAGATAATATGATCATAGAGTATGTGAACTAAGCATTTCCAACATTAGCTCCATATTCATATGTTTGTTAGGCCTATATATAGTATCAAGTAGTTGCTTTTCATCATTATTAAAAATTTCCACTATTGCCGTCATCATTCCTACTCTTCTCTCTACACGTAATGTCAATAACGACATTACCAAAATGGCTTTTACAACTTTATATGTTATTATGTGGAATAGCATTACAATTAAGCGACCCTGTTTATCGCACTTGATCTACTACGCAACTACTGCAAAGTATTGCCAAAACAGCTTTTTACAACATAATATGCGTATTATATACATAATATGCGTATTTATTACTAATAAACGGCATTATAGTAAATGGCGGTATTGCCAGAATGTTCTATATAAAATATAATTTTTATCAATGAAAATATTAATTTTTCAATTTCTAATTATTTTTCGCAATTAGTGTTAGATATAAGCTTTAAAATGAGATATCATTCATTAAATTTGATGCGGTGGTATGGGAGATATTTGCAACCGACAAAAAAAAAATGCTTTAGAAATAATATATATGATAAGAGTTTATCAATCTTCAGTATAAGTAGAATATAATAATAAATAACGAAAATAATAGTCACATTTTAAACGTTTGGATATTAATTTCCGATTACTAAACATTTTTTTTATTGTATTTGAAATCAAACTCATTTTTCTCATTGACACGAATCATTTTTGAGTCCTTTTTTAATCGTGTAACCGACTAATAAGTTTTTGATCGCCAAAAGTACTCTAAAAAGACTCAGCTAGTTGATATTTCTAAAAACAATCTTCCAAATGTTAGCTGGGTATTTATTACGAGGTGAGGTGAGTTATAATATCTGCTGTAGTTGATAGTTGCACAGGTGGGTGTATATGTATACATGTGTATGGTATGTCAGTGTATAAGTGAGTGAGTGAATGAGTGTCCAAGGTATAAAGTGATGTCCAACTGTTTATTTATGGACGACATTTCCTTTAAAATTTATTATAAAACTTAAAAGTTCTGTTGGTTACAAATTCTTTTTTTTTTTGCATCATCTTCTTCTCCTTTTTATGATTTTTGTTGTTACTGTCCTTTATTGTGTTGTCCTTCTCAAATATAATATATTTGTATGAGTGTATGTGAGTGTATGTGTATGATGGCAAAATAAAATAAATACTGACAACATTAAAGAGTAGAAAAGAAAATTATTAAGTGTCACTTGGGATGAAAAGTGGACTAAAGTGAGAGAGAGAGAGAGAGAGAAAGAGAAAGAGAGAGGAGAAAACAGTGTATAAGAAACACGGGTGATGTTCGAAAACATCACACAAACTTTACAACAACAAACTGACAACTACCACTACCAACTACATCAACGATGACCACAAGAACAACAATAAAGTAAGACATTATGTCCATCGTAAGACTCCCACACACACATACACACACACACACACCTACTGTATAGGAAAAATATGAAGTTGCAGCCAACAACAGTGGCAGTGTGGCATCATCGTCATCATCAACGAAACTATGAAACAGATTTTGACCAGAGAAGGAAAATAAAAAGTTTAAAAATGCCTCCCCCGAAAACAAACAACGAACAAACGAAAATGAAAAGTAACACACACAAGAAGAAGATGCTCTATGTGTTGATGACGAAAGCATTGAAAACTTTATTTATTTATTGTTGTTGTTGTTGCTGTTGTTGCTGTTATTGTAGTTTTATAGTTATTGTTTCATATAAAAATTTATGGCAGCAACTACCTAAACGACATTGACAACCTTAAACGGACAAACGTCAAATAAGTTATGAAACGAAAAGAATAAAACAACAAAAAAACAAAACTTTTATTTTAAATCCGACATTTTATTTTTATTATGAAATTTATTATTTTTTTATTATTTTATTTCACTGTAAACAATTCATTTCGTGAAAGCATTCTTCGCCTAAATACTTGAAAGAAATTCAGACACAAAAAAATTAGTCGTCAGTTCCTCCGATTGGGATGGTAGGCCACTACCAATAAAGCAAATATTATATGTAGGAGCACCAGAAAAAAAATCAAACAAATATCACTTTCATTTTTGTGGATTTTGTTACACACTTTTTATTACACAACAAAATTTATTTTTGATTTTTCCCTAAAGTTTTCCGATACTATAAATTTACACTATTTTTCAGAAAAATAAAATATTAAAAAAAAGGCCGAATGCCCTAAAAATAAATTTATAAATTTAGTAATGTGTTGCCTCATCAGAGAGTCGCGTCTCGATCTTTTCGGACAGTCAGGCTGCGATAAGATCTCTGTCAGGGTTCGTGATTAACTCTAGGATCGTTAGGGAATGTCGCCGCTGTCTCGACCTAGTCTCGGGGCGCTTCACCGGTGTCTCTCTGGTGTGGGTCCCCGGGCACAGTGATATTCCGGGAAACTGTAGGGCCGACGAGCTCGCCGAAGCTGGTGCGCTTTTTCCGGAATCCTCTTCTGTTGAGATTGGTATGCCACTTGCCTCGGTCAAGTTGACCATTGCGCGGAGGTTCCTTCGGGATGCCAACCTATCCTGGGCCAGACTTACATGGCCCAGGATGGATGGAAGGCGTACCAACCGATTACTTGGTCTCGGTCGTGATGTCATCTCGACTGTAGTGGCCGTGCTTACGGATCATTTCATCATGGGTATGCACGCCGAGAGAATGAGGCTCCCTTTTAACGACTTCTGCCGTGGATGCAGGTCCACTGAGGAAGAGGAGAGCGTTATTCGCTTTCTTTGCCAGTGCCCGTCTCTTGCTAGGTGTAGATATAGGTTATTTGGCTCCCCATTCCTTGTTAGCTTAACGGAGCTATCATCTATTGATATCAAGGATATAGCTTCGTTCATAAAATTTTCTGGCTGGTTTTCCAGTACGGGGTAGTCGTGCTTTTGTTGTGCAGCCCTTGCGCTGATCAACTTCTTCCTTTCCCTGATTTGACGGAACTTGGTTAGTACAGGGACTGCGATTCACCCGTGGCATCACAACGGGCCGCCATGCGTGCTGAAGTGAGCCTTGTGATATCAGAGCTACCACTACGACCTAACCTAGCCTCAAGGCTAAAGTTCAAACCGCAGGCCAGACATCAAAATCAAAATATGAAAAAAAAATATTTCTTCGGTGATTTCCTCTCAGCAGATTTCTGGCAAAAACTCTGAGAGTAAAAATAAAATTGCCATGAAAAGTTTCTCAGAAATTTGTCGCACGGAGTCGACTTTAAACTGTACATAAATGGTGTGAGAAGCTAGATCGTAATCCTGACTGAAGGATTGCAGTGACCAATTATGTATGTTTTATGTAAATATATGTATTGCTTTGAAAGTGGAAATGGTACAATAAAATCTCTCAAAACATCACAATGAGCTTGATCATGCATAAAATGATAATCATAAGCTCCAAAAGCAAAACAATGGACTTGATCACGTGATCAAAGAATAAACAAATGTATAGCAATAACATCATCATAAAAAATTAGAAAAGAAAAAAAATGTAAACAATCAACAACAAAGTGCAGCGAACAAAGAAATAAACAAGCAAAAACAAAATGCATATAAGACACACAAACACATACATACATACATAATTGGTCATTACAACCCTTCAGTCAGGATTATTGATATAGTTTCTCACTCCACTTATGTTGTGTGTGTTAATTTTACACATAAGTGGCGAGACCTACAGTTTAAAGCCGACTCCGAACGACAGACTTTTGAGAAACTTTCCATGGCAATTTTATTTACTCTCAGAGTTTTTGCTAGAAATCTGCTAAGAGGAAATCGCCGATGAAATAATTTTTTTGGTATTTCATTTTGATGTCTGCCCTGGGACTCGAACCCTGGCTTTACATCTAAGAAGCCAGCACACTACCTACTAGACCACGACGACTTCACACACAAACAACAATAATGAAAAGTTGTTTACATTTTTGGGTTGCTCCCGAAAGCCGTCATCCTCCTTCGGGAGTATTCATCACACTGTGGATCCAGCGATATAAAAGGCAAGAGAAAGCATACAATGATGGAGTTTGAATTAAGTTAGTCGTGTGTGAAAACGTCACATTGTATTTGTGTTATTATTATTATTGAATTTATTGAAAAAAATTTTAAATTTAATTTTGTCGAAAATACCTGTTTTTTAAAATAAAGAATTTTAATGAAAAATTTTTCGCAACTCAAAAAATTTGGAAAAAACGGGAAAACTTGGCAAATGGCAACGCTGATTCGAGGTACTAATTAAGTTAGTCGTGTGTGACGACGTCACGTTGGTTGCAGTGAGAATTCAATCAGTTGTGTGTGAAGACACGAGATAAAGTTGTAATTCAGTCAGCCTTGCGTGCAGACAAGTTGCGTCTGAAGAAAACAGTTGTTAGTGTTGTGAGCAAAGAAAAGTAACGAACAAGTGTGTTGTAACTTACAAAAAGGTTGTAAGCAGAGAAACATAACGAACAAGTACATATTGTGAAAGTTATCGTTGTATATGTGGTATAAGTTCGAACAGTGGCACAAAAGTAGTGGAGATAATAAAGAATTGATTTAAAATTAAACCCAAATTTATTTTTATTTTATTTGCTATCTACGAACTCATATTTTTAATGTTTTTTAAAAGATGAAAACGTAATAATATTTTCCTATTAGAATAAGGATAGACATATGCATTAAAAGCATTTTGTAATATAATACGTAACCTTTTCTATCATGAAGGTCTCTCCCAGATTTATTATAATTATTTCAAACTAAGTCGTCGTGGTCTAGTAGGTAGTGTGCTGGCTTATTAGACGTAAAGCTAGGGTTCGAATCCCAGGCCAGACAACAAAACAAAATACAAAAAGTATTTCTTCGGTGATTTCCTCTCAGCAGATTTCTGGCAAAAACTCTGAGAGTAAATAAAATTTGCCATGAAGAGTTTCTCATAAAATCTGTCGTTCGGAGTCGACTTTAAACTTAGGTCCTGCCACTTATGTATAAAATAACACACACACAACATAAGTAGTGTGAGAAACTAGGTCGATAATCCTGACTGAAGGGTTGTAATGACCAATTATGTATGTTATTTCAAACTAAAACATAATATCCTGGATCAGATATTTTGATAAGAATCTTTTACATAATCATATTGTTACGCAGAAATAGTCGAAACGATCTAATATCGTTTAACAATTAAAACGATAAACAAAATGTATCAGCTACGCACACAATACACACTAACACATACGTCGGACTTATTATAAGTAAACCAGCTGCAACAAGTATGAGAGTAAAAGGGACGGACAAGTAAGCAGACGCAACAACAAATAATGCAGTACCTATAGAATTCTCGAGTAGGCGAGAACGCGTACCTTCTACTTCGAGAACCATCATCAGATTGAAGACGTTCGCATATAAAAGGGCAAGACAAAACAGGCTACCAGTTAGAGTGAATTCAGTCAGCTTTGCGTTGAATTGCGTATGAACTAATCAGTCGTGGTGTGAAGATAAGTTGCGTCCGTAGCAAAGTTTACTGAAGTGCTTACGCGAGCAGAAGTGTTGTGCTTACAAAAAGGTTGTAAGCAGAGAAGAGTATCGAACGAGCACATACTGTTATAGTTATTATTGTGTACTTTGTATAAGTTTGAACAGTGTAACATAAAAGTAGTGTTTTTACTTGGTTTGCAATCATCGAACTCATATTTAAGCGTTTTTAAAAAGGTAAAAACGCAACAATATAAACAACGAATATTGCAATACTTTCACATTAAACTCACGGGGTAAGTAGGGTTAAACTTGCTATTTAACACAATGTAAAGTACTTCAATGTCGATGTTTACTTTCACACTTTGCAAAACTTCTAGTACTCGAGTCAATCTATTGGTTTATAGGGTGAATAAGTGTGTAAAATAAATGTCTAATTCCTTCTATAAAACATTATTTAAAAAAAAATTTAATTTTTTTTATACATACATACATACAGACGAACGTATTTTGTATAAAATAATCTTATTTTATAAAAATTCTTTGACTGGCGTATTGCATGTAGTCCATCTATACACTTGCACTCACACACACATACCCATACGCATACACTAGAACATATAAAAAGTTTTCTAGTGACTTTTGACAACCACGTCACATTTCACACATAAGTTTTTCATTTCATTTTTCTCTAGTGTTGTTGTTGTCATTGTTGTTTTTCCTTCTATTTTGTGCTTAGCTTCTCATCTCGGAATGAATACGTATGAGTGCGAGTGTTTGTCTCAAAATGACATAGAATAAAATAAAAAAAAATAAATTGTGTAAGTATGTGTGCGTGTTTGTTTTTTTTTCCTTTATAAAAAGCTTTGGACATGTTCCAATGTTTTGAACGTAAATCCATCCATCCATCTCTCATACCAAACATGCTGCTGCAGAAATATATGTTCGAGTTCATATTGTATTTGTGTGTGTCCTGCTATGGCCAGTCGTATCCCTGTAGTAAATAAAGTAGTCGGTTGATAAAAACCCAAATTATAAATTAACTATTTAGCAATTGACTACAAATTCGTTTAAATCTCATGCAGATATCAACCAAACATATTGAATAGAAACAAAATTAAGAATGAAAAAAGCAAAATGAGAAAGTGTAAGAAAACAATAATAAAACAAAGGAAGAGCATGTCGGTAAATCAAATGTCAATCACAGCAAATACGGTTTTTAGGTGGTGCTCAATTTTATTTAAAAAAAAGGGGAAAACCCAAGTAAATATTGCAAATTTATAATAAAATCTATAAAAGTGATATTGAAGTGATAGTGAAATAAAATAGTTCATTAAAAATCTAAATAAAACAATGTGTATATACCAAATCTATACTTGTACTAGCAATTATGAAGAGCATTTATCTGAGCACTGCTGGTAAGTATCTCGTACAATCGTAAAAATATGCCCTATTATTTATGTTGTATTTGAACAGATAAAG
This sequence comes from Sarcophaga peregrina, assembly GCA_014635995.1. Classification (NCBI taxonomy): domain Eukaryota; kingdom Metazoa; phylum Arthropoda; class Insecta; order Diptera; family Sarcophagidae; genus Sarcophaga; species Sarcophaga peregrina. Next base: position 70,808,082 of record CM025791.1, on the reverse strand, counting down.
TTACAGAAAATGATGATGCCAATGTTCCTCAATTTGATGTCAAATTGTCTAAAATGAATGCCAAATTATCAGAAATAACAGGTAAAATGAAAATATGTTTTGTCTAACAAAATATCACGATTTTCTGATAAATATTTATATTTCAAGGCGACATTAAGGAGCTCAAACAGAACTCAAAATGAGATTCTAATGGCAGCATTGTCTACCCAAAAAGTAGTGATCGGAAGCTTTGTTCGACAGGAAAAACGCAATGTGGCAATTAAGACTACTTTTGCAATAAACACCCTCGAGGAGCTGAAAGCGCTCAATGATAACATAATCGATGAAAATCAGCAAATTTACGTGAGTTTTTTTCGTCTCTACTTTTATCACTTTTTTGATTTTCAAATTTTTGTGCATTTTGTAAACCAATGCCATTATCACTGAAAGGGAATTGCCAAAAACTTTGACGACAATTTTATCTCTGCAATTGAATCTTGATATAAATATTGACGGCACTCATGGCAATAAGAGCTTGAAGGATTACAAAAAAGTTTTTGATGCATTGATGGATGCACTTTGGCCACTCTGTGATGACCCAGACAAAGAATTACGCAACGCCTTAGCCGTTATTAAAAAACGTCATTTTCATTAGGTTTGTGTTGGAAAAAAAAAAACTTAATAATATTACTTAATAATATTTTACTTTTGAATTTTCCTTCAGTACAAACTTTCGAAAGCATATCAGTATTCTTTTCATTTAACTTCTTTTTATTACAACTTTTATTTTAAGTCCTGAAATGTACAAGAATTTTCTTTTAATTTAATTAATTTTTTTTTGTATTATAATAATTATTTCTATATATAAATATATGTATGTATATAATATAATATAAATAAAACAGTTTAAAATTGAATTTAAAAAAAAGTGGTTTTTAAATAATTTAGTGTAAACTAATATTTAATTTGACTATATTTTATTTATCTACAAATTGGTTGAAAAATAAGTAATTTGTAATCAGTTTAAAAGTCATGCAGAGATGACCAATTGACTACTGCCTAGGACATGCCTATGTTAAAATAATGAGTCGGCAACAAGGAAAAAAGTCACTTAATCAACTAGTTGTGCTTATTAAAAAACCAGTTTCAAGTTACTTTAAAATTAGTTTGATTTCCTACAGGGATACTTGTAGCTAAAGATGGTTGTTATACTTGTGGTGGTAGTCATAGTGGTGGTGTTGGTAGTGTTATTGGTGTTGATATGATGGCATTGGAGCTTTGCTTTTCAGTGATGGTTGATGTCTTGGGAGAGAATTTACTTTTATAAAATTTATATTTTGTTGTTGTTGTTGTTGTTTTTGTTATTTTATTATTTTAGAATTTTTATTTTATTTTCCTTTAGGAAGTGCTTCTCTTCATTTTTCACTTTTCATGTCATATTTTGAAAATTTTTATATAAAAATTCATAATAATTTTTATACTGACCCTAAAAACTCTTCAAGAACTACACATACATACAGACATACATACACACATTGATGTGTAAGTAGTCCTCGTATGCATGTTTCTGTGTGGCTGTGTGTGCATGTGTGTGTTTAATTTGTGTATATGAAGCATATGTGTCCTCTTTTTTCTTATTCGGCTTTTGTGAAAGAAAATGAAAATGAAAGAAAATGAAAACCAAAATATCCACTCGTATTAAAAAGTATTTGTGCATCCCATTGTGGGAGCATAATTCTGAAGTAGTCGTTTTACAATTTGACAGTTTCTCTCGAGGTTGCCCAATGTGTTCGAATGTATGAATGTTGGTTCGCTTCTCGGGTTTTTTTTTGTTAAAAAGTGTCTCCTCAACTAACTATGATGATGACGATATTGAGCTTTTTTTTCTCGTTTTAAAACTTGTTGTTGCTGCTGTTGCTTGTTTTGAATGGCTGGCAAAGTAGAGTGTTTTTGGTTATTTGTTTTGGCTAAAACGTATGCTTGGTTTTGATACAAACACCAGCCAGTGAGTGTATGTGTCGTTGGTACCGTTGATGACGATTTTGTGGTCACTTGTGTTAATCCTTAGAGACATGTGTCGAACATGAATTTTAGTTTGGCTTGGGCTCTTCGCTTATAAATATTAATTTCTAGTACGTGTGGTCAATATTGTTGTAGACAGATTGTCCATCTTTATAATGTTGTAATTGAAAATGTTTTATTTAAAGTTTCGTTCACATTTTTTGTTTTTTTTTTTGCACACACAATATATTGACAGTTAGTCAAAAAATTGTGAAGTAAAGAAAAAAAAAAACAATTCGTAATATTTAAAAAAATTTCGTTAAAGGCTTAAAAATTCTTTAAGTTTACATGCAATATGTCATAGGAAAGAAAGGCAGTCTCAAATTATTGCAATAAAAATTATTGAAAATATAACGTAAACTTGATGACCGGTGCGAATATTTCACACCATTAGTTGTTATTTTTGTAACATTTATTTATTTATTTAAGAATTACAATACAATTACAAATTATATTATAATCATATACGAGCTGAGTAACTTCGACCATATGCCCGGTGTAGTGTCACAGACCAGAGCCTCTGGTGGGAATCGAACCCACGACCCTCACGCTAATCTAGCACACTACCCACTAGACTACCAGGGCGCTCTTTGTAACATAAAATGAAAATAATTAATAGAAATTTTACTAAAAGTATAAAAATATTAAAAATCATAATATCATCTTACATATTTACATACATAAATACATATCGCTCCTTTATTGCTACATAGTCACTTCTCAAAAAAAACTTGAACTTGGCAAAATGCGATTTAAGTTTTCAAGACATAAGTCCTATGATCTAATTACCGCAAACACTTTTTGCTATAACTTCGGTTTAGCTTGGAATATAAAACTGATTTTTTTTCCAACATATACAGAAGGTCTAAAAGAGCAGTTTTGCTTAAGTAACTACAAATTTTTAATTTCTTGAGATCTGACTATGTTGCAATAAAGGAGCGATATGTTTAAATGCTTTAATAATACTTCTTTGAATACAATGTTAGAGGTAATGAATGACATGATCATCGTTAATTTTTTGCCGTACGAATCCTTAATACAAACAAAAATATCTTTAAACGTACGCACTCGAGAAAAAACCACGTGAAAAGACCGGTTCTAGTAAATACAATCCTACCTTTTGAAGGGTTTGACCTTGTGCTTTGTTTATCGTCATAGCAAAAGCAAGTTTCACAGGGAATTGTTTTCGTGTCATTCGGAAAGGTTTGGTTAAATCAGAAGGTGTAAGGTTGATTCGGGGTATGAATACAATTTATTAACCCCTGTTTAGCATTAAGATTTCTGATTAATTGATTGATTCTAATTGCATTTGTCTTTTCAAATGCACGTTATTTATATTCTCACGTAATGCGTTATTCTTTTTCTTAATTTTCTTAAAATCTTTTTAACTGTTAAATATCAGCTGACACTATATATGTATGGATATATTAAAAGACACCGTATTACTACACTTCATAAAACAAACAATGCCATGACAATATCGAAATTACTAAAATGGCTTTTACAACTTTATATATTATTATGTGGTATAGCATTACAATTAAGCGACCCTGTTTACCGCACTTGATCTAACAACTACTGCAAATTATTGCCAAAACAGCTTTTTACAACTTAATATGCCTATTATAAATAACTGACTTGGTAATAAACGGCATTATAGTAAATAGCGGTATTGCCAGAATGGATTTTAATACATACTATATCATGTAGAACTGCATTACCAATAAGCGACCCTGTATTACCACACTTGAACAAAAACATATAATCATAATGACAACAGTATTATCATGCAGTTCTATATAAAATATAATTTTTATCAATGAAAACATTAATTTTTCACTTTCTAATTATTTTTTGCCATTAGTGTTAGATATAAGGTTTAAAATGAGATATCATTCATTAAATTTGATGCGGTGGTATGGGAGATATTTGCAACCGACAAAAAAAGTGATTTAAAAATAATATATATGATTATTGTGCGTAAAGATAAGCATCTTCCAGTTGACAAAAACAGTAGAATACACCACTAGATAAAGCTGAGGGCTAAATATAAAATACCTGCCACCTTAACTCTGAAAATGATTGAATAAAATTTGCAGATTATAAGAATATGGGTTGATCAAGTTATAGCCATAACATCCTGATGAGATATTTGTAACTTCGACATCTCGTGTATTAAGTTATGCCTATGAACGCAAGATTTTGCCTATAATAAGGATTACGACCTAGTTTCTCAGACAATTTATATTGTGTGTAATAATTTTATACTTAAGTAGCGGAACATACAGTTTAAACTCGATTCCGAACAACAATTTCTTTGTCCGCAATTTTATTTCCTTTCAGAGTTTCTGCCAGAAACCTATATGGAAAAAATCGCCGGAAAAATGTTTTTTTTCGTAATTTATTTTATTTTTGATGTCTGTCCTGGGGTTAGAACATGGACTCACATCTAATAAGCCAAGACCGTACCTACAAGACTACGCCGTTAAAGGCGGTCACACAGCTATAAAGTATATCATAAACATCCGATTCATTACGCCAAGTTTGTTCTCTGGCATTCTAATAAGAAGGTTACTCCAAGTAAAGGGTCCGTCAAATAACTTTTTTCTTTTTTTAAAAATGCTTAAAAAAAACTGGTGAATATTTTTTCAAATTTATTTTTTTTATTTAAAAGGACAATCCTTCCGGTTAATAATGGAAAATAATTTCATTCAAATGGTTGCCTCGGCTGGCCATGCGGTAGCCTACACGATTGGTCCAATTTTTAACCACATTATCGATTGTGTGTATTTCAGCAATGGCTTTACGAATATTGTCCTTTGGCTTGTCGGCGTAAAACTTATCTTTGACGGCACCCCACAAATAATAGTCCAACGGAGTCAAATCGCAGCTCCGAGGTGGCCAATTATGCTTCTGAACCATAGTCCGCACCAAACACTGGCTCGTTTTGGGTGCGCCGGATTTTCAAGGTATGCGTGGGGGTTTTCCGTGCCCCAAATGCGAAAATTTTGCTTGTTTACATACCCGCCAAGATCAAAATGAGCTTCATCTGAAAGATGATTTTTTTTTTTGCCAAAATCGGCATCTTCGCAGGCCCACTTAGCAAAGCGAAAACGAGTATGCACAACCATATTACCGAAAGGATAAAACTAATTTCTTGTCAAATCAAACATGAGCTAAGCCTTAAAATTCACGAAATAAGCACTAGATGAAAAAAAAAAACGTTAGATGGCGGACCCGCCGAATGGCGAATGTTTCATTAAGCGCTGTTTGTTTTTAAATAATAAAGGTTCTTTGGAAACTTTTCATTCGCCATGACATTGGCATTCCACTACTGTGGAAATAGTTCATAGTTTTGAGTTGCCATCTTACCTTACAGAAAAATGTGTTTCCTACCACAATTCGGCAATAAAATCATATGCAATAGAACAATAGATAGTTCAAATGGATAGGAGAAGTAGGAATAAGAATATTTTGGGCAAGCGTATGAAATTCTAAAATTAAAATATTAAATCCTAGTTACAGACATGAATGACGCGCCAATCAGTGATGGTAAAGATTCGGCTATGATGTGGTCAAAATCGCGATTCAGGTATTCAACAATGTTGTTAGTCATAATGGTTTGCCTACTGAATTATTAAAAGCTGCGGGCATCGATTTGATGACGTGCAAGCACAAGGTTATTTGCAACGTATACCTTTAAGCAAGACAAAGCAGGCAACTGAGTTAGTAAAAGTTCAGTCAGTCTTGTGTGAAGACGCGGAGTGTTTGTAGAGAGCAATTGTGATTTGAAGATGTCCGTTACATAGATTTGTCGAACAATTGCCTAATAATTGTTATTGTTTAGACGAATAATAAAGATTTTTTATTAAAACTAAACACATATTAATTAGGTTAGGTTAGGTTAGAGGACGTCAGAATTGACAAGTACAGTACTAGTTGGTCGAATTGACCCATTGTACTACGTCCTAGATTAATTTTTATTGTATTTGCAATATACGAGTTCATATTTTAAACATTTTTAATAGGTAAAAATGTAACAATATTTACATTGACTTCATTGTTATCAGTGAAATACGTAAATGTCAGTCTGCGCTTGAGGGTCATGGGTTCGATTTCCACCAGAGGCCCACCACTGGCCCACCAGAGGCCTGTGACACTACACCGAGCACATGGTGGAAGTTACCCAGCTTGCAAACAGAATATAAATAAATATATATCAGTCTGAATATTAATCTTAGACTCAGTATCTCCAATAGGTTTCAATAGGCAATTGAGTAGTTGCGAACTCTCTTGTAATACAGATTGATGCAAATTAAGGTTGTTTTTTCTTCCGGGAGTTATTGGACTTACTTTAATTAGCTCTGCAAGCTATTACAACCACTGTTCTCAACAACATTATTCCTACAGATATCCATATAGATAACACTTGATCTCTAGGCTTTATTTTTCGAAGCATGTCGTAAACTTTTAAGACGAGATGCTTCTAAAGTAACTTAGAATGACCTTCTGTCTAGGGTCTCTTCAATGCGTTTGAACACATCTGCATTGCCTAACTTTTGTGTGTAATTTGGTAGGGAATTTCAGAGACTTGTGGTGTGTATAAAAAACTGACGCTGTGACAGAAGAGTCCTATACCGTTGTTGAATAATCTTCATGTGGCGGAATGACTTAGTAAACTTAATTCGGCCTAATAAATATTTCGGCTATCCCAAATTAATAATTTTATGGAATAGAATGAGTCATTTAATTTTCAGAAGATTATCAAATTTCACACTAAACATCTGCTACACTAAATGAGAAATATGATCGCGGCGACCTTTAAGAAAGGCGTATCTTGCTATATTGTTGAATGCCAATTTTAGTTTCATTACTATCGCAGTTTGCGAAGATTTCGCAGCCATACAATAGCACAGGTTAGGTTGGGTTAGGTCGGAGTGGTAGCTCTGATATCACAAAGCACACTTGAGCACACGTAGCGGTCCATTGTGAAGTCATGGGTGAACGCAGTCCCTGTACAGACCAAGTTCTACCAAAATTAGGGAAAAGGAAGAAGTTGATTAGCGCAAGGTCTGTACAAATAGCACAGAAATTAAATAAGTTTTAGCAAGTTGCATACGAATTGCAAAAGAAGCTGAATCAATGACCGCCCATAAGTTTCGAAGCATGCTAACAACGACGCTTATATGGCCAGACCACGATAATCTGTCTTTAAATACAATACCCAGATTGGTAGTCAATCTTATTTCCCCTCATACTCAATCCAGGTATGGCAACCAAAATATTGGTTTTCGAAAGCACTATACACTTGGACTTTAAGGGATTAATGGATCGGAAGCCCAACTGTCAATCCGATCCAAATCACGATTAACAGAGTGTCAACATGAAACAATATTCTCCTTACGAGTACTGGTAAAAATCTGCACATCATGAGCATACATATGAACACGACAGTCAATCAAAACATCCGGTAGATCATTAATATAAATGCAGAACAACAGAGGCCCCAGAATTGATCCCTGGGGACCATTATTAGCGATATTAAGTGACACCTTCTAACATCTGTCCAACAAATAAGGAAAAGAAAATAAGACTAGAGGCAGAATTAAAAAAAAATTAAACAGTTTCCGGAGCTTATTCAATAAAATTTTTTAATTTCCTGTATCGAAAGCCTTTGGGTGATCGAGAAGATCTAAAAACGCTGGACTATTTACATCTAGCTCCAACCTAGTATCCTCAACTACATTTAATAGAAACCCGACTGACTAACTGTTAAATAATTGTGACATTATAGATAACCATTGATCTGTCTAGCAATAATGTTCTCCATTAGGTAAGGTTAGGTTAGGTTAGAGGACATGCACCTGTCGGTCAAGCCAAGCGCAGTACCCGGAGTTCGAAATTGACCCATTGTACATTGTCCTTAGGGGAGGAAGGAAATAGAGGATATAGGAATGTAGGGAAGGGGAGGGAGAATAGGAAACGGAGGAATTACATGTAAAGAAACAGACACAAAACAATAGAGGTTGAGAGTGCGACTACACTTATGAAGCCCTAGCACCTCTCAACCAGGCCAAGCTGCTAATGAATCTGTGGAGAGCCTTGATGTCGGCTCGCGACACAAAACTCAAGTTCTCAAAGAAGCCCCTGCCAAGGGCTGGGCAGTTGCAGAGGAGATGTTCGACAGTCTCCAACTCCTCCTCATCGCAACATACCCTGCGTTCTCCAAGAATAGCAATTGGCCTGAACTCATTGTTTGATTTTGGAATAGGAAGGATTTTAGCTAGTTTCTACTCATCAGGTAAGAGATTTTTCAAGGTTCAATCAAGATAAAGATTTAAATCTGCGATTACTTGGAAGCCAATGCTTTCTTTTCATCTTATGAAGGAAAAATTTAATTGCGATGCTAAATTATAAGCAACTAATGCCGCAAGGTTAAGCAGCATTCAACCATTCAACCATACCTCGTGAAAATATTTCATGGTGATGGATATTTAATCACAAAGAAAGCAACAGACTAAGAAGAACTGCAAGGAGGAGTATGAGTGTGAAAATATATTTGCTTGTGTATGTGCCTTAGGAATGGCAGTGATAGTGGTAGTAGTGGTAGTTGTGGCAGTAGTAGTTAAAGCTTTATAACTAAGCAGCACTTTGTATGCAACCAGCCAAGTCAAGGCATCAAAGTATTGTCACTGTCAGTGCAAATGTCAGAGACACGTCAGGGATTAAAATGACAAGCGACTTTTAACTGTCACTTGATAAAGGGAAAATCATTCAAAAATAGCAAAGAAAAACAAAAGAAAAAAAGAAAGAAAGAAAGGGGTGAGCACCAAGGCAAAGTGAAGTAGATGCAATAGCAGTTGATGAAGAGAAACGCGTAAAGGATTAAAATTTTCTAGGATTGTGTGTGTGTGTGAGTATGTTTTTGTTCAAATATTCATAGTGACTTACAACTGTCCAAATGTAGTTGTGCTAAATGCTTAACGTCGATTTGTATTGCTTGCTGCTGCTACTGCTACTGCTTAAGCGTGTGCATAAAACAATTTGTCTGGCTGGTTAACAAATCAGTCAGTCAGTCAGCCAGCCAGACGTTTTTACTGTCACAAACGGCTAGTGTCTCTTACATCAATCTGACCTTAATGTAAATAAACCGCTTTTAAAGGCTTGCTTGTGTACTTAGCTGTTAGTATATGTGTGTGTGTATGTGTACCTTATGAATTGAAGTCCTGTAGGCAAATTATATCACGTTGACAACCACAAAACATATTAAAGAGGGGAAGGGGAAAGGGGAGAATGGATTTCTAGGTGATTTCATTTCATTTGCCTTTACTCTACATGGCTTGGTGTGGTGGATTTATATGCTATGCTCTGAAATGTTTGTCTGTCTAACAACTGTCCAACAGTACGTTTGTCTATTTATTTCTCGTTTTTGTTTTGTTTGTGTTTGTGTAAATTGTAAAATCGTCATCATCATCATCGCCATCGTGAACAACGTCGTAAGAAGACAAACAACAATAACTACGACCCATTTCGTCATTATTTAAACCACATTTTACATGTGTCAGTGTCATCCTTGTCATACGCTGCCAGCAACTGTTTGTACTTGTATTCCGTTTCACTTCGTTGGTACGTATACCAGTAAGAGTATGAGTGTGTGTGTGTGCCTAAACTGTTATATGTATGTTGTAAGTATTAGTATGTCTATCTATCTGTTTGCTTCTCTGCCTGTAGTCGTCCTTTTGCATGTCATTTACGTTTGCTTAACTTTACCATGCATTGACTGAAACTGAAAATCGTTTTTCTTTTCGTCTTGTATAACGCTTTACGTTTTTTGATGTTTATGAATGAACGAATGAATGACTGAATGACTGAATGAATGACTGAATGAATGTTTATTTAAAAATTTATCCTTTGGCAATGTCAACATATCCATTTGGTATGTCACACGCATTATAAACGAATTATTGCTGTTGTTGTTGTTGTGGTGTATGTTTGTAAGTGATTATGCATAAACTTGTTGTTGCTGTTGCTGTTTGTTTAGATGTTGTATGATAATGTTCGTTTGTGTTTGAGTTGAAAATCAAATGTTTACACACACACACACACACATCCACACTCAGACCAAAGTACATTAAATTATTCACTTAATCGTTTAGTACATTAAAACGCCCTCTTACGAAATTATGAGAAATATTGCAGAGGACAACAAAAAAAAAAAATGTTCAACATTCTTAAGGGGGTTATAATTTAATTAAATATTAATTAATCAATTAAAAACATTTCACTGATGAGTTACATAAAACACCATTTTGATATGATTATGTCGAGGCAATGTTTCTAGATAGGACATCTTCCCTTCCCTAGGAAAAGAATTTTTTGTTTAAATCAAGTTTTTCTTAGGCGAGGTGGGAAACTAGGTCCATAATCCAGACTGAATGGTTGTAATAACCGATTATGTATACGTATGTATGTATGTATGTATGTATGTATGTATGCATTTTCTTTGGCTGCTAAAAATACGTCTTGTTCACCATGATTAAAACGTATGATTTCTCTTTTTGGATTATGCACTCCGTGAGATCATGTTTTTCATGCATGTTTAAGCTCAAGCCCCCTTACAGTTTATCGGAAAGTACAGTGTTCTCTCACATTGGATTGTTCAGACTTTCTAGGATAGTTTACTGCGATTTTGAGGTCGCCGTGGTCTAGTAGGTAGGCTTATTAGACGAAAGCCCCGAGTTCGCATCCCAGGTCAGACATGAAAACGAAAATTTGAAAATAATTTTTCGGTGATTTCCTCTCAGCAGATTTCTGGCAAAAACTCTGAGAGTAAAAAATTGCCATGGAAAGCTTCTCAAAAAATGTGTCGTTCGGAGTCGACTTTCAACTGTAGGTCTAGACACTCATGTATAAAATTAACGCGCACAACATAAGTGGTGTGAGAAGCTAGGACGTAGTACAATGGGTCAATTCGACCACCGAATACTGTACTTGTCAGAATTGACAAGTACACGTCCTCCAACCTAACCCAACCTTACTGCGATCCAGTCATCTACAGGGTGGCTGATATATAATGCAACAAAGTAAAGCGCTATAGTTTTTTAATTTTTATTTTTTCATTTGATTGTTCAAAAGCAAAAAATGTTGGAAATAACATCAAATTTTAGAATCAGTTTAGATTTGATCGAATTGGCCACCTATGGTGAGAATTATGGCCTTCAAACGGCCGACAAAGCCATCACAGGCTGCACAAAAGTGGCGGTACTTTGGGCCATTCCCGGCGATGCGCCGTCTTGAGATGATCGACACTTTGGTATTGTGTAGTGAGAACCTCACTCTGCAAAATGCCCCAGGCGCAAAAGTCGAGCGGATTATGGTCCGGAGATTTTGGCGGCCATTGTGCGGTAGAAATGCAGAAAGGAACCTCCTTTTTAAGTCATTCTTGGTTGACGCGTGCTGAGTGCTTTGGTGCTGAGTCCTGTTGGAATGTCCATGGTCTGCGGCTGAAATGTTTGTCAGCCCAGCGCTTCAATACTGTCTTTAAGACATTTTCCCGATAATATTCGGCATTTATTTTTACAACTGTAGAGTCGATGCATACGAGCGAAGTGTAACCATCGGCCGTTACGGCAGCCCACACCATTACCATCGTCGGCACTTGAGTTATGGTGGCCAATCGCAGGTGTAAATTTTCAGTCGAACTCTTTGGCAAGTAATCTTGATCATTTTGATTGTTCACAAACTGCTCAATTTGGAATGGCTTCTCATCGGAGAAAACCAAATTCGGTAATTGGGCACTTTCGTGCAAGCGAAGTAACTCCTTGGCTCTTTACGGTCTAACTTTTTTTTTGTCCATCGTTGAGCTCTTGTACTTTTTGGAACTTCAATGGCTTTAGTCCAAGTTCATTATTCAATATGTATTGCATCAGTTCTCGCGATATGTTCAGCTCACGAGCAATTTTTCTACCATTGCGGTGCAGATTTCGATCAAATCTGGCCTTCACTTTTAGGACCATTTCTGGAGTTGTTACCGTTTTTTTTTTTGTCCACTTTTTGGACGCAATGCAACACTGCGAGTAATGCGGTCATGAGCAATGGTACGAGAAACAAATGATTTATTCACATTTAAATGCTGGACGGCTCTAACGATAGCCATCTATGGTTTTCCAGCCAAATGTAAAGCAATCACACTATCACGCTTGAATTCCACCACGAATAACTTTTTCTGAATGCAATAGATCAAAATGTTTTTGTAAGCTGGCAAATAATAAAATGAAATTAATCTGTCAGCTGTCAGACGAGCGGTTTACAAATGATAACAACCTGAAGTTGGTTGCAATACATATCAGCCACCCTGTATTGTAATCTATTTAATCTATTGTTACGAAAATGTAAAGTCTAGTTACTGGTGTTTTGCTTTTACAGCTACAAATACAAAAACAAAACAATGCAGTAAACAAACCTGTTTACAAATTATCGTACTACCTAATATAACAACAAACATTAGCATTAAAAAATGGAAAACAAGTAAACAAAAAAAAAAAAAATAAAAAATACACAAACAACACTAAAATAGTAAATGGACACAACGATGTATATATTTATAGACATTTCAAGATGGCAAAGTCATGAACCTTGGTCTTCAAGAACTTTCATTCGACTCTTTACTTTGTCAAAGTAAGGCAGACAATTGAGTCAGTCAGTCTTGTGTGAAGATGCGGTGCGTTTGAAGAGTGTAATCGTGATTTGAAGATCGAAAATTGTACTAGTAATTGTTATTGTTTATGCAAAGGGTGTAAACAGAGGAATAACAAACAAAGCAATTGTTGTTGTTTACATCAAGTTGTGAAGAGTGCCACAAAGAATTATGCGAATTTTTAAAGAATTTTTAATTAAAACTAAACATAAATTCATTTTTTAATATTATTTTCAATCTAAGAGTTCATTCTTTAAACGTTGTTAAAAGGTAAAAACGTAACAATATATTCCTGCAATGTCTTTCCAATCCTACTGCTCTTATAAACTTTAGGATATTGTTCTTTAAGGTCCCGTTTAGCTAAACATCCATAGGACGTAACGGAATGAACGTTCGTTTTTAGCTAAGGAAGAACAATGTAAATGCTTACCAAAATTCCGTTACGGTTCGGTAATCGCTGTCATTACTTTTCGTATTCTAAAGCCGAACGCATATTGCGTTTATTTCCGTGGACGAGGTTTAATGTCACATAGGTTCTTTGTTTATTAGGTTTAAAACGATTCCCCTTTGGCAAAAGATATTTCTTGAGGAATCCTTTGGCTGCTTCTGGATAATTTAGGGTCACCGTGGTCTAGTAGGTAGTGTACTGGCTTATTAGACGGAAAGCCAGGGTTCGAGTCCCAGGCCAGACATCAAAACAAAATACAAAAATTATTTTTTCGGCAATTTCTTCTCAGCAGATTTCTGGCAAAAACTCGGAGAGTAAATAAAATTGCCATGAAAAGATTCTCAAAAAAAATTTGTCGTTCGGAGCCGACTTTAAACTGTAGGTCCTGCCACTTCTGTATAAAATTAACACACACAACATAAATAGTGTGAGAAACTGCGGGCTTCTTGGGGACGATTGCTGTAGACTGTCTAATGGTGAAGGTATAGTACTGGCCATTTTATAGTCACTAGCAGCAACTCATTTCCTTGCCGATCGCATCTGCCCTCTTCCCACCTTTCCTAAAAATCTTCACAATGCACTGCCTAAGTAGGGGCCATCCCCTGTGTGCTAGTTTCATAAAAAAAAAATTGTTGTATGACTCTAGAAAAAATATAGGTTCATCATGATCGTTAACTTAGACAACAGGCTTAATCTCTCTTGATCCTCCCATATTTACACATCCCTCCATACTTTACACAGCTAATCTATCTCTACATTGTAGTTAATTTTTACATGTTGGCCTGACTGTCAGACAATATTGTTAGTTTCTGTCTTTTGTATTTCCTATTCAGGTTAAATTGAGCATATATTTCGCTGGTGTTAATTTCCGCATTCAAAAATATTCCTGAGACTTCTTAATATTTTAAACTGGAGCCGAATATCTCTGAATCTGATGAAATTTCTGTCCTGAACCTCTCCGTATATGAGTAGGTCCAGGAAGTGCTTGAATGTTAACCCAAAGTCTGTATTGGTGTTAACAGGTGGAATGTCAATGTTAATGTCATTAGAAGCCAGGCTTTTCACACCATACGTGTTATGATTTTTTATTCATGACTGCCGACTACGCCGAAGAACACCAAGAAACTGGTCATTATTGATTTTAATTTAACAAGAATTCAATTGTTAAGCACGTTGTATAGAAGTCGCTGAAGTTTAACCGATTAACTCTTAATTAAATCAAATTCAATCAGTCTAGCTCAATGGCGCTTGCCATTCACCACAATGGCTGCTTTTTCGCATTTAAAAAGAAATAAGAGCCGTCTTTAAAACCCTTTAACTGGGATTACGACTTAGCTTTACATCACTTATGTTGTGGGTGTTTCTTTTGTACATAAACGCAGGGATCTATTGCTTAAAATCGTCTCGGAGGAACAAATTTACGAGAAACCTTTCCTAGTATTTTTATTTTACTCTCAGAGTTTTTGCCAAAAATCAATGGAGAGGTAATATTTTTTCCATATTTGTTGGAAATGATTGATTTGGGCCTTGGTGTCCTGTTTAAGAAGCCAACACAATACCACTAGACTATGGCGACTTGATTCTAAAGTAATTCATCATAATTCCTTAAAGACTTTTCAAACCAACTACCCATTTCCTTCAAATTTTCCTTTACACCCTCACAAATTTCTTAATTTTCCTTTTTTTAATTTCGAAATAAGTTTTTAAGAGCTGAAAAAGAGTTCTTTTCCCCCCATAACAAAGTACTCGGAGAAAAAAAGGGTTAATTTACTTTCTTTCAGCATTGTTGTTGATTTCTGCTGCCTCTTGTTGTTGTTGTTGTTGTAGTTGTTTATCGTATCGTATTGTATATTTATTATTATCAAATCTAAAAAGAAAATTTTTATCTACAAAATAGAAATGGAAATGGAATTACATTTCATTGTCACAACGATTTATGTCGTTGACAGGCATAGGCATTTCCTTTGAAGTTGCCTGCCTGACTGCCTATCACAATTTGAAACGTTCGAAATGTCTGTTTCTGTGCTTTCTTTCCATTGCCATTGCACTATTCTAACCAACACTAACAGCAACAACAATACCATACCATCACCGTTACCATCACCATATCATAGTCATCAGTCTCATCTTTAGCAACAACACCACCACCACCACCACCACCGCCACTATCACAATGGCACTCAAAGGCAACAAGACGAATAAAAAACATTGATTTTCACGACTGATTACACCACCAGGAACGAACAGGTCGTTGTTGCAAATAAATTAAAAAACAGTGAAAAACGAACAAAAAAAAAAGCAAAAACAAAAAGAGAGAAAGAGAATAAAAAAGAGGTTTGAATTGTTATAATGATAACCAGTCATAAATTTTAAACTCATTTCGCGAGTATATTTACTGCCGAGTTGTTTTACTTGGGGTGCTCTCAATGCAAAGAGTGAAGAGGAGTGGTATGATGTGGTGTGCAAATGTTGTTGTTGCTGTTTTGTTGCTGATATTTGTGTGAATCGTGAAAATTTTGACGGAAATGTGTCATAAATTGCTTTGAGTGTTGTCATAAAGCACAAGCCACAAAATGAAACGAAACCAAACGAAACAAAACGAAATGTAAAAGTGCATTGCACTCCCCTCTCGGTATCCTCTTCATATGGGTACAGGATAAACTGTTGTTCTATTTGGATTTCGGTTTCTTTTATTGTAGGCTGGTTTTGGATTGTGAATTCATAAATTCACAAATACATACACACACACATACACACGTATTATATGCATACGTTCGTATGTTTATATTTATAATATCGAGGTGCTGTTCTGTGTGCTTGTGTGTTTGTGATTGTGTGTGTGTAAAATTGTGGTATTGGCCCATTTCTCCTCCCCAAAAATAGTTTTACTCGGTTTATATAACAAATATATACGACAACTTGACATGTAGAAAATTTATCAGCAATCATAAATCGTGCTTAGCAATTGTTTTGTTATGGTTTTGTTGTTATTTCTGTTGTTGTTGTTAGTGTTGCTATTATTATTTTTTGTTGTTGTTGTTATTCTCCAGTTTATTTATTTGTTATATTTTTATTCGTTGTTATTGCGCTTATTTGTTTAAAAATATCGGGGACTTTAAAAGAATGTTTTCAGCTGGTCATTCAGTTTCGATTATCCGGTATGCCTAAGTACCTATCAGAGATCAGCAACGAGTATTCAAAACGATGAGTAGATTCGAGTCATACTCATTGTTGAACTGTGTTCAACTTATTATTGTTTTTGAATCGTGAATTGTTTTGAATTTCTTTCTTTTCTTTCATATTTTGTAATTATCTTTACATATATTTAAGCCCTCTCATTTATCTTTTCCTATATATGTAATTATTTCCCTTAACTAAAATTGTAACTCTTTTCTTTATATATTTCATAATATGAGCTCTCATAATAACTTTTTATATTTTGTAAAATTAGTTGATAAGTTGATTAGTTGCTAAGTGGATAAGAAACAGCCAAGAAGGCAATAAATTTTAAGTTTTATCAAAAAAAACCTAACCCTAATCCTTTGGGGGATACATATATTCAAGAGGAATATACCAATCCCAACCCCGTCAACTCATCCTTTGTAGACCTTATGAGTTTAGTTGACTCATAGAGCCTACAAAATTGGTCCTTCGAAAAGTCCTAGCGTTCTAGGATTGTGATTTGAATCAGTGGCACAAGGTCCACTAGACACAGCAGGCGGTCATGCGTCACCAGCATCACCCCCAAAAAGCATAGAGTGGCATAAGGTCCACTAGGCATCACTGCCGATTGAACACTATCAGCATCAATCCCAGCAACCGTGAAGTGGCATAAGGTCCACAGGTTAAACCCAAGTTTATCATCAAACCCCAGAAGCATAGAGTGGCATAAGGTCCACTAGACAGCAAGGGCGATTGTGCGCTGCCAGCATCAATCCCAACAACATTTCTAATACTTATACGCATTCATAGTTATTTCAATATCATACTCATACTACTCGTACTCATACTTAATAATACACACGATGTTGTTGATTTCATTTCTTCATGACTCAACGTATACACGAAGCACAAAATAAGTATGATTCGAGTACGAACACCACAATATTCTCTAGAAGGTTATGTGTTTGCTTTGCTTGCAGTCTTTTTCTTTTTAACAACAACAAAGACGGTAAATTTTGATAAATGATTCGAGTGACTTGAATCAAGATGTTCAAGATATCTGTCGGGGTTTGAATCATGGGCTGTCGTCTAATAAGTGACTTCATTCAATAATCATCTGAAACAGTCTCTTATGGTTCTTGGAACTGATATATATGTACAGTAATCCCTCGATTTACGTCGTAGAATGTTCCGGAAAAAGGCGACGTAAATCGAATTTCAAATAACTCATACTAACAGATGGATTTTTTATGTACATTTTCCAAAAAAAAAAACTAAGATAACCCTTTCCCTGTCCTCTACATCACATGTGATGCACAGCAAGTAGATTTCATAACTTTGTGCATCACATGGGCAGGGAAAGGGATAATTAAATTTTATTCTATGTATTGAATTTTTTTAAGAGGAAATTCCCCTGATTTGGCGACGTAAATCGAGTTTGATGGGAACAAAATTTTTGACGACGTTAATCGAAACAACGTAAATCGAGACGACGTAAATCGAGGGAATACTGTATACATATATATGGCATCAGCCAAATAAATTAAATAAATTGATGAGTTTCCGTTATTTGGACCAATATTAGAAACCCAAGTATGCCTAACCTAATGTTGGACAAAACAGTGTCCTCTGTCCTGCACTGAAAAAGGGAGACCCTACGATATGCGCCAACAACAGGGGTATAAGCCTTCTCCCTATCGCACTGAAGCCACTCGTCAAAACACTGATTGGACCTTATCAGTGCAGCTTCAGACCTGGCAAGTCCACCATCGACCAGATCTTCACACTACGCCAAATCCTGGAAAAGACCCACGAAAACCAAGTTGACACACACTAGCTTTTTGTCGACTATAAGGCTGCTTTCGATAGCCCTATTAGGGATCGTGTTTTTGCCGCAATATCTGAGCTCGGTATACCTGCGAAGCTGATAAGGCTATTCAGAATGACGTTGAGCAATTCCTGCAGTTTCATCAAAGCAGGAATGGACCTCTCCGAACCTTTTGATATCGTGCGAGGTTTCAGACAAGGCGATCCCTTATCTTGTGACCTCTTCAACTTCGTCTTAAAGAGTGTTCTGCGAAAGGCGGGAGTGCATCGCAATGACACTATTTTTCAAAAAAGTGTCCAGTTGCTTGCGTACGCTGACGACATCGACATCATAGAGCGTACCAAACGAGATGTCACTGCTGCCTTTAGTGCTATTGAACGGGAGTCTAAGAAGATGGGTCTGGCAGTAAATGAGGGCAAAACGAAGTATATGTTATCGACAAGTGAATATGCTATCGTGCGGCATATTAATTCTCAGATGACGGCCGATAACTATACTTTCACGGAATTCATTTACCTTGGCTCCGCCGTTACAACCAAAAATGATGTCAGTCTGGAGATCAACCGTAGGATTACTCATGCCAACTGTTGCTACTATGGTTTCAATAGGCAATTGAGTAGCAGGGACCTCTCTCGTAAGACGAAACTAATACTCTACAAGACGCTCATCCTATCCGTGCTTCTTTATGGCTCAGAAGCATCGACCCTATTAAGAACTGATGCAGCTGCCTTGAGAGTATTCGAGAGAAAAGTCCTACGTAAGATTTTTGGTCCAGTTGGCGATGATTTTTGCATCCGATTCAACAGTGAGCTGTATGAGCTCCTCAATGACATGGAAGTTGTACAGCGTATTATTATCCAGCGGCTGCGCTGGCTCAGTCATGTCGTTCGAATGGAGGAGGATGCTCCGGCGAGACGAGTATTTGATGCGGGGATCTGCGGAAGTCGACGAAGAAGACGACCTTGTATCCGTTGAAAGGACCAAATCGAGGAAGCCTTGTCATATATTGGTGTGACCAACTGGATTAGGCGCGCAAGAAGCAGAGGCGCCTGGAATGATGTTTTGCGGTAAGCCAAAATCCGTTAATCGGGTTGTTATGGTCAATTAAGTAAGTAAGTAAGTAATATTGGATAGAAATAGAAACGTATGGTTGGTTGTCTATTATATTGCTTATTTATAACACGTTTATACTCGTATATAGGACACTAGTTGTGTGGAACTGTTATCTTATAACTTGAATTTTGTACATAAAATGTTCAAAGGACATCAGTCGATTATTTCCTGCAAGAAAATATTCGCATTAAGGGAAGTAGTGTTGGTTCCCAAGGCTAAAATTCTAGTGGAACTACACATGTATACGAAAGATTTCTTATAGTCCTATAGAAAATGGTCAGTAGAGTGACACTGCATTATCTTGGCGGCCACCGAACTGCCTTAAAATCTAAAATTAATTGCTCACCGAACTCTACTCTCCTGTGGCTTATGACATCTTGTATTGCAGGATATATAGCATGTCGCATAAATTTCTTTAAACCACTTGTGCAATTCTTTCAATTTGAGTATTAAGTTTCCTTTGTAGGTATCTTGCTCTGTTGAATGTAACTTTGCAATTCGAATCGTACTTAAAGAGTTAGAGCACTAAACTGTGCGTCTGAGTACATGGGCAACACTTGGACAGCATTTGAGTGCTCTTCTCATTGCCAATTTATTCGCTAATATTCAATATTGAATCGTTGTTCAATTGTTAGGCTGTTCTTAGCATCCTGTTTTACACTGAAAAAATTTACATCCACGACAGTGATCAGCAATGAATCGTTTTTTCGGTACTCATAAGCACTCATGAAATTTTGAATATAACTGAGTGAACAATATTGAAATTTAATTATGTACTCTGATTCATTTGTACTCACTACAACGTTTATTTATAAGTCCAGCTAGCTATGAGTATGAGTAGAACTTTGATATCAAACTCATACCGAAACTCATTCGAAATATGTTTGATTCTTAACCCTACTCATTTAAACTCATAACCTTAGGAAAAAAAACTTCCACACATACATAATTGATCCTTACTTCGCTTCAATCAGGATTATTGACCTAGTTTCTCACACCACTTATGTTGTGTGTGTGTTAATTTTATACATGAGTGGCGGGTTTAATAGTTTAAAGTTGATTCCGAACGACAGATTTTTTTGTGAAGCTCTCCATGACAATTTTATTTTACTCTCAGAGTTTTTGCCAGAAGAAATACTTTTTGTATTTCGTTTTGATGTCTGGCTTTGGGCTCGAATCCTGGCTTTTACGTCTAATAAGCCAACACACTAGACTACGGCGTCTTATAATATTTATAAATGATTCGAGTGACTCGAGGAGGGTAAACACCCAACCTTCCAATGTGTATTTTAATGTTCGCACTCGAATCATACTTGTTTTAAGCTTCCTGTACACATTGAATATGAGTAGAGGTGTTCTATGATATGAATGCGTATGAGTATGATTCGATTTTTGAAAATATATTTTAATACTCATTGTTGATATCTGGTTCTGGATACATACATACATACATAATTGGCCATTACAACCCTTCAGTCAGAATTACGACCTAGCTTCTCACACCACTTATGTTGTGTGCGTTGATTTTATACATGAGTGGCGGGACCTACAGTTTAAAGTCGACTCCGAACGACAGATTTTTGAGAAGATTTTTATTGCAATTTTTACTCTCAGAGTCTTTGCCAGAAATCTGCTGAGGGGAAGTCGCCGAAGAAATATTTGTCGTTTTGATGTCTGACCTGGGATATGAACCCGGGCCTTTCGTCTAATAAGCCAACACACTACCCACTAGACCACGGCGACTGGTCCTGGATAACGACTATCAAATTTTCGTTTTCAATATTGACACGTTCTCTGTTATTAAATGAATGCATTCCTTTAGATGTCTGTCTTTATTTCAATTTAAAAGCATTCCTAACATTGTCGTTCATTTTTTTGTTTTTTTTGAAGGAGAGCCTGAGGAAGGCCGTTTTATTAAATGGGAGCGGGTACTTTTAAAAAAGGGGCGCTAGTCATTTTAGCCACGGTATGGATTTGATTGTGTTTTTTTGTGTGTTTTAAGTTTTGCTATTTAGTTGGATTTTGTTGCGGTTGTTCATCTTGTTGTTGTTATTGTTGTTGTTGCTTTTAAATTATTTCTGTTTCTGTTGTTGTTGTTTGTTTCAATTCAAACATTTAGATTTAGTATCGACCATTTGTGCATTTTGTTTATTAGTTTTTAGAATGATACACAATGCAGCAGGTTAAGAGACCAGGTTGAATGAATGTTCGTTCGTTTGTTCGTTCGTTCACAAGATTTCTATGTACGTACCATACCGTTCGTATGGCTGTTCGTAAAGCATAAATGTTAGTCTAATGCAGGATCAAGTAGGCAAGTGTGTGTCTGTGTGTCCGTGTATGTGAAGGTATGTTTATTTCGTAAACTATGAATGAATGAATGAATGAATTGCAATGAATGAGTGAATAATTGCTGCAGTGCAATTATATTTGTTTTAAATGTTTCTGTAGTTGTTTCTCCCCTCTTTTTTTCTTGTTTGTTTGTTTGTTGCATTATAAAATGTTGTATCGTATATGCAGTGCTATTTGGTTGATGGTGTTCGTGTTGGTGTTGCAATATGTTTGAACATACACGTGTATTCTGTATTAAATTTCATTAAAAGGTTTGGTTGGTTGGACGCAATTTGAAAACGAGAAACACAATATTTCATATCATTCATGCATACATACACACCCATACACAAGCACCACTTGCATACAATTTATGGCAACAGATTTTATGGAGTGCAGATTTTTAAATGGCCTGCCTGGCCACGTTAAGTTTGTTTTACTCGCCATACAGTGATTAGTTTTGATTTGTTTGGCCTCCGCAGCTGATATTTCTAATCG
Organism: Sarcophaga peregrina; assembly: GCA_014635995.1. Classification (NCBI taxonomy): domain Eukaryota; kingdom Metazoa; phylum Arthropoda; class Insecta; order Diptera; family Sarcophagidae; genus Sarcophaga; species Sarcophaga peregrina. The sequence continues at coordinate 70,785,969 of CM025791.1, read as the reverse complement.
TTGCAATATTTTCTAAACAGTAATTAACCAATGGAGTACATTATGTTATGCGGCACAATTACACACACAATATTGTACCCAATTGTGTAATTATATGTTGGACCTACTTTAGTTATATTAAATCTACAATTTCATGTTAAAATTGAATGTAAATTAAATAGGTATTCAGCGAAGGGGCGCTTTTCTCAATTATAAAAACATAGAAAAGGCATATTTGTCATACTCAAGGCGTAGTGTAAAGCAATGTAAAAAATTTTAATGAATGACCACCGTAGAGTGCTGAAAATTTTTCAAAGAAACTCAACGCATCTTTCGTCTTTTACGTTGTGATTGATATTGTACGACCAATAAAGCCAAACGATTGTACAATTTCTCGTGGACTGGTATTTATATTCGTAAAGTCGTTAAACAAATGTATAAAATCGGAACTTCCAACAGGAACTTCAGGAAGTTGATTCCGTTCATCCTGTTGTAACTATATTTGTCAAATTATTTGTAAATTATACACTCCATTGTGCCAAAGTACTGTTAAATTGTTTTTATCATGGCTTTTCGGCTATTTAACGATCAGTATAATCGCCCTAATGAGAGAGCGCAATGTGATGGATTAATTGGAGTTAACTGGTTCACTAAACGATCGACCTATAGCCGTATATTGCCGATATCCGTGAGAATATACATGAGAATCCAAGACAGTTGCTTTCGCACTGTTCGCATGAACTCAGCCTTTTGGAAACTAAAATAGAATTTTAAGTTGAGACGTGGTCACGCACACGTAAATAATTCAACTGACTCGAAAACAGAAAGTAAACAACCATAAACAACGATGTGCGTTGAATGAATGCATTTCGTCTGAATTTTCATCGAAAAATCATTTTCAGCAACGTGGTTCACTTGTGGGTGAATGGGTATGTAAACCAACAAATTTCTTGAATTTCATGCGATAACAATGGATATGAGGACCAAAACCGTCTAACGCATCCTACTATAGATACCAATTGACAAGTAGATAATCTTCAAACATTAAATTATATGGACCGTACTATCGATTCAAATAAAGACTTCATGCATTTTATTTGAATTTTATGTTTTTCTCTTTTTTGAAGAATTTTTCTATAGCTCTGAAAAACTCACCCATTATATACCAGAAATCAGTAATGAGTATTGGAAAAGATGAGTAGAATCGAATCATTTCTGATACTTGTATGAATTAACACTTATTTTAATATCATGGAACCTGTACTCATATTCAAAGTTTGAAGTACTCATCATATTCATACTTAACAACACGTATGATCGGCTCTCCATAACTCAACATATACGCGAAGCACAAAATAAGTATGATTCGCTTACGAACACTAGAAACTAAAATACTAAAAAACTCGAGTCATTCAAATCATCATTTATGAATTATTTACAAGTAGTTATTATAAATATTTCTTTAAAGTTATGAATTTAAATGTAGACTTATGAATCAAACATATTTTGAATGGTATGAGTTTGATGTCAACGTTGTATTGCAACTTGTACTTATAAATCAACGTTGTAGTGAGTACGAATGAATCTGAGACATAGTTAAAATTCAATATTGTTGACTCATTTATACTCAGAACTTCATGAGTGCTTAAAAGTAGCGAAAAAACGTTTCATTGCTGATCGATATATACAGATAGCTTATATATATCGGGTCCGCCATTTAACGTTTTTTTTGTTAACTAGTGTTTATTTCGTGAATGGTAACATTTAGCTCATGTCTGATTTGTCGTGCGCTGAACGAATATAGTTGTGTATACGCTTCAACAACGCTGGGAAATATTGCAACATTACTTTTAAAATCATGGTAATGTTGCAGAAGAGAAGCACCGCTTCTTCAAAATACGTACGCAATTTTCGCAGCTCCGTATCTTCGTAATCTTGTGGAAAAAATTAAAGAAACTGGCATCCTCTTCGATACACGAAAGCGTGGAAAGCTAAAAACAGTGCGTATACCCGTGAGTATTGCTGCTGTGGCAGAAAGTGTGCGTGAAGCGCCACAAACATCAATTCACTGTCCTTCTCACCACTTAAACATTTTGGAGACATCATTGAAACGAATTTTGCATAAAGACCTTGGTATGACGCCATACAAAGTCCAATTGGTTCAGGAGTTGACGCCAATTGACTATCCAAAACTTTTTCGCTTAGCTAAGTCGGCCTGCGATCAAAATCATCTTTTCAGATGAAGCTTATTTTGATCTTGGCGGGTACGTATACAAGCAAAAGTGTCGCATTTGGGGCATAGAAAACCCGCACGCATACTCGTGCAAACCCGACGTACCCAAAACGAATCACTGTTTGGTGCGGATTTTGTTCCAGAGCAATGAGCAATAAGTGGCCGTTACAGTCAATAGCGATCGTTATCGGGCCATGTTGAACGAATTTTGGTTGACAAAAGTTAAAGAGGATGGTATTGGCAACAGGACGGCGCTACGTGCCACACAGCCGAAGCTACACTCGATGTTTTGCACCCTGTTTTTGAAGATCGCATTAACAGCCGCAGAGCTAATGTCGTTTGGCCACCACGGAGCTGCGATTTGACACCGTTGGACTATTATCTGAAGGGTGCCGTCAAAGATAAGTATTACACCGACAACCCAGAGACATTTGACGGTTTAAAGGACAATATTCGTGTAGCCATTGGTGAAATACAGCTGCTCACAATCGATAATGTGCTTAAAAATTGGACCGATCGTGTAGGCTACTGCATGGCCTGCCGAGGCAACCATTTGAATAAAATTATTTTCCATTATTAAAGGATTAAAGGATTGTACTTTTAAATACAAAAAGAAATTTGAGAAAATATTCCGTAGTTTTTTTCTAAAGCATTTAAAAAAAAAAATAAATAGTTATTTGCGGACGCTTTATATACAGTGACGAGCAGAAGTGAGTGCATGTTCACAATACTGAGTTTTGTCACCCACAAAAACAAAACCATGCAAGCAAATACAAAAAAAAAAATTATTTTTAATTCTTTATTTTATTCTTAACAAATATCAGTAAAAAAAAAACAATAATTATTGAAATGAAGTCAATGAGTTTGAATGAAAAAACGAAAATAGCCCACATAAACTCAATTTTGCACGTATCAAGAAAATTCAAGAAACTAACCCAATTTCAATATTTGGTCCATAGACCCTTATTAGAAATAGCTTGATTTACGCAGTTTGAGATGCTTTCTACCGAATGATCAATAAGATCTTTCGGAATTCGATTCCATTTTGCATTTATACGCTTCCAAAGTTTGACCATGTTTGTTGGGGCTGTTTCGTACTGTCCGAGCCGGGTTTTCACGAATGGCCAAAAATTTTCAATCGGATTGAGGTCGAGACTTTGTGTCGGCCATTCCATCAATTGAAAATTTTATTTCCCAACCCATATCTTCAGAATTTTTGCTGTGTGCTTCGGATCACCAAATGGAAAATAATTTCTTAATCGGGATGGTTTGCAGAATCTGTAGATAGTCTTTTTTCGCATGCTACCATCTACTAAATATAGAGGGCCAACATGCCACCATGTTAAGCATCCGCAACCAATTATATTTTCGCTGCCATGTTTAATAGTTTGCTTCACATAGATTCCTAGAACACGTTCCCCGGGTCTTCGATAACAGTACTGCTTTCCATCTGATTGGAAACGTGTTATCTAGTCGGATGAGTCTAAATATAAACAGTACTGCTATTTGTTAAGAATAAAATAAAGAATTGAAATTAATTTTTTTTTGTATTTGCTTGTATGGTTTTGTTGTTGTGGATGACGAATCTCAGTAATGTTAACATGTACTCACTTTTGCTCGTCACTGTATATTCGATCCAAATGAATATATTTCTATCTGTTTCATGATTTTAGGATACTTAAATCCTTAAATTTTCCAACAAAGAGTTTTCTCTTGATTTTGTGACATCAGAGGTTTTAAATAATTTTTTTTGCTTTTGTATTATCTCCTGGCAAATTCACATTTTATTCATAAGAATATTTGACAAAAACAAAACAAAGTAAAAAAATTAACTTTTCAGAATTGATTTTACCTGATTACACTGCTTTTAACCTTATCCAGTTGGTAAGGCTTTTATTTTATTATCTCGCATTCTAAATGTCATAGCACTTTCCATATATTTAAAGTTAACCACTGGCTGGTTGACTGACTAACTGACTGACTGACGGCATACAAATAGGAATACAATAACAAAAAACAAAAAAAAAAAAAATATAGAATAAGCGAAACGAATAAACGTTGCAAAATAACAATTTGTTGGAAAAATAATCATAAATCCATCGGATCGTCATAATTTTCCAAGTTTTATGGCTCAATAACACCAAAAAAAACATACTAAAAAACAACAACAATAACAACACAGTAACGAATAAACGATACGAAACGTCGTATATTTTACAGAAAACAACCATAAAAACAAATTCACTGACGACAAACAAAGCAAAAATTGAAATAAAATACAGAAAAATTTCTGGAAAGAAGAAAAAAGAACACACAGCGAAACGGAAAGACTACAGACGAGAACAAATGTATCAGACGCACTGTCTGGAGTTTTATGGAAAACTTTACACAGCCAAACACTGTAGCAAGCAAAGTAAATCATAGAAAAACGGCGTGTGTGTATGAGTGTATGAGTGTAAGTAAGTAAGTAAGTTTGTTAAAGTCCACCACCCCGAGGTAAGTTAAGGTAAGGTCATCTATACTACATACACACACACACACACACACACAAATGTAATATTCTCCTTGTGGTAGCATTACAACTCAAAAGTGCATTTTTATTGCAAACTTAAGGGTCTCAACTATATTGAGGGGTTGCAACTGGCGCTAGGGTAAGAGTGTACCCACTTAGGCATGAGAGTATGGTATTGGAATACGACGAATATTTTTCGTTTGTTGCAAACATTTCAGATAAAAATCAAAAAATTATTTACCATTTCCACAATACAATCGTTATTTACAGTATTTGTACTACAACAACAGAGGCAATAATTTCTTTTTTATGGCATTTAAACACTATAAAATGAAATAAAATGTTACAACAACAATAATAATAATAAAAAAAAAAAAACAAATGAAAAATTATTTTAACATACCAATAAATAATATTTCTTGTGTCCTAGTCATTATTTTCATTATGATTTCCATTTTTTTTTTGTCTGTTGTTCGCATTCAATTTACTTGCAATACAATTAACACTAGAGCTACAAACAGGTTTCTACAACTGGGCCCTTTAGGGGATTTCTATATTATATGTACTAGTTAACCCAGAGAACTTCGTTCCGCCCAAAATTGATTGACACATATTGCCTGAAACAGGTCACATTATATACAGTAGCGAGCACAAAAACTGCAACACTGTGCCATATGATCTTTAATAAGATCTGTTTCAAAATAACGGTAACTAATTTATCTATTTTCTTTTGCTGTTAATTCTTTCAATTATAAGTTTTCAAAGTAACCACAGTTTATTCCAAATTCTCCTTTAAAAAGTTAAATATTTTTGAATTAGTGAAAAAAGTGCAAATTTTTAGCGAGCAAAAAAAAAATGCAACATAATAAAAAAAATAGTTAAAGTAAGTTATTTATTTAATTATAATTGAAAATTTCTTAAATAAGTTATACAACATGTGTTTTGTAATAGAAGCAGCTCTCAGCTGACAGCAAAACTGCAATCATTAAAGCCTTAGAAGAAGGAAAATTCATGCGTGAAGTTGGACACCTCTTTGGTGTAAATCAATCAACCGTATGTCGGATTAAATCTCGATTTTCCTTGAGAAATAGTGTGGAAAGGAAACCAGGTAGTGGTAATCCTCGAAAAACTACCTCTCGCCAAGACCGCCAGATGATTGCACTGGTTAAAAAAGATCCACGAAAGACCGCAGTGGACGTTGCTAATTTCGCAAATGAGCAAATGGGAGTCTCTATAGGCGTTCACACTGTTCGCCGTAGGTTGAAAGAGGCTAATTTGCATGCGAGACGACCCGCAAAGAAACCTCTCATCAGTGCAATCAATAAAAAGAAGCGCCTGGAATTTGCAAAACGTTACAAGGATTGGTCAAATGAACAATGGGCTAAAGTCTTGTGGAGCGATGAAAGCAAATTTAATTTGTTTGGCTCCGATGGGATAAATTTTGTTCGAAGACCGCCTGGACAGAGATATTCTCCAAGATATCAACTTCCAACCGTAAAACATGGCGGTGGATCAATAATGGTGTGGGGTAAGGAACGATATGTTTAAAAAAAATTATTGATTTTACGTCACGTATTTATAGGTGCGTTTTCCCGTGATGTGGTAGGTCCCTTAACTCCAATCCAAGGAAAAATGGACGCTAAGAAGTACTGTGAAATCCTTGGAGAACACATGCTTCCTCATCTGCGGGAAAAAATTCCTCCTGGTAGTATATTCGAACAGGACAACGATCCAAAGCACTCAAGTCGCTTAGCTCGAAACTTTCTAAGACACAATGATGTCAATGTTTTGGATTGGCCATCACAGTCTCCCGATCTAAACCCCATAGAAAATCTATGGGAGCTATTAGATTGGGAAATTAAGAGGAAACATCCGTCAAATAAAAGGCAATTAGAAGAAATTTTGAAAAGTGAATGGGAGAAAATATCCATTAACACATTAATAGCTTTAGTCGACTCTATGCCTTCTAGGTTGCAAGAAGTCATAAAAAATAAGGGCTACGCCACTAAACATTAATTTTAAAATTTTTTTTTGTAAGAATTACTATTTAATTTAAATAAACAAATTAAAATTTATGCTGTTGCATTTTTATTGGTCCCATGAAATTCGCACTCTTTTTAATAAATGACAAAATAATATATCATTAATTAAAAATATTTACATAATGTTATTGATAATAGGTATCTATAACTGTAGGGATTAATAACCCAAAGAAATATTTTGAACTGGTCACCATTTTTTTAAAATTATCGCATTTAAAGATAATTTTTTCCAACGTTGCATTTTTTGTGCTCGCTACTGTAGATATCTCTTAAAGAAGGAGGATTGCCACTCCCCTTTTTTGTGAGTTTGTTGATATTGACCTTACGAACTTACCCACTACATTGCATTCGTCTACGATCACTATATCCCTAAATATTCAATTTTAAAAATTTGCCACGCCTACTTTATGTTATATCGAATTTTTTCTTTAAATCACCTAAGACCGAATAAGCTTTTTAACAAAAAAAAAAAAAAAAAATGATTAAAATCAGTTCAGTAGTTTAAGAGATGTAGGTATCACTTGAATTGGTAGGGTTGTCACGCCCATTTTTGATGGAATTGTCGACGAACCTACCCACCAAATTCCATACGTCTTCGATCAATATGTACCTAAATATGCTATTTTAACGATTCGCCACAGACTCTTAACTTTTAGGGATATGAAAAATAGATGTTATCTGATTCTCAGAGGTACTCGATATGCCCACAAAATTTCATGCAAATCTGTCGATCCATTTCGGAGGAGTTTGACCACTAACACCGTGATACGAGAATTTTATATATTAGATAAGATGGGAAATAGAAAAGTTTAAATTTAAAAATTCAGAATAAAAAAAAACGTTTTGAAATTAATCCAAATTAATTTTGTTTTTTATTGTGAATAGCAAATGTTCTTGTCAGAAATGGAATATTATATTTCTACGAAAGTGGAAATGGCTCCGAAAGCTCCAAAAATAAACCAATGAACTTGATCATGTATGAAGTGATAAACAAAAAGTTCCAAAAACAAAAATAATGGACTTGTTCAGCTGATCAACGAATAAAGCGAAAATATAACAACAAAAATAATTGGCTTGTTTACAAGATCGATGAATAAACAGAAATAAGGGGAAAAAGATGTAAACAACCAACAACAAAGTACAGCGAACAAAGAAGTAAATAAGCAAAAACATAGCGCAGTATAAAAAAAATTGGGAGTAGACAAATACACAAGTAACAATTGCTCTGCCTGGACAAGTGGAATGTAAACAAGTATCATAAACAACAAGTTGTTTGCATTATGAGATATTTTCCAAAGGCCGTCATTCTCCTTCGAGTTCATTCATCATACTATTGATCCAGCGATATAAAAGACAAGACAAAGCGAGCAATGGGGGAGTTTGTATTAAGTTAGTCATGTGACGACGTCAAGTTGGTTGAAGTGAGGATTCAATCCTCACTCCGTGTGAAGACATGAGATTGAATTATAATTCAGTCAGTCTTGCGTGCAGACAAGTTGCGTGTGAAGACAACAGCTGTTAATGTTACGCGAGCAGAAGTGCTGTGCTTACAAAAAGTTTGTGAGCTGAGAAGAATAACGAACAAGTGTTGTTGCTTACAAAAAGATTGTAAGCAGAGAAATATAACAAACAAGCAGATATTGTGAAAGATACTCGTATATTCATACGTGGTATAATTTCGAACAGTGGCACAAAAGTCGTATGGACAATAAAGAATTGATTTAAAATTTAAATGCATATTTATTTTTTATTTATTTTTACTTTACGATCTCATATTTGAAACTTTTTTAAAAGCTAAAAACTTAACAACATGGCTGGCCTCACAGTACCTCATTTGATCGAATCAATTTTCGTGCACTTTTTTGTGTGTATGGGGACGTATTTCGACACTGGCGTCATAAATGTTGATCTTCAAATGCTCAAATATCTCTGCTTTCTTGTCATGACACTTTTCTTTAACGGCACCCTACAGAAAATAGTGCAACTTTGTCAAAGCGTAGCTTCTTGGCTGACAACTGACATCACCATTCTTTCTAATTAAGCGATAGATAAATCGATTGTGGCATAAGATGTGTGGCAAGTTGCTCCAACCTTTTGAAACCCTTTGGCGAAATCGACATCATCGTACAGTTTCTTGTTGGCCAAATAAATCCCAACGTTGCGTAATTGCGCTTAAAATTATTTTCACATTTTGCGGAAGTTTGCTTATCAGTATTCGACTTTTTTCTATTAGGCTATGTTTAGTGAGCATAATTTAATATGCCTTGCGTACAGATACTGGGATAATTCGAATATTGAACGACTGTAGTTGGGCCGGTGAGATGTGAACAAAAAAAAGAAAATTTAAGAAATTTTCCAAAATTGGAAAGACATTTCGAAATAATGGTTCAAACATTTCGAAAAAAAATAAAACATTTTTTCGGCGTCATCTTCTCAGCAGTTTTCTGAAAAAAAGACCCTGTGAATAAACAAATTGTTTTTCAATAAAATTTGGCGTTTGAAGTCGACTTTAAACTGTAGGTCCCGTCACTTACGTATAAAATTAACACACACAACATAAGTGGAGTGAGTAGCTAGGTCGTAATTCTTCTGACTGACGGGTTGTAATGACCAATTATGTATATATGCGTCTAGCCTTAAAATGAAATGTCCGATATTTTCCCTTATTTACAAACCCGAAGATAAGTTATCAACCCTTTTACAAAGAAAGAAACTTTGGTTTGGGCCTTAAATGCACTAAAATTTATCGTGATGATCCGTGGAACTCTAACATGAGTCACATTTTCTGGATGTTGTCCCGGATACTAAGTTCTCTTAGAAAGGAAACATAATTAATAGAGTAAAACGAAAACTAACTTAACCTACGGATGTCTAGCATGATCGGAGTCCCTTGGTATGACAACAAGCTTGAACGTGATACTGCGATTACAAAGATCTCTCCGTATAGAAATAATTTCATGCCTGTTTTCCATTAATCTTTATTGTGAAGAGCTTGGCGATTAAGTTATTTTGCGTGTCTAGGGGACTGGATTGTGGTATAAGGCGTGGTCAGAGTAATCATTACATTTTATGGCACAATGGTATAGTGCACCTCTTAAAAGATTTCGAAGAAGTTTTTAGTGATGGCTCCAAATTGAATGGAACTGTGCAGGACGGAATTTTTTAGGATTGATTAGAATAGCACAGTCCATAAGGCTGCCGGATCAGTTTTTCTGAAATAAAATTTTCTAAGAGAATTATTGAAGATGCAAATATCCCCAGAGCACGCATTACCATAATTTCTGATAGTCACACAGCTAGCAAAGCATTAAATTCTTACATGAAGAACTCTAAAACGGTGTATAGCTGTCGCAGATATCTCGACGTAGTGGCGGAATGAGATGTTATATATGCAACATATGAGTATCAGGACTATTCAATGATTTCCCTTCTTTGCGAATGCAGTAATGAAATCTGACAACGACGTATCCGGCC